>PXOB01000117.1:12514-52445 GCA_003012115.1 Trichothecium sympodiale | reverse complement strand
TATATATATATAACTTTAATTATTATTATATAATTTTCCCTCTTACTCTTAAAGTAATTAACTAAGTCTTTATATAATTATTTTCATATTCTTTTACTTTTATACCTTTATAATAGCCCTTATAATACTTTTATAATAAGTCTTATTAATTAAACTATACTTTTTTACTATTTAAACTATAATTTATAATTTCTTTTACTTAATAAATATAAAAATACTTATTTAATATATTTTTAATATAATATAATATAAAATGTATTTAATTATTATTAAGTTAATTACTAGCCTTATAGAATAATAAATTTAATTTAAATAGCTTTTTTTTATTATTAATAATCCTTTTTATTAATAATAGTTTTTTTTATTAATAATAGCTTTTTTTATTAATAATAGCTTTTTTTATTAATACTTTTATTAAAGTTGATAGCTTTATTAAAATTAGTAGTTTTATTAAAGTTTAATTAATAACTTCTTGTATTAATAGCTTCCTTTATTAATAGCTTTTATTAAAGGTAGTAATTTAAATTAAATTTAATAAAATAATTAATTTCTTAAATACTTTAAATTTAACCTTTTTAATTTTATAAATAATTTTATTTAATAATTTTTATTTATTTCTTTTTACTTTCGAATCCTAATACTATTAGCATAAAGCTAAAAGGTTAATCTTCTTTAAATATAATTTAAAGCTTTAGCCTTATAATATATAATTAAACTATATATACTTAAATAGCTATTAAACTTAATAATAATTAATTAAATTAAATAAAACTTGATTTAATAATTTAAATAATTATTTAATATTAAATACTTAAAAAACTTTTAGCTTTTTTTATATATTATTTATTTAATATATTTATATTATAATTTTAATGAAAGTATATTTAGTTATTATCTATAAGTTATTTTAAGTTTAAAATTATAAATTATAGTTTAAATAGTAAAAAAAGTATAATTTAATTAATAAAACTCTTTATAATAGCTTTTAATCTAGCTTTCTTAATAGCCTTTTAATCTTAATATATAATATATTATATAGCTTTTTTATATAATATAATACTTTAATACTATAAAGTAATTAATATAATATATATAAAGGAGTCTTATATTATATATATTTAATAATATATATTTATAGTAATTTTAATTATTATTAAATTATTATTAAATATATTATATTCTTAAGCTTTATATTTCCTATTCCTTATCTTTTTTTTTATAATATCTTTATTATTAATCTAGCTTACTATAGATTATTTTAATAATATTTAATATTATTTAATACTATTTTTAATATATATTATTATAAATAATATAATTAAAGCCTTATAGCTTTATTAGCTTATAATTATTTATAAAGCTATTAATAATTATTTATATAAATAAAGCCCTAATAAAATATTTATAATTTATTAATATTAACTTAGGAATATTATTTAATATTAATAAGTTTATTAAAGCTATCTTATTATAATTATAGTTATTATTATAATTATAGCTATAATTAGAATTATTTTATATATATAAAGTTAAGGTTAGAAGAAGACTATAGGAAGCTATATAGGATTTTATATATATTATAATAATAATATTTAATAATTATTAAAAACTTTAATTTATTAAATTTTATTTAATTTAATTAATTATTATTAAATTTAAAAGCTACTTAAATATATATAGTTTAATTTTATATTATAAAGCTAAAGCTTTATATTATATTTAAAGAAGACTAAGCTTCTAGCTATATGCTAATAGTATTAGGATTCGAAAGTAAAAAAAAATAAAAAAAATAAAAGAGTCTTATTATTTAAATTACTTATTTTTACTATTTAAACTATAACTTACTATTCCTTTTATTTAGTAATAAATAACTTAGCTTTAGTATATACTTTTAATATATTATAATATAAAGAATATAATTAAGCTATTTAATTAATTATTAAGCTTAAAGAATTTTACTTATAAACTTAATAAATAAAGCTATTTATATATAATAATAATAGTTTTTTTATTATTTAATTAATTAATTAATTAAAACTAAAGCTATTTATATATAATGGTTATTTTATTAATTAATTTAATTAATATTCTATATTATATTTTTAAGAAAAGTATATAATTTATTATTTTATAAGTCTTAAGCTATGCTAATATAAATTAAATAATTTAAATAATAAGAATAAGTAATTTAAATAGTAAGACTTATATAAAGATATTAATTAACCCTTTCTTTATATTCTTTATTAATAAATATAATTAATTTAATATAATATTCTAATTACTTTTATAATATATATAAAAATATTTATATTTATAGTAAATTAAAATTAAAATATTAATCTTTTTAATTATTTCTTTAATATTTAAATTAATATTAAAATTAATTTAATAATATTAATTATTTAATTTGTTTATATTAGCTTTAATTATTTCTTTATTTTTAACATATTTTTATTTTATTCTTTATTTTTTTAAAGCTTAATTTAATTTTATTTATTTTTGTTATTTTTATAATTCCTTTAATTTATATTTTATATAATTCCGTATAATTATAAGTAACTTTTTTAATATTTATTAAGTAGAATTAAATTAAATAATTAATTTTTAATTTAATATAATTAAAATTATTTAATTTATAAAATCTATTATTAAAATTAATTTATTATAATTTAATATCTTTTTATTAATTCTTTTTATATTCTTTCTTATTATTTAATTAAAATAATCTAATATAATAATATATAATTTAAAGTTTATTATTATAATTTATTAATTATATCTTTATAATAATGATAATTAAAAGATATTTATAATTTTTATTTATAAAATATAATACTAAATTTTAATTTTTTAATTTAAAATCTTCATTATTTTGCTTTTTCTTATTTCTAAAACCTAATGCTATTAATATAAAGCTAGAAGCTTAGTTCTCTTTAAATACAATTTAAAGGTTTAGCTTTATAATATATAATTAAACTATATATATTTAAATAGCTTTTAAACTTAATAATAATTAATTAAATTAAATAGAATCTAATAAATTAAAGTTATTAATAATTATTAAATATTACTATTATAATATATATAAAATCTATATAAGCTTTTTATAGTTTTCTTTTAATCTTTATCCTTTACTATATATATATATATATATATATATATTCTTTCTTTTATATATATATATATAATAGCTACTATTATAATAAAGCTTTTTACTTTTTATAATATACTTAACTTAATATTTATTATCTATAAGTAATATATTAATTAAATCGATTTAATTAATTTTAATAACCTTTATAAATAGCTATTAGCTATTAGCTATATAATTAGCTTAACTTAACTATAGTAATATAAGCTTTATTAATATTTTAATGTTTAATATTAATTAAATTTAAATATAACTTTAAGCTATATTTAAATATTAATTAATATTTTAATAATTATTAATTAAGTTTAATTAATATAACTTATATTTTATATATAAATTAAAAAATACTATAAGCTTTAATATAAACTTTAATATAAATATAAAATAATATTTTCTAAAAGTAATATTAAATAGTTTTAAAAGCTATTAAGATAATATAAATTAAGAAAAGAAATAATAAGTAAATATAATAATATAAAAGAAAGAGGATAAAAAGAAGTATAAGGCTTTACTATAAAGATATAATATATTTAATAATAATATAATACTTAATAATTATTAAAATTACTATATATATATATAATTAAATATATATAATAAAATCTTAGTTATTAAAATTAATTTTCTACTAATATTATTAATTAATTATAATTCTTATTATAATAATTTTAAAAGTAAATATTTTTATTTCTTAATAAATATTTTATTATTATATATATTTTATAATATATATATATAAGAGTTTAATAATATTAAATATTATTATTAAATTATATTTACTTTATATTATTAAATTAAGCTTATCCTTAAGCCTTATACTTCCCCTTATCTTTTCTAATTATTTTTATCTTTTAATATATATTAATCTAGCTTAATTTAAATTATCTTAATAATACTTAAGATTATTTAGTATTATTTTTAAAAAGTATTACTTTATATATATATTAATATTTAAATTAAAGCTTATAGTATCCCTTAGCTTATATAAAAATATAAGCTATATTAATTAAGCTTAATTAATAATTATTAAAATATTTATTAATATTTAAATATAATATAAAATTATATTTAAATTTAATTAATATTAATAATTATAATATTAATAAACGCTATATTACTATACCTAAAGTAAATTAATTAAATAGCTTAATAGCTTATAGCTATTTATAAAGGTTATTAAAATTAATTAAATTAATTTAATTAATATTTTACTTATAGATTATTAATATTAAATTAAATATATTATTTAAAGTTAAAAGTTTAATTATTACTATCTTATTAATTATAATTATTATTATAGGTTATAATTATATATATATATATATATAATTAAAAGTAAAGGTTAAAAAAAAGCTATAAGAAGCTATATTATTCTTTATATATATTATAATAATGAAATTTAATAATTTATTAATAACTTTAATTTATTAAGTTATATTAATTAAATTGATTATTATTTAAGTTTAAAAGCTATTTAAGTATATATAGTTTGATTATATTATTAAGATAAAGCTTAAGATTATATTTTTAAAGATTAAGCTTTCTAACTTTATATTATATATATTAGAAATTCTAGAAAAAGAAAAAAATAATAATGAATAAAGATATTATATAGTTTATTATAAATAATACTTTTAGCTTTTAATTTACTTATATTAATTATATTTATTAATATAATTAAATAATATATTATATTAGCTAAATATAATATATTTTTATATTGAGTAATATATATTATTAATTACTATAATAAGAGTTATTCTATTATTACTTATAAATATACTATTTTTCCTTTATTAAAATATTATTTAATATAAATTAATTAAAAGTTATTAATAATATAATAGCTATAATTGTTATTATAAATAAAAAGCTTTTTTAAAAATATTTTATATATTATTAAAATAAAGTCTATATTTATATTTATATAGCTATTAAAGCTATTAAATATTCCTTTAATATTCAAAATATTAAAGTTTTTTTTAAATCTTTTTATATTAATTTTTCTTTAGCTTTAAAGTATAGCTTTAAGTAATTCTTTTAATATTTAGATTTTAAATACTTAAACTTATTAAACTTAGTAAAATAAGTATATTAAAATTTAATTATTTCCTTTATATTATTCTTTTCGAATTTATTATTACTAATAGCTTTATTATAATTATTTACTTAAATATAAAACTTATTATTTATTAATTTATTTTTTTTATAATTTATTATTTTTCGTTTTTAGATTTCGAATATATATAGCATACAGATAGAAGGCTTAATCTTTTAAAATATAATTAAGCTTTAGCCTATTAGTAATATAATCAAGCTATATATATTTAAATAGCTTTTAAATTTAATAATAATTAATTAAACTAAATAAAATTTAATAAATTAAAGTTTTTAATAATTATTAAGATAAGTATTATTATTATAGTAATTATTAAGTTAGTATAGCTTCCTATACCTTTCTTTTAATCTTTATCTTTTATTATATAAGTAATAATTATAATAATTATAATAATTATAATAATAATACTTATTATAATAATAATATTACTAGTATTAAGTAATACCTTTAGCCCTATAGCTATTAATCATAAATAAAAAATCTAAAGCTTATTAAATAATATTTTTTATAAATTATAGAAATACTTTAAAGCTATTAGGCTTTTTAATAAGCTTAACCTAGCTATAGCTATAAAATTACTTTTATTAATTTAATTATTAAATTTAATAAAACTTAAATATTAGCTAAAGTAATATTTAATATTTAATAATATAAGCTTATAGATAAGCTTAATTTGATTATTTAAAATAAATATAAATTAATAATAATATTTAATATTATTAAAATTCCTATAAATATATATAGTAAAATATATATATTGATTTTTTTAATAATAAATATTAATTAAATAATATTAGATTTTTAATTTTATTATTTCTTTTTTATTATATTATTTATTTTTTTAATATTAATAAAAATTAAAATGAATCTTTTTAATTCCTTTAGAGATTAATTTAATTTAAAGATTATCTAATATTTAAATAATCTTATTCTACTTTTAATTTATAATTAAATAATAATTTATTAACCTCAAGTAAAGTATATTAATCTTTTTTAAAAAGGTTTTAATTATTATAAAGTTTTCTTTTTTTATAAAAATAAATTTATATATTATTTAATATATTAAGCTTATAACTCTTTTTATTAATATATTTTTAATTATTTATATAATTATATATATAAAACTATAAAGATTCTAGCTTTAAACTTTTACTATTTATTAAATTTTATTATTAATATTTATTAATTATAATACTTAATTTATTATTTATATTAAATCTTTTTAAAAAGCTTATATATATTTATATTATTATAATATAATTATAATCTTATTTTCTTATATTTTAAATTATTCTATATTCTTTAGCTTAAAAGATATACTTTATATAATCTTATATTTATTAATAATAATAATAATAATTAGCTTTAGCTTTATTAACTTTAGCCTTATTAGCTTTATTAATCTATATTTATAAAAAGTAACCTTATTAATAATACTTTAAGTTATATATAAAAATTATAAGTATATATAATTAAATAAAAATAATAAAAGTATTATATAGAATATATATAATATATATATAGTAAGAAAAAAATATAATATAAAATATATATTAAAGGGAAATAAAAGATTATTACTTTATAAGCTTATAATAAACTAAAGAAAATATAATTACTTTTTAAAAGTAAAAGGCTTATAATTTATTAAATAAAATAATAAAAATAAATAATAATTATTAATAATAATAATATTAATTAAGTTTAAGTTTAGAATAAAATAATAGTATAAGGTTAATATATAGGGTATATAGACTACTATATATAATTTATAATAATAATAATAATAATAATAATAATAATAATAATAATAAAATAATTATTTTTCTAATAAAGCTTTTAATATTAAATAATAAGCTTTACTTTTTAAATATTAATCATAAAGAAATAATCAATACTTTATTAAATCTTTTTTTTTTTACTTCTAAATCCTAATACTATTAGTATAAAGCTAGAAGCTTAGTCTTCTTTAAATATAATCTAAAGCTTTAGCTTTATAATATATAATCAAACTATATATATTTAAATAGCTTTTAAATTTAATAATAATTAATGAGATTAAATAAAACTTAATAAATTAAAGTTTTTAATAATTATTAAATATTAGTATATTATATATAAAATCTATAAAAGCTTCTTATAGTTTTTTACAATCTTTATTTTTTATTATATATATTTTCTTTTTCTTTTATATATATATAATAGCTATTATTTTTATAATATCTTTAACCTTTAATAAATAGCCTTAGCCTTAAGAAATAGACTATAAATTTATTATTAAGTTCTTTAATATATATATTTTTAAATACTTTAAGTAATAATTATAAATATTAAATTATTTAATTAACTTATTTTAATTATAGTAATATAGCTTTTATTAATAATATATTTATTAAGATTATTTAAATTCGAACATAGCTTAAAGCTATAGTTAAATATTAATTAGTTTTCTAATAATTATTAATTAAGCTTAATTAATATAGCTTATATAATTTATATAAGTTAAAAAATAAAGCTATAAGACTTTAATAATATAGCTTATAGGAATTAATTTTAAAAATAATATTAAATAATCTTAAAAGCTATTAAGATAATATAAGTTAAGAAATAAAGATTATAAGTAAATATAATAATATAAAAAAAGAAAGATAAAGGGAAATATAAAGCTTAAAGATATAATATATTTAATAATAATTTAATAATTATTAAAATTACTATAAATATATACTATTAAATATATATAATAATACTTTATTAAATAAATAATATAAAAGGCTATAGTATATTATATATACTATTAAGCTTTTAAAATAACTATAGCTTATTATAGCTATATAATTAATTATAATTAAATAATTTATTACTTTAATACATTTTAAAACTTAACTTAAAGTATATTTAATTAAAGATTAATTTAATAAATAATAATTAAAACTAGCTTAAAGACAGATAATATAACTAGGCTATAAAAAAAATATATAAAATAATATAAATTAAAGCTAGTATTAAATAATCTTAAATATTACTAAAATAAATTAAATTAAATAAGATTAATAATAAATAAAAATAATAAAAGTAATAAAAATAATAAAAATAATAAAAATAATATTATATATATTTTACTATATATATTTATAGGAGTTTTAATAGTATTAAGTATTATTATTAAATTATTATTATTTTATACTATGAAATTAATCCTATCTTTATAATAAAAGCTTATACTTTTTATACTTTATCTTTTATTTTTTAATATTATTACCTTTTCTTATTAACTTTATAATTAATTTAATTAAAGCTTAACCTAGACTATCTTAATAGCCCTTAGGATTATTTAATACTACTTTTAAAAAATAATACTATAAGTAATTTAATTAAAGTTATTAAACTTTAAGCTTTAATTTATATATTTAATATAAGTTTTTTTAATTAAGCTTATTTATACTTTATTTAAATATTTAGTAGTATTTAAATAAAGCTTAAGGCTATATTTTAATCTCATTAATATAAATAAGTAAACTAATAATAAAAGCTATATTGATTTTTAAATATATTATAATAATAAGATTTAATAATTTATTAAAAACTCTAATTTATTAAATTATATTAATTAAATTAATTAAATCAATTATTATTTAAGTTTAAAAATTATTTAAATATATATAGTTTAATGATATTATTAAACTAAAGCTTAAGATTATACTTTAAAAGACTAGGCTTTCTAGCTTTATGCTACATATATTAAATTACCTAAAAAAAAAAATAATAATAAAAATAATAAAAATAATAAAAGCAATAAGTAAAAATAATAATATAAAAGATAAAATATAAAAAGAAATATAAAGCTTAAAGATAGAATTAATTTAATAATATAAAATAAATATAATTTAATAATAATATTTAATATTATTAAAACTCTTATAAATATATATAGTAAAATATATATAATAAATTATTTTATTATAATATATTTAATATTTTATGTTAATTAATTTAAGTTATTAATTTTAAATTGTTAAAATATAATATAAATATAATTATTACTTTCCTTTATTATATTAATTCCTATAATATAAATTTAATTTATTAATCTATATTATTAATTATTTTAATAATATATATATTATTTATATTATATAATAACTTATTAATTTGTTTTTTCTTTTTATATTAATTTATATCATTATTAATTATAATAATTATTATATATATTCTACTATATATATTTATAAGTATTTTAATATTATTCTTTTTTTTTTTACTTTTAAATCTTAATACTATTAGCATAAAGCTAGAAGCTTAGTCTTTTTTAAATATAATTCAAAGCTTTAGCTTTATAATATATAATCGAATTATATATACTTAAATAGCTTTTAAACTTAATAATAATTAATTAAATTAAATATAATTTAATAAATTAAGTTTTTAATAACTAATAAGTATTATTATTATAGTATATATAAAATCCTATATAGCTTCTTATAGCTTTCTTCTAACCTTTACCTTTATATATATAAAATAATTATAATTATAGCTATAACTATAACTATAACTATAGCTATAATTATAATAATAATAATAGTTATAATAATAATTATAACTATAATAAGATAGCTTTAATAAACTTGTTAATATTAAATAATATTCCTAGCTTAATACTAATAATAGATTATAAATACTTTATTAACTTTATTTATATAAAGGATTAATAATAGTTTTATAAATAATTATAAGCTATAAGGCTATATAACTAGCTTAACCTAACTATAGCTATATAGCTTTTATTAATATAATAAGCTTTTATATTACTTAAAATTTAAATATAGCTTAAATCTATATTTAAGTATTAGTAAGGCTTTTAGTAAATATTACCTAAGCTTTATTAATAAACCCTATATAGATTATATAAATTAAAAAATAAAGCTATAAAGCTTTAATTATATTATTTATAGTAATATATATTAAAAATAGCATTAAGTAGTATTAAATACTATTAAGATAGTCTAGAGCAAGCTAGACTAATAATAAGGATAATATAAAAGAAGAAAGATAAGTAAAGATATAATATACTTAATAGTAATTTAATAATTATTAAAATTACTGTAAATATATAGTATTAAATATATATAATAATATAAGATTTTATATATATTATAATAATAATATTTAATAATTATTAAAAACTTTAATTTATTAAATTTTATTCAATTTAATTAATTATTATTAAGTTTAAAAGCTATTTAAATATATATAGTTTAATTATATAGAGTCTTACTACTTTCTTTTACTATATATACTATAATTTATTTTTTACTTTATTTAATAATAACTAGCCTAACTACTAGATCTATTTTTCATAAGGTATAATATAAATTTTATCTAGCTATTATTAAAGTAATTACTAGCCTTATAGAATAATAAATTAAAAGCTTCGTTAAGGTTAATAGCTTTATTAAAGTCTAGTTAATAGCTTCCTTCGTTAATAGCTTCCTTTATTATTAATAGCTTTATTAAGGTTAATAGCTTCCGTTAAGGTTAATAGCTTAAGTTAGACTTAATAAAGTAACTAACTTTTTAAAAGCTTTAAATTAAACTTTTTTTAGCTATATAAATGGCTTTATTTTAAATTAAAATAATTAATCTAGTATTAGATATTTAAAAAAACTTTCGCCTTATTTTATATATTATTTTTTTAATATATTTATATTATAATTTTAATAAAGGTATATTTAGCTATTATCTATAGGTTATTTTTAAGCTAAAATATAAGTTATAATATATATAGGAAAAGAAAGTAGTGCTATTAGCAAGATTTATTTTATATTATAAAGTTAGAGCTTTAAATGATATTTAAAGAAGACTAAGCCTCTAGCTTCATACTAATAGTATTAGGATTCGAAAGTAAAAGAAAAATAAATAAATAGTAAAAGAAAGTAATATTATTATAAGACTTATTTTTAAATACTTTAAGTAATAATTATAAATTATTAAGCTATTTAATTAATTTACTTTAGCTATAGTAATATAGCTTTTATTAATAATATATTTATTAATATTATTTAAATTTAAATAAGTCTTACTATTAGGATAATATATTTTTATTATTTAAACTATAATTTATTTTTTCTAATATTAAAATAACTTATAAATAGTAATTAAATATATTTTTATTAAAATTATAATATAAATATATTAAAAAAATATTATAAAAAATAAATTAAAAGTTTTCTTTAATATTTAATATTAAATTAATTATTTTATTAAATCTAGCTTAAACTATTAACTTTAATAAAAGCTATTAATAAAAAGAATTATTAACTTAACTTTAACAAAGCTATTAATAAAAAAGAATCTTACTATTTAAACTACTTATATTTACTATTTAACCTACTTAATCTATATTAGTATAGCCTGAGACCTATAGAATAGCAAGTTATATACTTCTTTTAAAAATATAGTATAGAAAATTAATTAAACTAATTAATTAATAAAAGGGCTATTATATATAAATAACTTTAGTTTTAATTGATTAAATAATAAAATAATAATTATTATATATAAATAGCTTTATTTATTAAGTTAATATATATAATTCTCTAAGTTTAGTAATTAATTAAATAGCTTAATTATATTATTTATATTATAATATATTAAAAATATATATTAAAGCTAGGTTATTTATTACTAAGGGGAATAATAAGTTATAGTCTGAATAGTAAAAATAAGTAGTTTAAATAATAAGACTTATAAAAAAAGCTATTAAGTTTAAAAGAAGTTATTTAAATTAATTTTATTATTCTATAAGGTTAGTAATTAGCTTAATAGTAATTAAGTAAACTTTATATTATATCTTATTAAAATTATATTAAGTAATTATCTTTAAGGTTAGTAAATAAAGGAAATTATAAATTATAATTTAAATAATAAAAAGATATTATCCTAATAGTAAGACTTATTTAAATATAGCTTAAAGCTATATTTAAATATTAATTAATATTTTAATAATTATTAGTTAAGCTTAATTAATAAAGTCTTATTAATTAGACTATACTTTTTTACTATTCAAACTATAATTTATAACTCTAACCTTAAAATAATTTATAAATAATAACTAAATATACCTTTATTAAAGTTATAATACAGATATATCAGGGAAATAATATATAAAAAAAGCTAAAACTTATTTAAATATTTAATATTATATAATTATTTAAATTATTAAATAAAACTATTTATATAATTAAAAACGTTAAATCTAAAGTATTTAAAAAGTTAATAACTATATTAAGTCCAACCTAAGCTATTAACTTTAATAAAAGCTATTAACTTTAATGAAGCTATTAACCTTAATAAAGCTATTAACTTTAATAAAAGTATTAATAAAAGAAGCTATTATTAATAAAAGAAGCTATTTAAATTAAATTTATTATTCTATAGGGCTAGTAATTAGCTTAATAATAATTAAGTAAATTTTATATTATACTATATTAGAAATATATTAAATAATTCGTTTTACTATTTAAACTATAACTTATAATTCCCTTTATTTAATAACCTTAAAGATAGCTATTTAATATATCTTTAATAGAATATAATATAAAATTTACCGAATTACTATTAAATTAATTATTAGCCCTATAGAATACTAGATTTAATTTAAATAATTTCTTTTAAAGCTAGTAGCTTTTTTTATTAATAGCTTTATTAAAATTAATAGCTTTATTAAGCTTAATAATTTTATTAAAGTTAGGTTAATAATTCCTTTTATTAATAATTTTTATTAAAGTTAATAGCTTAAGTTAAATTTAATAAAGTAATTATCTTTTTATAAGCTTTAAATTTAACTTTTGTAATTATATAAATAGCTTTATTTTAAATTAAAATAATTAATTTAATATTAAATATTAAAGAAAACTATTAATTTATTTTTTATATTATTTTTTTGATATATTTATATTATAATTTTAATTAAGATATATTTAATTACTATTTATAAATTATTTTAATATTAGAAAAAATAAATTATAGTTTAAATAAGAAAAAAGTTATTAACTTAATAAGAAGACTTATATAAATTAAAAGATAAAGATAATAAGTAAATATAATAATATAAGAGAAAAAAGATAAAAGATAAGAAATATAAAGCTTAAGGATATAATATATTTAATAATAATATTTAATAGTTATTAAGATTATTATAAATATATATTATAAAATATAAATAATAATAAATATAATTATAAATATAAAGTAATTTAAAGTATAAAAAAGCTATTATTTATTTAAAGTCTTACTAATTAAACTATACCTTTTTACTATTTAAACTATAACTTACTTTTTCTAATACTAAATAACCTATAGATAATAATTAAATATACCTTTATTAAAGTTATAATATAAATATATTAAAAAAATAATATATAAAATAAGCTAAAAGTTCTTTAAGTATTTAATACTAGATTAATCTAAAATAAAACTATTGGTATAGTTAAAAAGGTTAAATTTAAAGCTTTTAAGAAGTTAATTACTTTATTAAATCTAACTTAAGCTTTTAACCTTAACGGAAGCTATTAACGAAGGAAGCTATTATTAATAAAAAAAGCTATTAATAATAAAGGAAGCTGCTTAAATTAAATCTAATATTCTATAAGGCTAGTAATTAGCTCGATAATAGCTAGGTAAATTTTATATTATATTATATTAGAAATATATTAAGTAGCTATCTTTATATTTATTAAGTAAGGGGAATTATAAG
Organism: Trichothecium sympodiale; assembly: GCA_003012115.1. Taxonomy (NCBI): domain Eukaryota; kingdom Fungi; phylum Ascomycota; class Sordariomycetes; order Hypocreales; genus Trichothecium; species Trichothecium sympodiale. The sequence goes on along the minus strand of PXOB01000117.1, from coordinate 38,423 downwards.
TTATAGTCTAAATAGTAAAGTACTATAGTCTAATTAGTAAGATTCTTTATTTATTAAAAAGAAAGAATCTTATTATAAAAATAATATATTTTTATTATTTAAGTTATAATAATTAATATTAACCTTATAAATAATTTATTAATTAAAGCTTAAGATACTTTTATTAAAAATATAATATAAATATATTAAGAAAAAAATTTAAATAAGCTAAAGGTACCTTAAGTATTAAATATTAAATTAATTAATTAAATTATAATATTATTAAATAAAAAACTATTTATATATTAAAAAAATTAAATTTAAAATTATTAAAAAACTAAATATTTTATTAATTAATTAATAGCTTAATAACTAGCTTTAAAAGTATTATATAAAAAGTAACCTTAAGTATAATAATAATTATTAAATTAATAGTAGCTACAGTATTAAAAGAAACTACTTACCCTATCCTCTTATTAATATAATTTAACTATAGTTTTATAAGTATTATAGTCGAGCTTATAATAATAAAAATACTTTATTAAAGCAATTATTTTATAATTTATCCCGCGAGAGTTTATCTTATAAGAAATTATATTAAATACTTAAGTTAAAGCAATAAGTTAAACCTCCCTAATTAGCCCTTCTTTAACTAGCCCTAGCCTTAGCCTTAGACTATTATAAAGACTATTATAAAGATTATTATATAAGCTATTAAAAAAGCTATTATAGAAATTATTATAAAAGCTATAAAGCTATTATTAAAGCTTTTAATTAATTTAATATATTTAGCTTATTATTAATTACTATATAAGGTTAGCTATAAAGGTTTTATATAGTTTTAAAATTATAAATTTAACAAAATAGGTAACTAAAGTTTTAAATATTAAAATTAATAGTTCTCCTATAATAAAATAAATTTAATTAATTAAAAGCTTTCTAAGCTATTAATATAAATAGAAATTATATTTTATTAATAATTTATTATTTTTAATTTAATTTTTAATTATATACATATAAAATAAAGTAAATTACTATATAAATATATATTTATTAAGCTTATAAGGATATAATTAATATTATTTAAGATTTTTAATTATAATTAAAATAAAGTAATAAATATAAATAATAAGGTTAATAGTAATATAATTAATTAATATTATTATTATTTAATAAATTAAACTTATTATTATTATATTATAAAGCTATTTTTATATTATAATTAAATTCTTTTTATTAAATTATCAAAATAAATATTTTATAAAAGTAAAGAAAATTATTATTTCTTATAATTAAATAAGGTTTAATATTTTTATATATTTTCCATTATTAAATTAATAATAAAATTATTATTAATATTAATATATATAATAATACCTTAAGCCTTAAACTTATTTAATAAAAAGCTAATAAATATAATTAATATATATATTAATTATTATATATATTTTTCTATATATATTTATAGGAATTTCAATAGCATTAAATATTATTATTAAGTTATATTTATTTTATATTATTAAACTAATCCTATCTTTATAATAAGGCCCTATGCTTCCCCTTATTCCTTATTTTTTATATTATTATCCTTACTTACCTTTATTACCCTTATTACCCTTATTTATTATTAGCCTTATTAAAGCCTAACTTAAACTATTTTAATAATATATAGAATTACTTAATACTAGCTTTAATATATATTACTTTATATAAATCTCTTATAATTTAGCTATATTATCTTTCTTTAAGCTAGCCCTAATTATTATTTATTAAATTAATTTTTAATTAAATATACTTTAAGCTAATACCTAAAATATATTAAAGTAATAAATTGCTTAATCGTAATTAGCTATATAGCTATTATATATTATAACTATGTTATTACTATTATTATTATTATTATTATTATTATCGGTTATAGTTATATAATTAAAGATAAAGATTAAGAATTATACTAATTATATTATAGCTTTTTACTAATAATACTATAATAATTAATATTAACCTTATAAATACCTTATAGATAATAATTAAATATACTTTTATTAAAATTATAATATAAATATATTAACAAAATAATATATAAAGTAAGCTAAAAGTCTTTTAAGTATTTAACGCTAGATTAATTATTTTAATTTTAAAATAAAGCTATTTATATAGCTAAAAAAGTTAGATTTAAAGCTTTTAAAAAGTTAATTACTTTATTAAGTCTAACGGAAGTTTAATACCTTAACGAAGCTATTAATAACGAAGGAAGCTATTGAAGACGAAAGGAGCTATTAATAATAAAGGAAGCTATTAACTAGACCTTAATAAAGCTACTAACGAAGCTACTAACCTTAATAAAGCTATTAAAGTAAAGTTATTAATCTATTATTCTATAGGGCTAATAGTTAGCTAGATAGTAGTTAGGTAAATTTTATATTATATTATATTAAAAATATATTAATTAATTATACTAGCTATTATTAAATAAGTATAAAGTAAGGTTATAGTATAATTAGTAAAAAGCTATAGTATAATTAGTATAACTTAAGATTAAAAGGCTATAGGAAGCTATACTAACTTTATAATTATTATAATAATAATACTTATTTTAATAATTATTAAAATTTTTAATTTATTAAATTTTATTTAATTTAATTAATTATTATTAAGTTTAAATATTATTTAAATATATACTTTAATATAAGTAATAAATATTATTATATATATGTTATAATATATATTTATAGGAGTTTTACTAGTATTATTATTAAGTTATTTATTTATTTATTTATTTATTATTTTTAGAAAATCTAATATATATAGTATAAAGCCAAAAAGCCTAGTCTTTTAGAATATAATCTTAAGCTTTAGCTTAAGAATATAATTAAGCTATATATACTTAAATAGCTTTTAAATTTAAATAATAATTAATCTAATTAATATAATTTAATAGATTAAAGTTTTTAATAAGTTATTAAATTTTATTATTATTATAATATACTTAAAAACTAATATAGCTTTTTATAGCTTTTTTTCAATCTTTACTTTTAATTATATATATAAAATAAGTATAATTATTATAATTATAATAATATAGCTTTAATAAGACCTTTTACTTTTAATAATATACTTAGCCTTAAGGGGATAGACTATAAGGAGTAAATTAATAATATTATAATAAACTAATTTAAATAGCTATAGTATATTATATAAACTATAAGGTATATAATTAGCCTTATTTAATTATAATAATATAGCCTTTGTTATTACTTTACTTATTTATATTAATTAAATTAAAATATAGCTTTAAGCTATATTTAGGTATTAATACGTATTTAAATAAAAAAAGAATTTGATTAAAAAAGCTTATATTAAATATATAAATTAAAGCTTAAAGCTTAATAACTTTAATTAAATTACTTATAGTATTATTTTCTAAAGGTAGCGTTAAGTAGTCTTAAAGGCTGCTAAAATAGTCTAAATTAAGCTAAACTAATTATAAAAGTAATAAGAAAGGGTAATAATATTAAAAGATAAAGGATAAAGTATAGGAAATATAGGCTTTAAGGATAGGATTAATTTAATAATATAAAATAAATATTAATAATAATAGTTAATGCTATTGAAATTCCTATAAATATATATAGTAAAATATATATAATATATTATTAAGTTATATTTACTTTATATTATTAAATTAAGCCTATCCTTATAGTAAAGCCTTATACCTCCTATACCTTATCCTTTCCTATTATCTTTATCCTCTAATATATATTAATCTAGCTTAACCTAGACTATCTAGATAGCGCTTAGTACTATTTTACGATACCCTTAGAAAGTATTACTTTATATATATATTAATATTTAAAATAAAGCTTATAATATCCCTTAATTTATATAAAAAGTATAGGCTATATTAATTAAGCTTAATTAATAATTATTAAAATGTTAATTAATAAATATCTAAATATAGCTTAAAGCTATATTTAAATTTAATTAATATTAATAATTATAATATTAATAAAAGCTATATTACTATAGCTAAGGTAAGCTAGTTAAATAGCTTAATAGCTTATAGCTATTTATAAAAGTTATTAAAATTAGCTAGGTTAATCTAGCTAATATTTTACTTATAGACTATTACCGCTAGGCTAAGTATATTATTTAAGGTTAAAGGTTTAATTATTATTATTTTATTAATTATAATTATTATTATAAGTTATAGGTTATAAGTTATAGGTTATAGGTTATAGGTTATAGGTTATAAATTATAAATTATAAGTTATAAATTATAATTATAGTTATATATATATATATAATTAAAAGTAAAGATAAAAAAAAAATATAGGAAGCTATATTATTCTTTATATATACTATAATAATAAGATTTAATAATTTATTAAAAAGTTTAATTTATTAAATTATATTAATTAGATTGTTTATTATTTAAGTTTAAAAGCTATTTAAATATAAATAGCTTAATTATATTACTAAACTAAAGCTTAAGATTATATTTTAAAAGATTAAGCCTTCTAGCTTTCTACTATATATATTAGAGTTTCTAAAAAAGAAAAAAAATAAGTAATAAATAAGTTATTTCTATTATTATTATTAAAACTTTAAGTAAAAAAGTAATAATCTTATAAATATATATATAAAAATATTAAATTATATTTAATTATTAAAAATAATAATTCTTTATATTTTTATAAAGCTTTTATTTTAATAATTTAATAAAAAAAAGCTAATTATAATAGAAAGAAATATTTATGATATAAAAATAATAAATTTAATTTATTAAATAATAATAAATTAATATTATCATTACTTAAGTTTATTATATTATTATTAATTTTTTTACTTATTTTTATTATTATATACTAATAATAATTAAAGATTTTAAATAATATTTATTAAAGCTTTATATATTTAATAAATATATATTTATATAGTAATTTACTTTACTATATATATATATTATTAAAAATTAGCTTAAAAATAATAAATTATTTAAAAAGCTTAATTTTTATTTATATTAATAATTTAAATAGCTTTTAATTAATTAAGCTTATTTTATTATATAAAAATTATTAATTTTAGTATTTAAGACTTTAATAAGCTATTTTTTTAAATTTATAATCTTAAGACTATATAAAACCTTTATAGCTAATTTTATATAATAGTAAATAATAAGTTAAATATATTAAATTATTTAAAAGCTCTAATAGTAGCCTTATAATAAAGTTATGCTGATTATACTATAGCTTTTTACTAATTATATTATAATAGTTAGTATTAACCTTATAAATGCTTTATAGATAATAGCTAAATATACCTTTATTAAAATTATAATATAAGTATATTAAATAAATAATATATAAAGTAAGCTAAAAATTCCCTATATATTTAATATTAAATTAATTATTTTAATTTAAAAAAAAAGCTATTCGTATAGCTAAAAAGGTTAAATTTAAAGCTTTTAAGAAGTTAATTACTTTATTAAATCTAATAGAAGCTATTAACCTTAATAAAGCTATTAATAAAGCTACTAACCTTAATAAAGCTATTAAATTAAAATTATTAATCTATTATTCTATAAGGCTAGTAGTTAGCTAGATAGGAGCTAGGTAAATTTTATATTATATTATATTAAAGATAATTTTAACTATACTAGTTATTATTAAGTAAGGGGAAAGTAAGGTTATAGTATAATTAGTAAAAAGCTATAGTACGATTAGCATGATTCTTATAATAACCCTTATAATAACCTATATAATAGCCCTCTTAATAGCTTATATAGTAGTCCTTATAGTAGCTTAAGCTTAGGGCTAGGGCTAGCTAGGGAGGTTTAACTTATTACCTTAATCTAAGTATCTAGTATAACTTCTCGCGAGATAAACTATTAAGTAATTACTTTAATAAAGCGCTTTTACTATTATAGATTAGATTATAATATTTATAAAATTATAATTTAATTATATAAATAAATAGATAAAGTAAGTAGCTTTTTTTAATATTATAATTATTATTAGTTTAAAAGCTATTGTATTTAACGCTATTTTTTATATAATACCTTTAAAGCTAGTTATTAAATTATGAAGCTTTAAATAATAAGTTATTTATAAAGTTAATACTAATTATTATAATATAAATAGTAAAAAGATAGAGTTATACTAATCGTACTATAGCCTTTTACTAATTATACTATAATAATTAATATTAACTTTATAAATACCTTATATATAATAACTAAATATACTTTTATTAAAATTATAATATAAATATATTAAAAAATAATATATAAAATAAGCTAAAAGGTTTTTAAATATTTAATATTAAATTAATTATTTTAATTTAGAAATAAAGCTATTTACATAGCTAAAAAGGTTAGATTTATTATTTTTAAGAAATTAACTATTTTATTAAGTCTAATAGAAGCTATTAACCTTAATAAAGCTATTAATAATAAAGGAAGCTATTAATAACGAAAGAAGCTATTAATAATAAAGGAAGGTATGAATAAAAGAAACTATTAACTAAACCTTAACGAAGCTATTAAATTAAAATTATTAATTTATTATTCTATAGGGCTAGTAGTTAGCTAGATAGTAGCTAGGTAAATTTTATATTATATTATATTAAAGATATATTAATTAATTATATTAATTATTATTAAATAAAGGGATAGTAAGGTTATAATATAGTTAGTAAAAAGCTATAGTATAATTAGTATAAATTAAAAAATATAGTATAATTAGTAAGACTTTATATATATATATATATATATATAAGAGAAAAAGAAAGAATATATATAAAAGTATATATATATATATATAGTAAAAGATAAAGATTAGAAGAAAACTATAAGGGGCTTATATAGATTTTATATATATTATAATAATAATATTTAATAATTATTAAAAACTTTAATTTATTAAGTTTTATTTAATTTAATTAATTATTATTAAATTTAAAAGCTATTTAAATATATATAGTTTAATTATCTATTATAAAGTTAAAGCCTTAGATTATATTTAAGAAAGATTAAGCTTTTAGCTTTATACTAATAGTATTAGGATTTAGAAGTAAAAAAAAGAAAAAAGAATAAATTAAGAATACGTATTATAATTTATTAAGTTATGTTTAGCTTTATATAAGCTTAAAAGCTTTTATATTTTATTATTTAAATTATAAATTATTAAATTCTTTTTATCTTAAAATTTAAATTAACATTTCTTTCTTTTCTATTTTTAAATCCTAATATTATTAATATAAAGCTAGAAGCTTAATCTTTCTTAAATATAATCTAAAGCTTTAGATTTATAATATATAATCGAATTATATATAAGTCTTGCTATTCGCATTATAACTTTTTACTATTTATACTATAGCTTATATTTCCCTTACTTAATAGCCTTAAAGATAGCTACTTAATATATTTTAAATAAAATATAGTATAAAATTAAGTCTTACTAATAGTATTACTTTCTTTTACTATATATACTATAATTTATATTTTTAGCCTAAAAATAACTTATATATAATAGCTAAATATACCTTTATTAAAATTATAATATAAATATATTAAAAAAATAATATATAAAGTAAGGTAGAAATTCCCTAAGTATTTAATATTAAATTAATTATTTTAATTTAAAATAAAGCTATTTCTATAGCTATAAAGGTTAAATTTAATACTCTTAAGAAATTAATTACTTTATTAAATTTAATAAAAACTATTAATAATAAAGGAAGCTATTAATAATAAAGGAAGCTATTAATAAAAGAAGCTATTAACTAGACCTTAACGAAGCTACTAATAAAGCTACTAACCCTAATAAAGCTATTAAATTAAAGTTATTAATTTATTATTCTATAAGGCTAATAGTTAGCTAAATAATAATTAATTAAATTTTATATTATATTATATTAAATATATATTAATTAGTTATACTAGCTGTTATTAAGTAAGGGGAAAGGTAGGTTATAGTATAATTAGTAAAAGGCTATAGTATAATTAGTATAATTCTTAACTGAACCTTAACGAAGCGATTAACCTTAACGAAGCTTCTAACTTATTATTCTATAAGGCTAATAATTAGTTTAATAGTAATTAAATAAAATTTATATTATACCTTATTAAAAATATATTTAGTAATTAAGTTAGTTATTTTTAAGTAAAGGGAAAAATAAATTATAATATATATAGTAAAAGAAAGTAGTAAGACTTATAAGATTAACCTAGCTACTATTAAGCTAACTACTAGCCCTATAGAATATTAGACTTAATTTAAGTAGCTTCCTTTAAGGTTAATAGCTTCCTTCTTTTATTAATAGCTTTTTTTTATTAATAGCTTCCTTTATTAATAGCTTCATTAAGGTTAGTAGCTTTATTAAGGTTAAGTTAATACTTTTATTATTAATAGCTTAAGTTAGATATAATAAAGTAATTAACTTCTTAAAAAGTTTAAATTTAACTTTTTTAATAATATAAATAGGTTTATTTTTAAATTAAAATAATTAATTTAGTATTAAATACTTAAATAACTTTTAGCTTATTTTATATATTATCTTTTAATATATTTATATTATAACTTTAATAAAAGTTTATTTAATTATTATCTATAAGGTATTTATAGGGTTTACATTATAAACTATAGTATAAATAGTAAAAAGCTATAGTATAAATAGTAAAAAGCTATAGTATAAATAGTAAAAAGCTATAGTATAAATAGTAAAAAGCTATAGTATAAATAGTAAGACTCTTATATATACTTAAATAGCTTTTAAACTTAATAATGATTAATTAAATTAATTAAATTAAATAAAACTTAATAAATTAAAGTTTTTAATGATTATTAAGTATTATTACCAAGGATATAATATACTTAATATAAATATTTAATTATTATTCAAATTACTATAAATATATATTATAAAATATATATAATAATTTAAATCATTATGTATATTTAATAGTATATATTTATAGTCATTTTAATAGTTATTGAAGTACTATTAAGTACATTAGATCTTTAAGCCCTATAGGATTTTATATATACTATAATAATAATACTTAATAATTATTAAAAAGAGTCTTACTAATTAAACTATAGTATTTTACTATTTAAACTATAATTTATAATTCCCTATACTTAATAAATATAAAGATAATTATTTAATATATTTTTAATATAATATAATATAAAATTTATCTAGCTACTATCGAGCTAATTATTAGCCCTATAGAATAATAGATTTAATTTAAATAGCTTCTTTTATTAATAATAGCTTCCTTTATTAAGGTTAACAGCTTTATTAAGGTTAATAGCTTCCGTTAAGATTAATAGCTTCTTTCGTTAAGGTTAGCAGCTTCGTTAAGGTTAGTAGCTTTATTAAGGTTAGTAGCTTCGTTAAGGTTAATAACTTCTATTAAGATTAATAGCTTCCGTTAAGGTTAATAGCTTAAGTTAGACTTAATAAAGTAATTAACTTTTTAAAAGCTTTAAATTTAACCTTTTTAGCTATATAAATAGTTTTATTTTAAATTAAAATAATTAATTTAATATTAAATACTTAGGGAATTTCTACCTTACTTTATATATTATTTTCTTAATATATTTATATTATAATTTTAATAAAGGTATATTTAATTACTATCTATAAGTTATTTAATATTAGAAAAAGTAAAATATAGTTTAAATAGTAAAAAAATATAGTTTAATTAATAAGACTCTTATTAATACTTAAGTATAGCTTTAAGTTATATTCGAATTTAAATAATATAAAAATAGTTTTATTTAATCTAATTAATTATTATTAAGTTTAATCGCTATTTAAGTAAATATACTTTAATTATATATAAGTCTTGCTAATAGTAGTGCTTCTTCAAGTCTTACTAATCATACTATAGTATTTAGCTATTTAAACTATAACTTGCTTTTCCCCTTACTTAATAGTAGCTAGCCTAGCTGCTAGATATATTTTTAATAAGGTATAATATGAACTTCATCTAGCTATTATTAAACTAATTACTAGCCCTATAGAATAATAAGTAAGAAGCTTCGTTAAGGTTAGGTTAATAGCTTCCTTTATCGTTAATAGCTTCCTTTATTATTAATAGCCTAGGTTAGACCTAATAAAGTAATTAATTTTTTAAAAGCTTTAAATTTAACCTTTTTAATTATATAGATAGCTTTATTATAAACTAAAATACTTAATTTAATATTAAATGCTTAAAGAACTTTTAGCTTATTTTATATATTATTTTTTTAATATATTTATATTATAACTTTAATAAAGATATATTTAGCTTTTATCTATAAGGCGTTTATAAGGTTAATATAGATTATTATAGTTTAAATAGCTAAATGCTATAGTATAATTAGTAATACTTGCTTTTTTTTACTATATATACTATAACCTATATTTCTAGCTTAAAAACGACTTATAGATAATAACTAAATATACTTTGATTAAAATTATAATATAAATATATTAAAAAAATAATATATAAAGTAAAGTAAAAATTCTTTAAATATTTAATATTAAATTAATTATTTTAATTTAAAATAAAGCTATTTATATAATTAAAAAAATTAAATTTAAAGCTTTTAAAAAGTTAATTATTTTATTAAGTCTAATTTAAGCTATTAGCTTTAACGGAAGCTATTGATAATAAAGGAAGCTATTGACTAGACCTTAACGAAGTTTCTAACCTATTATTCTATAGGGCTAGTAATTCGTTCGATAGTAATTAAATAAGATTTATACTACTATACTTTATTAAAATTTTTTCTTAGTAATTAAGCTAGCTATTATTAAATAATAGGAAAAGTAGATTATAATATATATAGTAAAAGAAGGTAATACTATTAGTAAGACTCTTATATATTATAAAGCTAAAGCTTAAAATTATATTTAAAAAAGACTAAACTTCTAGCTTTATACTAATAGTATTAGGATTTAAAAGTAAAAAAAAAAAATATAAAAGCTTACTATATTAATAAAAGCTATATAATTATAATTAAATTAAGCTAATTATTTATAAAGCTATTAATAATCAATTATATAAATAAAGCTAATAAAATATTTATAATTTATTAATATTAAGTTAAAAATATTATTTAATATTAATAAGTTTATAAAAGCTATTTTATTATAATTATAATTATAATAAATCTTATTATTAGAATAATATATTTTTATTAAAATTATAATATAAATATATTAAAAAAATAATATAAAAAGAAATTAAAAGTTTTTTTAATATTTAATATTAAATTAATTATTTTAATTAAAAATAAAGCTATTTATATAATTAAAAAGGTTAAATTTAAAGCTTTTAAGAAGTTAATTACTTTATTAAGTCTAACTTAGGCTATTAACCTTAACGGAAGCTATTAACGAAGGAAGCTATTAACCCGACCTTTACGAAGCTGCTAAGCTTAATGAAGCTATTAATAAAGGAAGCTGCTTGAATTAAATCTATTATTCTATAAGGCTAGTAGTTAGCTCGATAGTACCTAGGTAAGTTTTATACTATATCCTATGAAAAATATATATATTAAGTAGCTATCTTTAGGGCTATTAAGTAAAAGGAATTATAAATTATAGTTTAAATAGTAAAAAGATATTATCTTTGTAGTAAGACTTATTATAATTATAATTATAGCTATAGCTATACTTATAATTATAATTATTTTATATATATAAAAGTAAAAGTTATAGAAAACTTATAGGAAGCTATATAGGAAGCTATATAGGATTTTATATATATTATAGTAATAATATTTAATAATTATTAAAAACTTTAATTTATTAAATCTTATTTAATTTAATTAATTATTATTTAGTTTAAAAGCTATTTAAATATATATATATATATATATATTTCTTTTTTTTACTTTTAAATCTTAATACTATTAATATAAAGCTAGAAGCTTAATCTTCTTTAAATATAATTTAAACCTTTAACTTTATAATATATAATTAAATTATATATATTTAAATAGCTTTTAAATTTAATAATAATTAATTAAATTAAATAAAATTTAATAAATTAAAATCTTTAATAATTATTAAATATTATTATTATAATATATATAAAATCTTATATAGCTTCCTATAGCCTTTTTCTAACCTTTACTTTTATATATATAAAATAATTATAATTATAATTATAATAAAATAGTTAATAAACTTATTAATATTAAGTAATATTCCTAGCTTAATATTAATAAATTATAAATACTTTATTAGCTTTATGTATATAAATAATTATTAATAGCTTTATAAATAACTATAAGCTATAAGGCTATATAATTACCTTAACCTAATTATATTTATATAGCTTTTATTATTATAGTAAGCTTTTATATTACTTAAGTTTAAATAGAAACTAAACTTATACTTAAGTATTAATAAGGCTTTTAGTAAATATTCATTAAGCTTTATTAATAAAGCTTATATAGATTATATAAATTAAAAAATAAAACTATAAGCTTTTAATTATATTACTTATAATTATATATATTAAAAGTAATATTGAATAATATTAAATATTATTAAAATAATCTATAGTAAGCTAGATTAATAATAAAAATAATATAAAAAAAGAAAGATAAAAGGAAGTATAAGGGTTAAGGATATAGAGTCTTACTAATAGTATTACTTTCTTTTAGTATATATATTATAATTTACTTTTCTTTTTATTTAATAATAGCTAGCTTAATTACTAAATATATTTTTAATAAAGTATAGTATAAAGTTTATCTAATTATTATTAAATTAATTATTAGCTTTATAGAATAATAAGTTAGAACCTTTATTAAAGTTAATAGCTTTATTAAAGTTTAGTTAATAGCTTACTTTATTAATAGCTTCTATTAAGGTTAATAGCTTAAGTTAGACTTAATAAAGTAATTAACTTCTTAAAAGTTTTAAATTTAACCTTTATAGCTATATAAATAGCTTTACTTTAAATTAAAATAATTAATTTAATATTAAATATTTAAAAAACTTTTACTTTACTTTATATATTATAATTTTAATATAAGTATATTTAGCTATTGTTTATAAGTTATTTTTAACCTAAAAATATAAATTATAATATATATAGTAAAAGAAAGTAATATTATTAATAAGACTTAAGATATAATATATTCAATAATAATATTTAATAATTATTAAAATTACTATAAATATATACTATAAAATATATATAATACTATTTAAATATATATAATTTAATTTTTTTATTATAAGGCTAAAGCTTTAAATCATATTTAAAAAGAATTAATTTTTTAATTTTATATTAATAATATTAAAATTACAAAAATAAAAGAAATAAATCATTTAATTATTTAGTATTATTATTATCTTATTTAACGCTAGGGTATCTTATTTAAATAAAAAGCATGTATTTAAAAGGCTAGCTTAATCAATATATAGTCTAACTCTAAGGTAGATTTTAAGTAAGGCTTAAGGGTAGTAAAGCTAACTTATTCTAAGGTAGGGATTTAATATATAGTATAGAGTAGGGAGCCTTCTTAGATAGAAAATATAAAGGAAATAGCTAGAAGCTAGGAGGTCTTTTAATTACTTAAATATTAAAATCTTATAATTTTTAAATTTATTATAATTAATAAGGCCTAAGCTTTAAGGTAGACTTTTCGGAAAAAATTACTATAGCAAGCTCATTAGATAAAGCTTATTTAATTTATACTAATAGCTTTATTTACTATAATTTTCTATCTTTTTTAAAAGTAAAATCTTTCGATTTTCTAATAAAAAAATATATATATTAAAGTCTTATTTTTATTATAAAAGTAAGTTAAAAATATATTATTATAGATAAATTATATATAGTATACCTTAAAGTTATTATAATAAGACCTTGCTATAAGAAGCTAGTAGAATTCAAGCTTAAGGAAATCAAACTCTTCTATAAATTTGTTTATTATAGTGATTTCTAAATTTTTATAAGCCTATATAGCCTTTCCTTTACTTAATAATTATTAAGGTTTTCTTTATAATTCTTTTTAATAATATTCTTTATATAGCTTTTTATTAAAGGTAAGGGGGCGCTAGTAATAAATTAATAAGCTTTATAATTTACTAAGTAGTCTATCAGCTTATTCCTTTCAATACTTATATAATTAAAATATTACAATACTTTAACTCTTAATATATATATTTTTATTAATTTATAAAATTATATAAATATATTTTATAATAAATCTAAAACATTTTCTATTCCTAATTAAAATATTATAATTATATTATTTAATTAAATAATAATTAAATCTATTAAAGTATTATATAATAACTACTAGCTTATATATTATTTTTTTTACTTTAATATTAAATATTTTTATTTTTAATAATAATCTATAGCTTTAATATTTAATAAGCTATTTTTTATTATGATATAACTATAGCTAATACTTATTAATTTATAAAAAATTTATTTTTAATTAAGTTTAATCTTAAAGCTATTTATATAAATAATAATATAATTAACAAAAGTTTATATTAATTAAATATTAAAATCTTTAATTGCTTTTTCTTTATTTGAGAATAATAAAAATATATTAATTTAAAGCCTTCATTCTTTTAAAAAATAATATAAAAAAAGTTTTATAATAAGATTATATATATTAATAAAGAAAATTAAATAGATTTTATTATTATAGTTTTATTATAATTTATATTTTTAAATACTTTAAATAAAAAAGTAGCCTTTATAAAATATATAAAAGTAGAAAGTATATTTTAATCTTTCTTTATTTAAGAAGAAATAGATTAAAAGAATATTTATTTTTTTAAAAAAAGCTAAGATTAAAGTTATCTTTTAAGCTAATATATAGCTATAGAAGCTATAGTTAATAGCTGCTTAAAGCATTAAAAGAAATGTAATTTAATTAATTTAGACTTTAAAGTAAGCTTTTTAAGTCTTTTTTATATTAAGTTTATTTAATCTATTATATTAAACTATCGAGCTATAGAATATTTTAAAGATTATAAGAATATAGACTACTTTATAAATTACTTTAAAAAATAGCTTTTTTATAACCTTATTAAAGCTTTTAATATAGTTTATTAAAAAATAAGTAATAGCTATTCTTTAATCTATATAGTATTTAAATAATAAGGTTTAGTCTAGTTAAACCCTTAGTTATTTTATAGTATTTTTTATTAATTTAATTACCTTAGATAATAAAAGAGCTTTAATTATATTATATTATTCTCTATAAGTCTTACTAATCGGACTATACCTTTTTACTATTTAGACTATAATTTACTTTTTCTAATACTAAATAACTTATAGATAATAGCTAAATATACCTTTATTGAAATTATAATATAAATATATTAAAAAAATAATATATAAAGTAAAGTAAAAGTTCTTTAAGTATTTAATATTAAATTAATTTAAAATAAAGCTATTTATAAAATTAAAAAAGTTAAATCTAAAGCTTTTAAAAAGTTAATTACTTTATCGAGTCTAACTTAGGCTATTAACCTTAGAGTCTTACTATTAAGATAATATCTTTTTACTATTTAAACTATAACTTATAATTCCCCTTACTTAATAGCTTTAAATATAGCTACCTAATATATTTTTAAGAAGATATAGTATAAAATTTACCTAGCTATTATTAAGCTAATTACTAGCCCTATAGAATAATAGATTTAATTTAGAGTTATACTAGTTATACTAGAGCTTTTTGCTAATTATACTATAACCCTGCTTTCCCCTTACTTAATAATAGCTAGTATAGTTAATTAATATATTTTTAATATAATATAATATAAAATTTACCTAGCTACTATCTAGCTAACTACTAACCTTATAGAATAATAAAATAATAACTTTAATTTAATAGCTTCCTTTATCGTTAGTAATTTCCTTTATTATTAATAGCTTCCTTTATTATTAATAGCTTTATTAAAGTTAATAGCTTTTATTAGACTTAATAAAATAATTAACTTCTTAAAAGCTTTAAATTTAACCTTTCTAACTATACGAATAGCTTTATTTTTAAATTAAAATAACTAATCTAGTATTGAATACTTAAGGAACTTTTAGCTTACTTTATATATTATTCTTTTAATATATTTATATTATAGTTTTAATAAAGGTATATTTAGCTATTATCTATAGGGCGTTTATAGGGTTAATATTAATTATTATAGTATAATTAGTAAAAAGCTATAGTGCGATTAGCATGACTCTTAATTTAAGCAGCTTCCTTTAAAGTCAATAGCTTCCTTCGTTAATAGCTTCGTTAAGGTCGGGTTAATAGCTTCTTTTATTAATAGCTTCCATTAAGGTTAATAGCCTAGGTTAGACTTAATAAAGTAATTAACTTTTTAAAAGCTTTAAATTTAACTTTTTTAGCTATACGAATAGCTTTATTTTAAATTAAAATAATTAATCTAGTATTAAATATTAAAAAAAACTTTTAGTTTATTTTTTATATTATTTTTTTAATATATTTATATTATAATTTTAATAATAATATATTTAATTACTATCTATAAGTTATTTTAATATTAGAAAAAGTAGGTTATAGTTTAAATAGTAAAAAGATATTATCCTAATAGCAAGACTCTAACCTTAATAGAAGCTATTAATCTTAATAGAAGCTACTATTAATAAATAAAGCGATTATTAATAAAAGAAGCTATTAATAAGACTTTAATAAAGCTATTAACCTTAACGAAAGAAGCTATTATTAATAAAAAAAGCTATTAATAATAAGAAAAACTACTAAAATTAAATTTATTATTCTATAACGCTAGTAATTAGCTTAATAATAGCTAGGTAAATTTTATATTCTATTATATTAGAAATATGTTAAATAATTATCTTTATATTTATTAAATAAAGGGAATTATAAATTATAGTTTAGATAGTAAAGTACTATAGTCTAATTAGTGAGACTCTTTTCTATATTCTATTAGATTATTTTATAAAACTATTATTCTATATCCCTCGAGGATTTTTTAATAGTATTTCCAAATCTTACTATAATATTATTATTTATATAATTATATTTCTAGCTTTCTACTATAAGATAGTATAAAGGTTTAGTATAAAAGAAATATAAAATTAACAAAGTAAATAAGCTTTAAGGTAAGCTATAAAATAAGTTTTCTATATTTATAATAATTTATTTATTTATTTTTTTCTTTATTTTTTTCATTATTTTTTTTTTCATCATATATATTTTACTATATATATTTATAGGAATTTTAATAATATTAAATATTATTATTAAGTTATATTTATTTTATATCCTTAATTTAAGCCTATCCTTATAATAAGGCTTTATATTTCTTTTTATCTTTTTTCTTTTATATTATTATCTTTATTTATTAATATTTATTTATCTTTATTTATATTTTTACTTATATTATCTTAATTATTCTTAATATTACTTATTACTATTTTTAAAAAGTATTACTATAAATAATATTATTAAAGCTTTTTAGCTTTATATTTTAATTTATAAAGCTAATATAAACTTATTAAATATAATTAAGCTATTATAAGCTTATTTATAGGCTTATATTATTAAGTATTAAGTATTACTTTAGTTAATATTTAAATTTTATTAAGCTTAACAATTAGATTAATAAAAATAGCTTTATAACTATAGTTAAATTAAGTTTATTAAAAAGCTTAAGAGCTTTAAAGTATTTTTATTAAGATATTATTTAATAAATTATAGATCTTTTATTTATAGTTAATAGCTATAAAGCTAAAGGTATTACTTAACGTTAGTAGTATTATTATTATAGTAGTATTATTATTATAATTATAATTATAGTTATAATTATTATAATTATTATATTTATATAATAAAAGATAAAGATTAAAAAAAAACTATAGGAAGCTATACTAGCTTTATAATTACTATAATAATAATACTTATCCTAATAGTTATTAAAAACTTTAATTTATTAAGTTTTATTTAATTTAATTAATTATTATTAAGTTTAAAAACTATTTAAGTATATATAGCTCGATTATATTATTAATAGGCTAACGCTTAGTTATATTTTAAAAGATTAGGCCTTCTAGCTTTACGCTATATATATTAGAAACCCGAAAATAAAAAATAATAAATAATAATTTTTTTATATTTAATTTTAACTTTTTTATTAAATATAAAAAGGATTATTTAGAAGATTAAGTTTATTAATTATTTTTATTTTTAGAATTTATAAATTATATAGTTTTTTATTATTATATCGAAGGTTCTTTTAATATCTATAGTAATAATTATTATACCTTATTTTTTATTAAAATATACTTTAATAATATATATAAAAGTATTTATTATATTTATAGCTAATTATTTATTTTTATTTAGTCTAACTAATTATTATTAAGTTTAAAAGCTATTTAAATATATATAGTTTGATTATATATTATAAAGCTAAAGCTTCGGATTATATTTAAAGAAGACTAGGCTTCTAGCTTTATGCTAATAGCATTAGGATTCGAAAGTAAAAAAGAAAATAAATAGCTAATTATTTAAACATTATTCTAATAATAATCTTGAAGAAAACCTCATATTTAATAATAAGCTAGGCTATTTTTGTTATTATTAGCTTTTTAAGGCTTTTATTAAAATATAAGAAAAAAAGAATTTCTAGCTTTTATATTTTAATTAATTTTTATTAATTTTGAATAATATTATTATTTTTACTTTTCGGAATAAGTAAAGGTAATAATTAATATAAATATAGAATTAGTAAAAGTAAAGGATATATTTATAAATATACTTTTAAAATTAAATAAGTATTATTATAGTATTCTTTAAGTAAGTATTACTTACTTTAAGGATGCAAAAGCAGACTTTTCTTTAAAGTAATTTCCTTATCTTAAGAAATAGTATACTTTGAGATAATTAAGAATTATAAAAATAATAAATTAACTATAGTATTATTTCTTTTTAAAAATATTTTTCTTAAGTATTTAACTTTATTTTATCAAATAAAGTATATTTATCTATTAGTATTTTTTAAAAGAAAGGACATAAGTTAAAAAAAGATTTTTCTTACCTATATATATAAAAAAAGATTTATTATTAGTAATTTATTTAATTTATTTAATTTATTTAATTTATTTAATTTATTTAATTTATTTAATTTATTTAATTTATTTAATTTATTTAATTTATTTAATTTATTTAATTTAATATTTTAATTTAATTTTTTTTATTATTTTACAAAATTTAAATTAAGCTTTGATTAACATAAAGTTAATTAATTTAAATATTTATTTAAATATATATTATTTAAAGTATATATTTCTATATCTAATTATTTACTATATAAATAAATAATTATTAATATAGCGCTATTTCCTAATAGTTTTTAATAATTTCTAAAATATATTATTAGATATAATAATAAGTATACTTATTTCTTCTATAATACTTACTATTAGAAAGCTAAAAGTCTTTATTTTCTTATCGATTTTAATATTAAAATTAAAAGTTTTATTAAGGGGGAGGTAATATAAGCTAATAAATATATATAATACTTTACTAAAAGGTATTATTATAATAAGTATTTTATAATTAGATTTAAAGTATAAGTCTTTCACTATATATATTAAAGTAAAGGGAATATTATTAAAAATAAAGTTAATAGTAAACTTTACTTAAGAGGTAGGGATACTTAGTAAGTTAAGTATATTTAAATCGTAATCTTCTACTTATTAAATAAGTTATTTAGTACTATAGCTTAAGTTTTAGTAGCTTAGTTCCTAAAGTAAGTAATATATATTAAAGTCTCTAGCTATAATTATCTTAGCTAAAACTATTTAATTATTTAATAATTATATAATAATCAGTATTTATATTTTTTGAGAAATTAAAGTTTATTTTTTATAAAAGCTTTAATTATTTCTTTTATTATTTTATATTTAAAAGAAATTCTTAAGCTATTAATTTTATCTTATATAATATTTATATTTATTATATACGTTCAATAGTATATATTTATAGTAATTTCAATAGTTATTAAATTACTATTAAGTATATTATATCCTTAAGCCCTATGCTTCCCCTTATCCTTCCTCCTTTATATTATTATACTTACTTATACTCCTTATCTCCTAACCTGCATTATCTCGACAGCCCCTAGGACTGCCTAACGCTACCCCCGCCTAGCAGCCTATAGTTACTGCTCGAGGTGCCTCAAGGCGCGTATACTAAGGAGCCCGATAATAGATTTATAGTCTATCTCTTAAGGCTAAAGCTACCCGTTAAGGGTTAGGGGCATTATAGGGATAGCAGCTAATATATATATAAGAGAGAGAGAGAGTATAGATATATATATATATATATATATATATATATACAGTAAAGGATAAAGATTAGAAAAAGACTATAAAAGGCTTATATAGATTTTATATATACTATAATAATAATATTTAATAATTATTAATAATTTTAATTTATTAAGTTTTATTTAATTTAATTAATTATTATTAAGTTTAAAAGCTATTTAAGTATATATAGTTTAATTCTATATTATAAAGCTAAAGCTTTAGATTATATTTAAAGAAGACTAAGCCTCTAGCTTTATGCTAATAGTATTAGGATTTAGAAGTAAAAAAAACCAAAATAAATAAATAATATATACCATTTAAAGCTAAAAAAAGTCTTTTTTAAATTCTTCTTAAATTATTTATGTATTTATTTATTATATTTTATTTTATTTTTATTTTTATTTTTTCTATTTTTAGAAAATTTAATATAAATAGTTTTTTCTTTTTCTAGATTTTCTAATATATATAGTATAAAGCTAAAAGGCTTAATCTTTTAAAATATAATCTTAAGCTTTAGCCTTATAATATAATTAAACTATATATATTTAAATAGCTCTTAAACTTAAAATAATAATTAATTAGACTAAATATAACTTAATAGATTAAAGTTTTTAATAATTTATTAAATCTTATTATTATAATATATAAAAAACTAATATCGCTTCCTATAGCTTTTTTCTAATCTTTATCTTTAATTATATAAAATAATTATAATTCTAATTATAATAATAATAACTATAACTATAACTATAATTACAACTATTATTATAACTATAACTATAACTATAACTATAATTACAACTATAACTATAACTATAACTATAACTATAACTATAACTATAGATATAACTATAACTATAATTATAATAATAATAATAATAATAATAATAATAATAGCTATTATAATAATAATAGTAGTATTAATATTAAATAATACCCTTAGCCCTATAGCTATTAACTATAAATAAGAAAATCTATAGCTTATTAAATTTTTTTATTTTTCTTTTACTTCCGAATCCTAATACTATTAATATAAAGCTAGAAGCTTAGTCTTTTTTAAATATAATCTAAAGCTTTAGCTTTATAATATATAATTAAACTATATATATTTAAATAGCTTTTAAATTTAATAATAATTAATTAAATTAAATAAAATTTAATAAATTAAAGTTTTTAATAATTATTAAATATTATTATTATAATATATATAAAATCTATATAAACTTTTTATAATCTTTTTTTAATCTTTATTTTTTACTATATATATATATATATATATACTTTTTCTTTTTTATATATATATAATAATTATTATAATATCTTCAACCTTTAATAAATAGCTTTAGCCTTAAGAAATAGACTATAAATCTATAATCAAAAAATACTTAAAAATACTTATCTTTAAGCGCTTTAAGTAGTAACTATAAGCTATTAAGCTATTTAATTAGCTTACTTTAGCTATAATAATATAGCTTTTATTAATAATTTAATTATTAATATTATTTAAATTCGAATATAATTTAAAGCTATATTTAAATATTAATTAAGCTTTAAGTAAGTAATAGCTAAGCTTAATTAAATAAGCTTATACTTTTTATATAAGCTAAGTAATACTATAAAGCTTAATATAAACTTTAGTATAAATATAAGATAATACTTTCGAAAAGTAATATTAAATAGTCTTAAATACTATCGAGATAATATAGGTTAAGCTAAATTAATAATAAGGATAATATAAAAGAAAAAGGATAAAGGATAAGAAGTATAGGGCTTTATTATAAGGATATAATACTATATTTAATAGTAATTTAATAACTATTAAAATTATTATAAACATATACTATTAAATATATATAATAATAGCTTATTAAATAATATCTTTTATAAATTATAGAAATACTTCAAAGCTATTAAGCTTTTTAATAAGCTTAATTTAATTATAAGTATAAACCTATTTTTATTTATTTAATTATTAAGCTTAATAAAGCTTAAATATTAATTAAAGTAATACTTAATACTTAATAATATAAATTAATAGTAATTTAATTAAATTTAATAAGTTTATATAGATTATATTAAATAAAATATAAAGCTAAAAGGCTTTAATAATATTACTTATAATAATATTTTTTTAAAAATAGTAATAAGTAATATTAAAAATAATTAAAATAATATAAGTAATATTATAAAAGAAAAAAAATAAAGGGAAGTATAAGGCTTTATTATAAAGATAGGATTAATTTAATAATATAAATTAAATATAAATCAACAATAATATTTAATATTATTATTAAATTATATTTACTTTATATTATTAAATTAATCCTATCCTTAAGGCCTATATTTCTTTTTATCCTTTATCTTTTAATATTATTACCCTTTCTTATTACTTTTATAATTAATTTAGCCTAATTTGAACTATTTTAACAGCCTTTAGGACTACCTAGCGCTACCTTTAGAAAGTAGGGCTATAAGTAATTTAATTAAAGTTATTAAGCTTTAAGCTTTAATTTATATATTTAATATAAGCTTTTTTAAATTAAACTTATTTACTTTTTATTTAAATATTTATTAATATTAAAATATAGCTTAAAGCTATATTCTAATTTAATTAATATAAATAAATAAAGTAATAATAAAGGCTATATTATTATAATTAAATAAAGTTAATTATATAGCCTTATAGTTTATATAATATACTATAGCTATTTAAATTAGTTTATTATAATATTACTAATTTACTCCCTATAGTCTATTTCTTTAAAGCTAGGTATATTATTAAAGGTAAAGGGTTTTATTAAGCCTATATTATTATAATTATAATAATTATAAATATTTTATATATATAATTAAAGCTAAAGATTAAAAGAAAGCTATAGGAGGCTATATTAAGTTTTAAATATATTATAATAATAAGATTTAATAATTTATTAAAGATTTTAATTTATTAAATTATATTAATTAAATTAATTATTATTTAAGTTTAAAAACTATTTACTTATAGATAGCTCGATTATATTATTAGGCTAAAGCTTAAGATTATACTTTAAAAGACTAAACTTTCTAGCTTTATGCTATATATATTAGAATTTTTAAAAACGAAAAAAAAAAAAAGAATTCCTATAAATATATATAGTAAAATATATATAGTATAAAATTAAAAAGCTTAATCCTTTAAAATATAATCTAAAGCTTTAGCTTTATAATATAATTAAGCTATGTATATTTATATAGCTTTTAAATTTAAATAATAATTAATTAAATTAATATAATTTAATAAATTAAAGTTTTTTATTATATATATTTAATAGTATATATTTATAGTAATTTTAATAATTATTAAATTATTATTAAATATATTAAATCTTTAGGCCTTATACTTCTTTTTATCTATTTCTTTTATATTATTCTATTTATTTATAATCTTTATCTCTTAATTTATATAATCTATATAAGCTATATTAATTAAGCTTAATTAATAATATTAAAAAATAAATCAATATTTAAATATAGCTTTAAAATATATTTAAATTTAAATAATATTAATAAATATATTATTAATAAAAACTATATTACTATAGCTAAAGTAAGTTAATTAAATAGCCTAATAGCTTATAATTACTATTTAAAGTATTTAAAAATATATATATTAAAAAGCTTAATAATAAATTTATAATTTATTTCTTAAAGCTAAAGCTACTTATTAAAAGTTAAGCATATTATAAGGATAGTAGCTATTATATATATATATATATATATATAATAAAAGATAAAAATGAAAAAAAAAACTATAAAGAGCTTATATAGATTTTATATATATTATAATAATAATATTTAATAATTATTAAAAACTTTAATTTATTAAGTTTTATTTAATTTAATTAATTATTTTTAAATTTAAAAACTATTTAAGTATATATAATTTAACTATATATTATAAGGCTAAAGCTTCGGATTATATTTAAAGAAGACTAGGCTTCTAGCTTTATGCTAATAGTATTAGGATTTAGAAGTAAAAAAAAGAAAAAAGAAATTAAAGTTTTAATAAATTATTAAGTCTTATTATTATTATATATATAAAGAATAATATAGCTTCCTATAGCTTCTTTTTAATCTTTACTTTTAATTATATATATATATATAAAACTATAATTATAACTTATAACTTATAACTTATAATAATAATTATAATTAATAAGATAGTAAGAATTAAACTTTTTACTTTAAATAATATACTTAACTTAATATTAATAATCTATAAGTAAAATATTAATTAAATTAATTTAATTAACTTTAATAATTTTTATAAATAATTATAAGTTATTTAATTAATTTATTTTAATTATAGTAATATAGCTTTTATTAATATTATAGTTATTAATATTAATTAAATTTAAATATAGCTTTAAGCTATATTTAAATATTAATTAATATTTTAATAATTATTAATTAAGCTTAATTAATATAATTTATATTTTTTATTAAAATTAAAAATTATTATAAGCTTTAGTTTAAACTTTAATATATATATAAAGTAATACTTTCTAAAAGTAATATTAAATAATTTTAAAAGTTATTAAAATAGTTTAAATTAAATAAGATTAATAATAAGTAAAAGTAATAAAAATAATAAAAATAATAAATAAAAATAATAATATAAAAAATAAAAATAATAATATAAAAAATAAAAATAATAATATAAAAAATAAAAAAGAAAAAGAAATATAAAGCTTAAAGATAGGATTAATTTAATAATATAAAATAAATATAATTTAATAATAATATTTAGTATTATTAAAATTCTTATAAATATATATAGTAAAATATATATAATATTTAGTATAATTTAAAAATTCTAATTTAATACTTTTTAAAAGTTTTATTATTATTTTAATATCTTATTTTATTATTTTATTTTAAATAGCTTATTTAATAAAAGCTTTAGAATTATAATATATAAAAAGATAATAAGTTAAGTAAGTATAAAAAATTAAATTTCTATTTATATAGTAATTAAGGCTTAAGTTCTTTCTTAAGTATAATTATTTATAAAGAATTTATAAAGCATTTATAATAAAGTTATTTTATAATTATAAATAGTTTTATAATCTATAAAGTATTATAGAATTATATTAATTATATTATAGCCTTTTATTAATTATATTATAATAATTTATAAAAACTTAATAAGTACTTTATTTATTTATTCTTTTTACTTTTAAATCTTAATATTATTAATATAAAGCTAGAAGCTTAATCTTTTTTAAATATTATTTAAAGCTTTAGCTTTATAATATATAAGTAAATTATATATATTTAAATAGCTTTTAAACTTAATAATAATTAATTAAATTAAATAAAACTTAATAAATTAAAATTATTAATAATTATTAAATACTATTATTAAATATTATTATTATAATATATATAAAATTATATATATTTTATTATATATATTTATAAGAGTTTTAAAAGTATTAAATATTATTATTAATTAGTATATTTATTTTATATTATTAAATTAATCTTATCTTTAAGCTTTATATTTATTTTTATTTTTTATCTTTTATATTATTATTTTTATTT
>PXOB01000116.1:0-166436 GCA_003012115.1 Trichothecium sympodiale | reverse complement strand
CCCTAATTAATGGCTTAAAACTCTATAATAACCAGCAAGAAAACACATCTCGACAGAATCATCAAGGTTCCCAGCACCTCAACAAGTCCTATCATCATGGTATGAAGCCGGCATAGTGGCCTCCCGTGGCCTCCTTCAATCTTCATCCTTGTGTGTGTGTATATGTTTATGGTGTGTATGTGTGTGTGTTTATGATTGTGGTGTGATGAAGGATGAAGATTGGAAGAAGGCCACGGGAGGGCAGGATGCCGGCTTTATACCATGATGATAGGACTTATTCAGATGTTGAAAACCTCAATGATCTGTTGAGTTGTACCCGTCTCACTAGTCGTTATGGAGTCCAAAGGCCATGGGGGTTTATATGGCTCGATGGTGTGTCGTACTTCTTTCCCCGTTCCCTCCAGACCTTGACATCCCCTTCGTTGGGCTATTGTCCGAGGCTGCAATCTCTTGCGTGATACAAACCTAATGACGCCTTCATTCACCCTTGTTATTGTTGCCAACCTCGACTTAGAGGAGCTTCTCGTGGGTTGTTTGCGTCGTTGGTGCAGAGGTTTGGGTTGAGAATGGGGTTTGGACGATGGGAAGAAGAAGAGAAGAAAAAATTTTAAACCCCAGACGTTTTTTTTTGGGAGTTTGATGCCAGGTGGATCACTGCACAGTACGTTTAGCGCTCAGGCACCCGCTCTAGACACTGTGCCGATGGGCCCGCGACGGGGAGCTTCAAATGTTCACGAGTGACATCAACACCCAGTCAATCAATCATCGACAAGAACCCCCTTTTTGCGCACCTCCAGACGTCTACCCAACTTTCAATGGTGAGCACAATTCTTAGCATCTGCACATATATAATCAGCCGCATCGCGTAAAGGAAGCATTACTAAAAAGAAAGGGGAAAATTGATAGCCACCGAAGCGCAAGTCGCCTGCCGCAGGCGCATCATCCGCGCCGAAAGCGCGCCAGTCGAAGCTCGCCAAAGAGCACAACGTCTCGGCGCAGGAGGAGGGCGAGATCAAGGAGGCGTGGAGCCTCTTTTCGGAGCCCATGGACGGGGAGAAGAATGGTGTCCTGCCCTCGGGCGACGTCAAGTCTGCACTCATGTAAAGCCCGCCTCTCCCCCTACTACTCCTATTTGTCGAACGAAACGAAACGAAAGAAAGAAAAGGAAACCCGAAATGCTAAGAAGAGATTTTTTTTAAAAAAAAACTATATAGCGCCCTAGGTATCCCGCCGACCGACCAAGCCGAGCTACAAGAGTTCCTCTCGATACTGGACCCGGAGGATGACGGCTACGCGACCTACGAACCCTTCTTCGCCATCTGCGCCCTCAAGTTCCACAACCGCGACGACTCGGCGCACGAGGCCGAGCTCGCCGAAGCCTTCAGGCTCTTCACCGGCGGGGAGGCCGGCCAAGAGGGGCCCATCACGCTCGCGCACCTGCGCCGCGTGGCCGCCGTGCTCAAGGAGGATGTGGACGAGGACGTGCTCAAGGATATGATCCTCGAGGCCAACGGGGGTGCCGGCGTGGCGAGGGGCGTCAGGATCGACGAGTTTGACGGCGTCATGAGGGCGGCCGGCGTCTGGAGGTGATTTATAGCCACCACCAAGACGTGGTCCTGTTCCGCGATCTGGGCCCCCATCCTGCGGGCCTCACTTTGTTTACTTTTTTTTTCTCAAACCTTTTGCAAGGCGTTGGGGATAGGCTTGTTTATTTCTTGTCCAATCTTTTCCCCCGTTCATCTCTTCTTTTGCTGCGCAGAACGGGAACAGAGAAATATATTTGCTCTAGATTAAGATGAAGCCGGTATGTTGTAATGATTCATGTGATGTGATGGTCTAAATGCTGATTGGGGCAGCCAAGTTGTCTCGCACGTATGCCCGTCTTTGAGGCGTGATTTAATGATACCCGCCAGATATACGCAGCCCCTTTACGTTGAGCCCTCTCCTAAATATCAAACCCGCTACATGGTTCTGCTAGATGAATGTTCTTTGCAAAGACAAGAAGAAGAAAAAAGACCCCGGAGAGTTCATAAAAAACGCCATAGGAACAATGCAGAAGCCGCCGAAAACCACCGTTGCTTGGGAAATAACACCCATTCACCCCGAAGCCGGGGGCTCGACCGTCACCTCAGGCTGCGGTACATTAGCACCCTCCTGCCCCTGAACTTGGGCCGTCGTGCCCTGCTCCCGTTGCTGCTGCAACTTGGTCTGTGACTCCAGCACGGCCTTGAGCTCAGGGGGCGGATTGAAGCCGGCGTGCTCAGAGTGCTTCTTGTAGAAGTAGGCGTCGGCCTTGGGCTGCAGCTCAGGCGGCAGCTGCGACAGGACACATTCGAGGATGCCATCGATGGAGTTCTTCTTCGAGGCGTCCCTGTGCCAGATGGTGATGAGGTGGGAGTTGAAGCGGACAGAGAGGCCTACGCCGCAGAGCTGGTCGTCTGTAAAAAATCCCTTGTCAGGCCACTTTCCAACCCAATCTAAAAAAAAAAAAAAAAAGAAAGAAAGAAATTGTATTGCAACGAGAAGGGAAGGGGAACGTACCATCGTCCAAAGCGGCTTGCAGCTCCTCTCCAATGGCAAGAAGCTGCACTCTCGTCCAGACGGTCGGGCCGGCTGATTTGGGCACTCTAAAGGTCCAGCTGCCGCCGAGTATGTTGCGCCGGTCCTCCCAGACGGGGCGAAAGCCCTGCTTGAAGAGGTAGATGCTCTCGCGCATCTTGATCTGCTCCACGGGGGTGTTATTGTTGTACCGCCAAAAGTCCTGGACCGACTCGATCTGCGTGCCGAGCTTCTCTAGCTCGGCCTTGTACTCTGCGTTGCCACCGCTGGCGTTGTCGGATGCCTTGTCCTGTCTGTAAAAGCCGGCGATGTGATCCCATTAGCTTGTTGGTCTTTCACACACACACACACACACACTCTCTCTCTCTCTCTCTCTCTCTCTCTCCCCTCAACCACCCCTCCAGAGTATGATGGCGGGGAGGAGAGAGGCCCTGCTGGCAAGTTCACTAGGGAGGGCATACCGGTCGAAGTAGACATCCCAGTAGTGCTGCGTCGGCAGCGGCCGCATCGTCTTGAGAAAGTTACGCTTGGCATCGTCTCGCTGCTCGGCCGGCGTGATGGGCGACATGGTGCTATTGTCCGCGGACTGGCTTTGCGACAAGCCTGAGAGGCCGCGCGTGAAGAGTGTCGGTCGTGACATGTTTTCTTCCTTACTCGTACAGCCGTAGAATAGCGTCGGAGAATTGGGGAAGAAAAAAAGGAACCGTTGTCCTAGGTGTCGGGGAGTGGATTTGGAACGTTCAAATAGATGCGTATTATAAAAGGTAAACTACCCCTTCTTCTAACGGCGTGAGAAACGGCAGAGACACATGCACTCGTACAAGTAGTAGTCGTAGTACTTGTAGTAGCAGCAACTACTAAGTACTAGTACCTATCCCTTTGGAGGTCCGAAGGCATATCTCATGTATTTTTGCAGGGGACTGACCAATGAGAATCCCGCAAATCAAAGGTACATAGCTTCACACTCTAATTGCTATGGTGATAGAAGTACCAGCAATCCCCTTGTAAGGGTGTTGTGGGGGCAGTGACGGAAGATATGCCTTCGGACCTCCAAAGGGATATTACTTGTAGGTGTGTCAACTGAAGAGGTGAGGGGCAGCGGGTGGGGAGGGGCTTTTTCAGGTGGTTGCTGGCGACAAAGGAGCCCCCCTAAAGTTGCTCTCCTACAGGGGTTTGGTGCCTGATGATCGGCAGCCTCTCTTCTCCGTCTTTTTCTCAACACTTGCTTGTTGCTATTTATTCATCTTTCTACCCCGTAATTCATCGTTGGTGAATGAGGGCTGCAACAAGTACCATCATCATCATCATCGTCGTACAAACACGCAAGTTGAGGTTCTGATTGGTAACTTTTTCAGCTTTCCTTGATTGCGTCAATTCCAAGTACTACTAATAAGTAGGTTGATTGATGATGACCAGTAACATTCACCCTAGTACAGTACGGAGTAGTTCCAGCACATACAATAGCGGTGCTTCACTGCCGTACATGACAGAGGATCTCTACCCAAGGCACGCTGTAATAACCTGAAACAGCAAAGCGCTCCCCACCGCCCTCTCACACCACCCAGACAAAACATCAGATGGAGCAGCCAAGCATGTGGCAAAGGCAGAGCGTGCACACAAACTACCTACAAGTACCCTAGCGATTTGCTTCCTACTCGTCATCTCTTATATGCATGCCCAAGGGGGCGGGTTCGCATGCCCTGCATCAGTGCCTCCCTCCAACGGCCATTGGAGCTTTTTGCAAGGCGCTAGCTAATAAGTGCTGCGTACATGTATGCTGCGTCGCTAGAGCTGATTCAAGAAAAAAAAAAGAATTAGGTGATGAGACGCGCTGTACGTGGTATGCCTGCATGCAATACCTGTTTTCTGACAAAGGTCGTCACGCGTGATTCTGGCTGTGAATGGTTCCGGTCGCACGATAATATGGCTCAATCCGTAATAAGTGCTCAACCTCTGACATGACAGCTCATTTCTATCGTCGTGGCATGCCGTGGTTGGTGATTTGAGTTTCCTGGCCAATCAATTACAGGGTGCAGAGGAAAGCTCTTTGGTCAGTCGATGATGCGAACCTCCTAATGGCGACAGTGATGGTGTAGAAATGATTTACTTCATTGGACATGACGCTCATGATAACTGCTAAGTGTAATAACTCGTGACAAAACATAAGGAATAGCTCCTATCCAACCAGAAAGCAGCGGCACCCGAGACTCCATGCTTTCCATATAGCTCAATAATCGCACCAACATGGTTCTCTCTCTTTCTCTCTCTCTCTCTCTCCCTCAAACATTATCCATTGTTCCCAGTGGCATCCGCACCGTTTCTCCGTCTTTGAACCTTGACAAATCACCTCCAATGAGCTTCCTGAGGTTGCCCATGTCTTGTAAATACGAGCGCATCTCTTCCTGTAGCTCGTCCTCGCCGTAGGCTGTGCTGTCCGAGTCGTATTCACCCTCGTTATCTGATGTTTCTGTGTAGCTCTCCTTGTCTTCGTCATCAAAGATAGATCCATCCTTTCCGCGAGGTCTGACTTCGACCTCGGGGATCGGGTTCTTGAGCTGATCAATGACCAGTTTGAGGTGAAGCTTGAGCGCATCGTTCTCCGTCTGAAGCTTCTTGATCTTGCTCTCAGCCACCATGCTACGTTCCTCCATCATGCGTTGCATAGTAGATACCCGGTGCTGGTACTCCTCCAATTTCTCCTCTGCATCTTTGGCATTCTGCTCCTTTTGCCTCGAGTCTGAGACGGAGAGCTGTAGCACGCGAATCTCCTCTGCCATGGCCGCGATTTGAGCATCCCTCTCAGCCGTCGAAATATGATCCTGGTTGACCACAGCACGAGTCCGGATCCTCTTGGCCTGGTCGGCATATCGTAGGGTGGAGAGAGTTTCGTCGTAGTCTGAAGGCGCAATGCAGGCAATCATTGCTGTTTTGCTGTTGCCACCAAGTGAATCCTTGAGAAGCCATGTAAGAATAGAGTCACGGTACGGGACGACGTCCTTGCGTTTTCCTGATCGAAGAGCCTTGGGGTCTGCAAGCGCTGCAATGACACGGCCAAGCGTGGTCAGCGACCTGTTGATGTTGCTACCTTCGCGAAGTCTAGCACCCGTGGCCTCGGTTGACTTGGCTCTCTCGCTTCCTGCCAAATCAACTAGTCGAATTCTGGAACTGCGCTCGGTCGTCTCATCCGTCTCCATGTCATGGTGAATCTGCTTGAGCATGATTGTGAAAACGGCGTGACTGCGGCTACTCGTATCGTTCATCTTGGTGCTTGCCACCGTCCTCGAGGCGTCGCCCGCCGTCATGTAGCGCAGGATCTCGTCGATGCTGCGAGCAGGCACTTCCGTCAGGTCTTTGACATAAGGCCCTTCGGTGGGTGACTCGCGGATCTTGAGGTAGTTGGGCGGCTTGCCTGGCACGACGGGCACGAGCAGGTCGCGCACATGCTCGTTGTAGACCTCAAAGTAGGAGACGCGTACATTGTAAGCGACGTTGGAGTTCTCGGCCTGGGCCGCCTCAATACGCTCGAAGAGGTCTTCGCAGGTTCTGGGGATGAGCCCAGGTCGATCGGGTGTGCCCATCATGGTGTAACTCTTGCCTGAGCCAGTCTGGCCGTACGCGAAGATGCACGTATGGTAGCCCTCGAAGTTGTGGTCCAGGAACTCTTCGCCGAGGGCGTTGTACACATCTTCCTGCTTCGCATAGTGGGCATCTTTGGTGTTATGACTCCAGAACGAGTTATCAAAGGTGAAGCTCTTTTCCTCCACCACTTTCCGCGACTTGAGCTTCTCGCTCAGAGTCTTGGTCGCAGCGTCGGCTTCTTCTGGGGCAAACAGAGTTGTCTGCTGGGTGACTGGGTTCATCTCGACCAGACATCTTGCCTGCCTTTCGATCTCTATTGGCGATTGGCGGTCAGCGTTGCTCTCCTCCTTCGCACGTGCAGAAACTTGTGAGCGCATGGACGCGCATGCATGCATACATACCCCTCTGGAGAAACGCTCGCACGCGCACAACGACCTTGACATTGCCGGGCCCTTCCATCCTGGACATGATAGGTACTGTCCCGTCTCTCGAGCGCAAGGATGGCGTCGATGCATTGGAGCGCACCATCCCGGAGCCGGTTGACGCCCTGGGGGTCGTTGGCGACGAAGGCATTAGTCGTGGGCTGAGCGCCATTGTTTGCAATGTCTCATTAATCTCTCGAATACCGTCGTTGTATCGAAGACGAAGAATGTGCCACATACCAAATGCCCGATCATCGAGGCTCGACAGGCCCCGGTTTTGTTTACTTGCCTTAGGGTAATCCGTTGCTGGGGGCACCGCGACCGGGGTCAAGCCTTGGTTGGTCGTAACTGCCGATTTGGGGCGATGCGATGCGCTGGCGGTACGGTACGGCACGTCACTGGCTCTTTCCTCGATTTATTAAAGCTTGAAGAAATGGAAGGAGTGTTGTGCGGAATGCGGTATTAGTACCTGATAGCGAAAGAGGACACATTTGGGAGAAGAAAATGTCGAAAAGGTGAACAATTAACAAGCCCGCGAGAGATTCCTCGTTTACCACATGCAATCGCTCGCCAATTCAGGCTTTTCAAGGCTGGTGGCGGACCGTTTCCACGGAAGCCAAACACGCTACGAAACCCAAACTTGACATGTCCAATCGCTTTCACTTTGGATAAACTTGTATGATATTTATTAGTATTAATTTCCCTGATATACACATATGTGTGAAGTATATACTGGGCATCATGTATGTTTGTGATCAACGCTGAATCACTCAATCAAAGGTTAGTCATGCTGTACGGAGTACTTCCATCAAGATCCTAGAAGCTCATAGCGTCCGCTCGTCATCTCTTTTCCCCTTTGTGTCTGGGCGGGCATCTCGGCAGGACCTGTGTAATACGCATCCATCTCCGACAACGGTTCTTGAGGGACACCCTGTGCCGCCCCCTTGGCCGTCGTACCCGAGGGCCACGAGAAAACGGATTTGCTACTGCTGCTGTTCTCCCCCGTCAGGCTTGCCTCAACTGCCCGCTGCTTCGATTGCAGGTAGCGCGCGAGGAAGAAGGTGATGATTGCGAGGCACATGCCGCCTACCCCGATGCCGACGCCCATGCCGATCTTGGCTTCGTTGGACAAACTGGCTGCAGAACCGCTTCCGCTGCCAGCGGTTGATTCTGTGGACTCGCCGTCAGTAAAACAGTTCGGTCGGCTCCAATTCCCCTGGTCTTGTTCTCGAACCTGGCGAGGCACCCGTCGTTGTGCTTTGGTCATCTCCTATGGTTGCTGCCACCGATGACTGGGGCAAGGTGGCAGATGTTGTGAGCGATGCAGGCACAGAAGAAGTGTTTTCATCCCCTGGTTTATCCGCCATCGTGAAGAAGGCCGACGTCCATCCTGGGGCCGAGCCCTCACCCTGATTGTCTGGGCCCCCTTCCTTCATCCAGAAGAAGAAGACATTGTTTTCCTCCAGACTAAAGTCATACAGTTGAACCAGCCAGTCAAACTGCGTGTTCTCCTTGTCTTTTTCACCCGATTCTGTTTCCCCTCATCAGCCACGCTGTTCTATCCAGAAGTCGCAAAGAATACGGCCTACGGTATACGATGGGACCCAAAGTCGCACCAGTTCCGGATATATGTTGCTGTCATAAGGCTATTGTATACTCATCCCAGTCGGATTGATACTCGATTGTCTCGACATGCCCAATCTTGAATGTGATTCTGCCTTGGGGTGGATAGCTGAAGGTCGCGCATGAGACGGTTGGAACTAGTAGTGGTAATGTGAAGGCGAGAACAGCCAACGTCGGCAACATGCTGGGTTGGCCGTCGCTTTGCTGCAACGCTGATTAGGAGGTATGTACTCCGTACTCCGTAGTTTTATATGTAAAGAACCGTTGGGGCAAACCGTGGTGCATGTGGGCTTTTCTCCTTTTTAGTATTCTCCGTTGTGTACCGAGTATTATCCTCCATGTTTGCCTACGCCCGTCATTGCTGGGATTAGATACGACGGCTTCTCATCCAGCCCTGCGCCATAATGGGTCGGTCTCATCGACTCCATATCATTATTGAAGCGGCGCAGTGGCCCAGCAAATAGACCCTTGCCGATCATCATCGGGGCCAAATCACTATGAATCGTGTCTTCTCTCCTCTGGACCCGGATTTGCTTCGTGTCTCGGGGAAAACATGTAGTATAATAACGCTGCAGCACTCCGTACAATACTTCAGCATGCTTCGATGGACTAGAAATTCTGGACTATAATTTAGATGCAGAGAAACGACGCTCTCCTCCAAAGTAAGAAGTCCATCCTGCGATATGGCGTCTAGATGGAAGGGAATGAGACACAAGCTCAGCTCAACATTATACAAGTATGTATGTACCTGTTCACGGGAGGGAAATCGTACAAATAATTTTGCGTGAGATATCAAATGACCATAGCTATATGTGCCTACTATTACTACGTACGTAGTACAAGAAAGAGAGGAAATAATAGAAGTCGGGCTTGGGTGCCCGTATTACCTTACTTTGCCTGTCGGTCTCCCCCCCACCCAGAAAAAGTTGAGCTTTCTCCCGGAAACGGCAAAGCCTGATACGAGATCAAGTGACTTTGGCACAAAATATTTATGCAGACCACTTGGCCTTGCATAAACCCGCATACCGCGTTAGCCATCCAATGCACAAGCCTTTTATGCACATCCCAATTTGGACGAGACGCGACCGAACGCGCTGCAAAATAAGCTAGGAATTCAACCGACCCTGCTTGCCCGTCTCGCGACTTGCGACAAAGTTTTGACCTCTTTTCTTTCGCAAAACAACGTCGACCCTCCTTGGCCTTTGAAAGCGCCATCACCAATCCCCGGATTGGATTGGATTTTTTTTTTTCGCAGCAGCAGCTCGACGATCGCACGGAGAACCAGTTTTACCAGCTTCATTACCCGATCCTGCCCACCTACATACACACACGCACGCACACATACACACGTGCCAAAGCTGTTTACCACCACAATGGCCAAGACCAAGGA
Organism: Trichothecium sympodiale; assembly: GCA_003012115.1. Lineage (NCBI taxonomy): Eukaryota > Fungi > Ascomycota > Sordariomycetes > Hypocreales > Trichothecium > Trichothecium sympodiale. Next base: position 156,863 of record PXOB01000116.1, on the reverse strand, counting down.
AAACGCCCTCGGCTCGCCGGTCCCTGACGACGATACCAGGCGCACCCGCGGCCGACCCAAGGGCACGAACACGCGCATCGAGAAGAAGCCCAAGGTCCCCGGGCGCGGTCGCGGTCGGCCGCCCAAGGATCCCTCGAGGGGCCCTGTGGCGTCCAAGCCCAAGGTCCCTGGGCGCGGTAGGGGAAGACCCCCTGGCAGCGGGAAGAAGCAAAAGGCCATTGTCGACGCCGTCGAGAACGGCGAGGCCGCCTCGGGGGAGAAGAAGGGCGCCGCCAAGAAGCCGGGGCGACCTGCTGGCAAGACGGCGGCGGCTGCCAAGAAGGGCGCCAAGGGGAAGAAGGGTGTCCAGGATATCGTAGAGGAGGAGAGCGAGGAGGCGCAGGAGGAGGAGAGCGAGGAGAGGGAGGATCCTCTCGACGACTATCCCTTTGGGGAGGAACCCGAGGACGCCGAGGGCGAGTGACTAGACTCGCCGAGCGTTGCGCAACGAATGCGATCGGCTTTTGCCAGGTTCCTTGGGTGAGAGTTGCATTTGCTGCGCCATCATTATCATCATCATCATCAGCAGCAGCAGCAGCAGCAGCAGCACGACGCGGCCTATCATTAGTTTTGAATCGGTAAGAGGCCGCATCATCACCGTCTCCGGATATCGAGGAACAAAGGGTAGGGGAGGGTGGGTTGGGGGAGGTTTATTCACGATATTTTATTCTAACTGAGGATGGGATTGTTTTGGTCTCAATGCTATGTCAAGTGTGTTTTGGAGCTGGGAAATAATGTATCCATATCCCTTCTTAGGGTATTATTAGGTGTATCGGAGGATTTCGGGCGTCGTCGGATAAGAGTGCGATTCAAAGTCATCAACGAGAATTAAGACGTTCAAACCACTAAACAAACCTCTCTCCCCTTCCACTTGGTCCCCCCAGTTCCATCACTCACTCCCTCCTCCACTCCTCAAACTCCACCTCCAGATGCGCCTTGAGCTCGGTGAAGCGGTTGTCAAACTTTGCCCCGCACCTCCAACACTCGAAGGCCTTCTTCAGGTACCCTTCCTCCCCGGTCCTCCGGCGGGGGTCGTCGGCGGGCAAGGGGAAAGCCTCGAGGGGCACGAGGAAATCGGTGGTGAAGGAGTTGTAGTGTTTCCTGTGCTTGAGACGCGGGGAGTGCATGTCCCGCGACAGCACATGAATGTGAAGGTTGTGCATGCTCGGCACGGCGTGCACGCCCGCGATGATGTCCCTGCTCCAGTCACGCCCCCTGGGCAACCCCGCGTCGTCCACGTCCACGTTCTTGTTGTCGCCGCCCTCGGTCGCCACCACCTCGGCCACGCCGTCGAGCACGTCCTGCCGCCTCCGCTCGCTCCTGCTGTCCTTGCCCAGCAACCTCTGCAGCTCCTTGGCCGCGAGCCCCTTGAGGACCTCGACCTCGCTCGCGCATCGCTCCCGGAAGGCCTCATCCTCCAGGGCGTCAAACGGGTGCTGCGCGGTGCGGGTCGCGTCCCGCGGCAAGAGCAGCGCGTGCACCGTCGCCTTTGGGAAGAGGTCGTTTACGGCCACGAAGTCGTCGTTGTGGTAGATGACCCTGCTCGGCGGGAAGGACGACGGGTGCGCCAGGTACTCTGCCAGGCCCCAGCGGCGGCCGTCGAACCGGTTGTTGCGATGGCTTCTCGCTAGTGTTGACGATGGTGTCTTTGGCGCTGCTTTTGGCTTTGGGGCCATGAGTTCTGTGACTGTTTTTTTTTTTCCTTTGTTATTACTTGATGAATTTCTTTGGGGGAAAAAAGCATGGGTGAGAAGTTGGTGGTTGCCTGTGAAGGGGGGGATGGGGAGGGGGACGTACATGCATTTTTGGAGCTGGATGTTGAAGAAGTGACGGTGCTGAGCTCTTCTTGCGTCATGCCCTCTTCGGGCTCTCCATGTGAAGGCGCCATTGGTATAGAGGGTTTATTGTGGTGGTGATGCAATATTTTTATGTCCAAGTGGTGAAGTTATTGTGAAGGTGTGAAATTGGTGGTGATGTAAGACCCACGTTGAAAGCTATGCAGGCGGTCACTCTCATTTATCATATCAAGCAGTTTCATAACATTTCGCATCAAGACATGGCCAAGAAGACGGTGCGCAAACAATAAGAGAAGTTGAGCGCTTGACATATTCTAGGGATAAAAGAGACTTCTCTACTCCGTACCGAGTATAGATTCTCTACTTCAAAAGGCGCCGAGCAGTAAATGTACGAACTGGACATGTGCCAAAGAAACAAATGAATAAAAGATGAGAAAAGAAAAAGAAGAAGAAAGGGTCATGATTGACTCAGCTGTCCAACCCGTCAAGCTCAATCAGTTTTCTGACCAGTTTAATCACTTGAGTCTCCCCAACATCTGCGCCAGGGTTCTTGACCTTTTCAGCTATAACATCATCCACCAGACCCCGAAGCCTGGCCACCAGGACACCGATTCTTGCCCAGCCCCTGAGCTTCAACCACCCATCAACCAGCAGACCTCTTCCGAGAGTGTCTAGTTCTATCGGTCCTGAAAATAGTAAAAGGGTATATGCATTGAATGCTTTTTCGACATGTTAGCTATTTCGAGAAGAAAGCACGGCATCTGGGATTTCTAAACTTACGAGTCAAGTCCCGAACAAAGACCTTTGATGTTGCCATGATGGTGAAATACGACATGTATGCCGCGTTTCCGGAAAATCCCTGCGAGCCAAACAGCGTCGAGCTGGGGTGCACAAACACCCTTCCGTTTTCCTGGTTGAAGTACTTGATGCTTCTCGCTTCCGGGTCCAGCTCCACAGCACCTGAGACGGAGCTTGCAAACTTCTTGTCAGGATACTGGATTTTAGCAATCTGGGGAGTGAAGGCCGAGGCTATCAGAGCTCGTAGCATCTGCCTGGACGTGCTGGTGGACGTGGCGTGAGCATCGGCGTTGGCCTCGGACGGGTCCACGATGCTGATCTCCGCCAGGGCAGAGTAGTACTGTGACCGCGTATTTGCGATGTCACTCAGAGTGTTGAACGAGAGGAAATTGTTCTCGCAAAACGAGCGGATTTGGCGCTGGGGAATCCTATCCCGCACCATGCTATCCCACTCACGGAAGGCCTCCAGGTCTGTCAAGAGATCGCCGTCTCCGCTGTAGAATCTCATCCTCGCCTCCTTGGCTTCATCTCTTTTCTCTTGAGGGGACAAGAAGGGGCTCCTTGTGCTGAGGATGGCCGCTATGGTGACGCATTCGTCCAGGCACCCAAAGATTGCACCAAAAACCATGAGCTTACCGCATCGCAGGTCAGCCGGCAACATGGCCAACTGTTGGCCCATGGCCGTGAGTTCGTCTCCGTCCAGGACGCCCATCCTCCGCAGCATCTTCATGGCGCCTTCGATAGCCGTTGCCTCTGGTGGTGTCGGCGAACGACCGAGGAAGCCGCCAACATCCTTCATCCCCATGGCGCGTACGGACAAGCAAAGCTGCTCAAGAGCAACACGCCTAATCTCGGGTTCAGGACGCTCGGCCATCTGCTGTTCCAGATTTTGTGTGTAAAGTTTGTAACAGCTGCCCTCCTGTACACGACCTGCTCGCCCACGGCGCTGCTTGCAAGCTGCCCGCGATGCCCACGTCTCTTCAAGTTTTCGCATGTTGTTCGCTGGATCGAAGCTCGTCTCCTTTACCTTGCCGCTGTCAAGGACGGCGACTATGTCGTCAATGGTAATCGACGTCTCCGCGACGTTGGTGGCCACGACAACCTTTCGCTTTCCCGGTGGTGGCTGAGCAAAGACTCGTTTCTGCTCCTTTGTTTCCAACGAAGCATGAAGTGGCAAGACGTGCAAGGAGTTGATCCCCCTGAGCGCATTACATGCCTTGTTGATCTCTCCTACACCTGGAAGAAAGATCAGGACACCTCCACCCTTCTTATCCATGTCTAGTTCATAGTCGATACACTTGACAGCCTCAACAATAAGGTCATAGTTGATTCTATGTCCGAGCTTCTGGATTATCTTACCCATACTATCATCACTAACGTATGGCGTGCTGCTCTCCCCGTTATTGAAGCCAGTCATGCGGATGAGATCATCCAGATAGTAATCCTCCACAGGATACGTTCGGCCTGAAATATGAACCGAGCCGACGCTGAGTCCTTGAGAAGCAAAGTATCCTTCAAAGGTTGCCGCATCCAAGGTCGCAGACATGAGTATCAACTTCAACCTGTCCTTCTGCACTCGCAAGACCTCGCGAAGAAGATTGAGGAGGAAGTCGGTGTCGAGACTACGTTCGTGCACTTCGTCAATCACAACGTGGCTGACGTCTGCAAGAGCTGCTACCACGTCCTCCACCTTGCCTCCAGACGTCTGTAATCTTCTGAGGAGGACACCAGTGGTGACAAACGTAATTCTGGTATCCCTAGACCGGCGAGACTCACCCCTGATCGTATAACCAACCTCTTGCCCGACCTTGGTACATCTCTCATCAGCTACGCGGTCCGCCAAGCCGAGGGCGGAGATACGACGAGGTTGAGTAACAATCATGTTCGCGCAATCGCCCAACCCCTTGCTGTACAAGTCGTCAAGCAGAAACTGCATAGACTGCGTGGATTTTCCAGAACCTGTCTCTCCGCTGATAATTGTGACGTGATTCTCGTTAACAGTCCGGACGATGTTTTCTTGAACTTGCCAAGCAGGGAGCTTCTCGCGTTGAGCACACATCCTCTGCCAAGCTGGGTCATCTTGCCTTCTAAGCCATCTTTCTTTACTCTCCGGGTTTGCGATCCATCTGATCGCTTCTGGATGCCCTTGTGTCTTCTTCAAGCGACCAGCAGCTGCAGATGGCTGAGCCTCGGCCGCCGCTGAGGAAACAGCAGAAATTTCTACTAGCTTTCCGGGGTTCTCTATGATGCCATTAATGTTCTGCTGTACCCAATCTACCAGCAGAAACATCTTCATCGGCTCATCTTTGAGGGATTCAGCCATGTACTCCAAGGCTTTCTTGTTGATACTGAGCTTGATGTACGATGGGAGATTCGCCACGACTGCAAGAATGAGATTCTTGGGATACGTCGGTGCCATCCGCATCTGCAGGAAAGTTTCAATATTCGTCTGCCCGGCATTTTTGACCCCCTCGATGCGAACCTGGATGACTTTATCGCTGTCGCGCTTGAAATTGTCGCCATACATCGCCTCCAAGCTGCTGACTTCTTCATCCCACTGCTCCTGAGGAGTCCCCATGTCCAGGAAATCATCGGATTCATCATCGGATTCCGCCTCAACTTTGGTTGGGAAAAGTAGATTCTGCAAAGCATTCGCGGTCTCGCCCTCGTCGCCGTCATTCTCGGCGAGCATCCGCGTACACAATTCAAGCGAATACCCAGTCTGTGTTAGTCTCTTGATGATTCCTTCTTTCTTCAGATCTGTTGCTCCAAGGGAAACACCAGCAGAATAGCTACCAGGAAGTGCCCATTTGGGTAAGTCATCCTCGGGGACGTGGATGAGTAGCCATTCGAGTGCTTCTTCCTTATCCTTGCAGTAGTCAACGGCTTCGGTGACGTGACTGGCACGGAAACCCAGCTTGCTGAGCTCCGCCACCACGTGTGCCTTTTGCCCTTTGTTCATTTGCGTTCCATGAGGATTCCACGTGATTCCCTTGCGAAGAAGGCCTTCGAGCTGTGCTCTGGTCTGCTTCCCCATCTCAACTTTAGGGGCTGTCGTCCAGCCCTTCATGATGTTAGCACTCTTGCCTCGCTCGCCAATGCTGTTCATGAGCACAAGTCCTGCATCGCCGGGCATTGATTTGGCCTTTTCCCGAGCGGCCTCAATCTCCTTTCGCTTCTTTTCCGCTGTAGCCTTGGCTTCCTCTCGCTCGTGGAAAGTTTTGAACGGGTCTGCCTCATACATCCACCCTTTGCCATCTTTGACATCCTGCACCTTGAGCTCGTTGAATTGCTTCCAGAGCGCTTTGTAGTCAGGCGGAAGAACCATGTGCTTGTTTTGCATGTTGCAAACACGGTATAGCGCATACGTCGCCGCGGCATGTTTCGCCTCAAGAGCCGTGTCCCTGATAATGAGGTGCTTGTGACTGGCAGGTATTTTGAAAGGCTCCAATCTTGTGAGAAGCTGTGTTTTGGGGTCTTTGGCGCTGAGCGTGATCCAGACTGAGAATCCCTCGGAGGTTTTCTTAGTATCATAATCAGGCCTCTCCCACTTTTGCTTCTGACAGTGCTCACTCAAGAGGTTGACGGGCAGCTTCCCCGTCCACGAAGAGCCTCCAATGAGCTGTTTGACGGTAGGCTTTGGAGGCCCAGGAGGAGGTAGTTGCTCCGACGTTGGCGTCGATGTCCCTCCTTTGCCACCCTTTTTGCCCTTAGCCGCATCTTTGGACGAACTCGAGGCTGCCGGAGGAGCTGGCGTCTCAGCTTTTGCTTTTCCCTTCTTCGGCGCCATAGTATGGAACGGGATAAGGAAGCGCTCGCACCGGGGTTCCAGACGTTGACTAATCCAGGAAAATCGATGTTAAACAATTCGCTCGAGAGCGGTGAAGTATGAATAAGCTCTCGGCGATATGTCCTCTCCCAAGAGAGGGTGTGGGTAAAGGCCCAATTTGCCCTCGGCCAACAACAGTTGGCGATGAGGAGCTGGTAAGTTCTTGGTGGCCAAAACGTTACAGCAGTATCCTGCTGCAGTTATGTCACGACGCTTCTTCGAGGGCACTTAGTAGGATGGTTCATCAGCTACTGTCCGTCGTTTGGCGATGGAGAATATTTCTTCAGGGTACGAGGCATTACACCGCACTGTGCGTCACTTGAACTAGCTCACTAGACGCACAGTGCGCATGACACGCAAACTTTGGTACAATTCGGTACCTCGTTTCCGTACTTTATTGAAGCCAGGCATTGGTACGATCATAACAGCTACAGCAGATATTATTCCTGGATCAACATGATAGCAGCAGGGCTTAGTGTACAATTATGTATTGGTTAACTACCTGCTACGGCAGTCACTTGACTGCAATTCATTTAACGTAGCTGGACTACCATTGGGGAGAGCCTATGTGCACTAGCACAAGCTTCAGCGTGATAAATGTTGTCGCATCAACTCCCAAAGTACCCTTTTCTCCTCGGAAAACCATGGCATTGTATCACTCACAAATCAAGTGATCTGACCGAACAGTATCAAGTCTGTCGCCATATGAACCAAAGCCTTCCATGGCAACAATCTTAACCCAAGGTCTCGTTATAGATTTTCTTCAAGAGCCAAGGCCTTTGACCTCCCGATGCGCCGGTGCAGGGGCATGTTTTAATCATTCGCCATTTCATACCATGACTCAGACTAGATGCGATGTGGTGTGAGCGCGAGGGGGTGGGACTCAGGCAGAGGGGGTTCGATCTGACGTGTGATGTGATTGAATGGTGTAGGGGTATATGTGTAAAGGGGGGGGAGTAGCAATCTCATGAGAGAGGGAAGAATACACCATAATCCTCCTCCATGCTCTACATATCCATCGAATCACCGCCGTTGGCAAAGTTGAAGCCTCCAGCCTGGGCCTGGCCACCATTGGCACCAAATCCAAAGGTGCCATTGGGTCCAGTAGGCTGAGCCATGCCATCATCTGCGTTCTCCTCATCATCCGAGAAGTACTTCTCGATGATGTTGTATGCCTTCATGTAGATCTCCTCGTTGGCGTTGTTCTGGCAGTTGTGGATCTTCTCCATGCCGTTGCATTCCTCGATAAACAGCGCATAACGGTTGACCGAGTCAGCACCCTCACCAGCAGACTGCTTGTCAAGGTCACCGATCTTGAGGATATTCTCAAGGCCGTCTAGGGCCACCTGAATGATCTTGTTGTCGGGACAGTCAAGCAGGTCGCAAAGTGGTTTGATGCAGCCCTGAGTGACTAGATAGCGGATCTGCTCAGGCTTTTGGAGGCCGCCAGAAGTGGCATTGCTGATGGCCCAGCAAGCCTCCTTACGGGTCTTAAGGTCACCGTTTTGGAGTAGGTGGATCAGAGGAGGAATAATGTTAGCATCGATAACAGACTGGATCTGAGTAGAGTTGCCAGCTGTAATGTTGGAGATGGTCCAGCAAGCCTCTTTGCGGATCCCATCCTTGGTGGAGCTGAGTAGAGACAGAAGGCAGGGCAGAGCACCACAGTTGATGATGACCTGGGTCTGAACATCATCACCGGTAACGATATTGCCGACAGATCGGAGGGCAGGGGTCTGCACCGAGGTGGAGGCATGCATGAGCAGCTCTGTGAGACGACGAGGAATGCCAGCCTCGATGACAGCCTGGATCTTGTCGTTGGAGCCGTCAGACAGGTAGGAAACAGCCCAGCAGGCATCGATCAGAACTTCGTCATCAAGCGAGTAAACAAGCTTGGCTAAGACGGGGAGCGCGGGCGCGATCTATCTAGAACATCAGTGGTATTCTGGGTACGTCAACTCTCGACACGACTTACCATGTTCCACTCTGGCTGCGGCGTCTTGCCACGGCAGAAGTTGCTGAGGGTCCAGGTGGCATTGCGAAGCATGCTTAGCTTGCGGCTGTCACCGAGCAGGGAGAGGAGGGGCTTCAGGGCACCACAGCTAAGGACATAGTCGCGGCACTGAGGGCTGTCTCCGGCAATGTTGCCGAGGGCCCAGACGGCTTGCTCGCGAACATCAGGCTCGGGGCTATTGAGAAGCTCAACGAAGATGGGAACAGCGCCGGCTTCGATGACAACCTGTGTCTGGGTAGCAGAACCAGAGGCAATGTTTGTCAAGGCCCAGGCTGCCTCGAATTGGACAAGGGTGTGAGGAGATCGTAGGAACTCGACGAAGCGGCTAACGACGCCGGTCTTAATGACTTCCTCAATAGGGGGGTTGCGTTCTTTGGAAAGAAGCTTCCTGAACTTGGTCGTGGCTTGGATCTGAAGGTCAATCTGGTCCGAGAAGACGCCCTGGACCATTTGAGGAAGGTCCTCGTTTAGCTGGATCGAAACCTGTTAGCCAAGGCACGAACATCTTGCGCGGGGGGAATGATGAGGGGATTGAAAAAGTATTTGTGCCTCGGCGCAACGCTGGACTCGGATCCGTGATGATTACCGAGTAACGGCAATGGATTGATACATCACATCCAGAAGCCCAATGATGGCACCAACAGCTGTCTCCGCCATCGGCCAGCCTCAGCGACCGCAAGGGAAAAGAACGAGCTTGGGCCCGTTCTAGTTCTAGCGGGAGCAGATGATGTGGGGTCAAAAACAGTAAGGGATCGTTGCCCCTTCTAGCCAGCACAAAACAAAGGCTGAAGCCGGTGATGGAGCAAAAACATGGGAAGTACAGGTGGTGTAGTAAGCTGAGACAGTAAAACGTACCTGAGACTCAGTAGGCGCCGTGTCATCGTCGCTATCAGGGGCAGCACCAAGCGAAGCACCGGGACGGTTCTCACCAGTGCCGATACCACGACGCTTCGCCAGGTTCTCCTCGCGCTTCGCTTTGCGAATCTCAACTTGCTGCTCCTCGCGACGACGACGGAGCTCCTCAGGCTTGAAGGTGTTCTTCGCCTTGAACTGTGTGCGGCGGTGCTCTGGGATGTATCTCTCGGCCATGGTGTCTGTCTTGTCTTTCGTCTTGTTTTTTTTGCTGATGTTTTTCCTCGTCACTCGGCGGACGGACCCTAGGGATTGCGGGGTGTTTTGAAAGGACAAGAAGTCCGTGTTCAAGAGGGGCCGTAAACGTTGGGTCAAGCGGCTAGAGAATGTATGTCGGGGGCTGAAGGAGGATGCGACCGGGAAAAAGAAAAAAGGTGGAAATTGTTGCAGAGCAAAAGTAGTAAAGGTTTTTTGCAGTGCAGATGTGGATGGGAGAGGTGAAAGAGAGATGTGGACGGGAAAAGTTGGAGGAAGACCGCCTTGATGACTTCCACCCAGGCTTTGGCGCCCGCTGCTTTAGTGCTAAAAAAAAAAAAAGCACGGGAGGGTTGCACTGACAATCTGCACTGTTAAGCTGCACTGGCACACTGTCCGGCGTGTAGCTCCCACTAACCTTGCAGTGGTCGTCCTTGTCGCGAGACACCAATCAGTGACTGACTCAGGCGATAAATCAAGCCCCGCCCCACTACCAGGCTTTTGAGAACTGGAAAGCAGTTCACTTTTGGCAGGTGGGGGGAGTCGTTTCTTTCATTTTGTGCCTCAGGCAAGCTGATTCTTTCCTACGCAAGGGTGGCTCGCAACTGGCAGATTACCTGCAGAAGATAATTGCCACACATCAGGTGAATTGACACACAAATGCGCATGAGTCGACATATTGTTGACACTAACTTATAGGGCCTGACTTGCTACGCTTAGATTCTACCTCAACTCACGAGGCTGCGCACCCGCAAAGATGGAAGTCATCACTTTGGCACTCCGTACCTTGGGACAAAATGTTCATAAAGTCACATGATCTCGCGCCTACCTGAACTAGACACAACGCGGTCAGGAGCTTGTGATAATCGTTTAGACGCGACTGACAGCCACCCAGGTCATTGAGAGTGTATCAAATAGACAGCAACCCGAGACCCTTCACAGACGCGATCTGAGCATAATTGACACGACCGTATCCGTGTTCATCCTCGCCATGTTCTCATGATGCCACCGAAAGCGCGTAGTACGCCCGGGCAGAAGCCCAGCGGCTACGTTCAGTGTCGTCAAATCCTTGAAGGCGGTTGCAAGATAGGGTCCTTCGTCAATGTCATCGGCATTGTAATTGATATGAAGGAGCCAATGGCGACACGTGGCCCCGGTAAGAAAACGGTACCACTGCGTAACTTGCTCTGTAGCTGACTCGCATTAGATTGGAAATGTGAGATGAAGTTGATGGATCAGACACTTGACAATGTGTACGATGATGCTCTAATTCTCAATGTCTTTCGTCCCTCAAAAATGCAGATGCCACAAGCTGGCACTGGCGATGTGGTGCTCATTCGAAGTGCTAAAGTACGGCAGTCTACGCAATTGACAACATCATATTGACCACGTACAGGTGCAGAAGCGTGACATGGAGAGTTCGAACCTACTGTCGAACTATCAAACGCAAATGGTCGTTTTTAGCGCCAGCCAAATACCCAAAATTTCAATCAGCGCATCTGATGCCATCGCATGGCGCTCAGAATCTGCGCAAGACCCCAACCAAAACGAACTCGATTATGTGGCCTTCCAACATCACAATACAAATAAAGAGCGAGTTCCGACGGCGCAAGATTTCGAGGCAGCACAAATCAGGTCGCGCAACATCAAGGAAAAGTTCAGTACACTGGACAAGGTCGGCGACAGTGAGTTTCACGATCTGATTGTCGAAGTCTGTAAGGTGTTTGATGCTGGTGGATGGATCACATTATGGGTGACGGACTACACAGAAAACGAGAACTTTTGGCTCATGACCGAGCAAAACCAAAGCAACGTCATGGATGACCCTAGCTGCGATCCTTATGGATACATGGACAAATTTTCGAACAAGACAGTTTCAGAGCCACCGGCCCAACCAACTTTCACCGGCCCTTTGGGCAAGAAGAATATGCAGATTACTGTGTATGACCCTCACCTATCGATAATCAGAGATTCCCTTATCGGGCCAGGGTCATGGGTATATCTCAGGAATGTGTATACCAAATTCGGGCGTAATGGTGCAAACCTAGAAGGTTTCATGCGCGAGGACGCCAACGCGTATCACGCGAACCAACTCAGGGTATCTCGTCTAGACGTAGAGATGCTCAAGGAGGATCTGGGCCCTACAGGGACTCGTCTAGCAGAAGCTCTGGAGCGAAGGCGTGCTCATCGAAAAACGACCAAGGAAACCACTGATGCTCTTCAAAGTGCGGCTATTGCAGGACAGAAACGTAAAGCTGCTTTGGTAGGAGCCGAGCCTGCAAAGCTGAATTCGAAAGCCCGACGCAAAGCCCACAGAGCGAAGGGTCTGCATAGCGCTTCTGAAGCCGCTCCTGAAGCCGTTTCTGATGATGCCGCCCAAAAGCCAACAATGGTCGCCAATCCCGCAGATGTCCCCAACACCAATGGTAAGCCCCTAAGCCCAGGTTACTATTTCAAGAGAAGTTAATCGGTACTTGCAGTAAAATGTGAAGCGATGGCATCCCCCCTCAGTCGAATAGAAGAAATGACACGGCAGCACTACTACAAGGTAGACGTCGAAGGCGAAGAAGTCGAGGTCCCATTGCCCTTTGTCAATGCCCAATATCGCGCACTCGTGCGAATAACCAACTTCGACCCGCCATTACTCGAAGATTTTACCTATCGGTCTGATGCTGTAGACGACGACGATATTGTCCCTAACGAGGATGATTCAGACTTGGGCTCTGAGTCCGAGTCCGAGGTCAGGGCTACCTCGCAGATTAGCCAGGACTGGAAGTGGTCCTTCTCCCTCGAGCTCGAGGACGCAACTGACAAGTCTGGATCCCAACGCTTATGGGTAGTGGTCAACAACCCTTCGGCGCAGCTCCTCCTGAACCTCGACGCATCGGATCTGCGCCAAGACGATAAGGGCTTGGACCGCCTGCGTGATCGAATGTTCACGCTCTGGGGCAATCTGGAGGAGATCAAGCTCAAGCAGAACAAGGAGCTGAGAGATCAGGTGGATGGTGATCAGCCTCCACCAGACAGCCCGGGCAACGAGGTCGAGGCAAAGGAGGAAGCGGTGAAGAATCGATGCTTCAACTGCTGCATCCGTCAGTATGGGATCAAGGTTGCCGAAGAGGATGAGGAGAAGAGGAAGAACGGGCCTGGATGGCGTTGGGAGAGGGTTTATGGCTTACATGGGACAAAACTTTCCCCAAGGCCTTGATTCTGCATCACTGTACTTTGGTTAATAGTGGCAAATGCGTTGCTGCTCAGCCTTGGATCTAAAATTAATATAGGAGTTCCTTATCGGGGAGTTGGAGTCATCATGGGAGCGACAAATACAGGATCTCATTTAGAGTTGATATAAAGCCTCGAACTACCAAAAAACGCCAGTTAGATCGCGAGTGATCCACCTCCAATTTCCGATATCATTTGCCTTCATATCGATATAAAGTTGCCTGCTGGCTATAATCATTTCCTGCTTGCTTTCCTGCCCGCCTATCCGGAAACGACGCGTGGAAACAAATCATGCCCTTTTAATTATGTCAAGACGACAACGCATCTTGTTCATCTCCGTCACGGCATGGAAAACAAAATCAATCAATCGCCCAGAACACTCTCGTCGCGAGTAAGCCCTCTCTCCGGCTCATCTTCGCTCTCGACATCCTCGATGGGATCGTCCTCAACCTCGTCCCTCCTCTCACCGTCATCTGAGTCACTAAAGATGTGGTCATCCTCAATTGTCTCCTTGATCTGCTGCTGTTGTCGCTGTTCCTCTTCTTGCTTCTTCTTGGCTGCCGTGATGGCAGCAGCCGACTTGGAAGAAGCGGCCGCCTTCTTCCGTAGGGCCTTCTCAGCATCGAGGTAGGCGACTACGTCTTTGAAGTTGTTGCCAAGTTTGGTTTGGTTGCGCTGGAGCCGCTTCTTCAGCTTGCCTGCATCGGGGCCATCTACGTCGAGACACTTGGCTGTGATAGCAAGAACGAGTTTGCCCGTGAGTTCACACAACGCCTTCTCCGACTTGAGCTCAGCGGCAAGCTTCTCCTCTTGGGATATGTTCTCATCGTCATCATCCTCAAGGTCTTCCTCCTCCTCCACAGGATCCTCATCCTCTGCGGGAGGATTAAGGCTCTTATAACGTCTCGTCTTCTTGGCGTAGTCCTTCTCGGCAGCACTGAAGACCTCGACTATTTCGGAGATAAGAGTAGGCTCGACATCAGCCATGAGAGGCGCCAGAAGATGGGACGAACCCGGGTTGTGCTTGAGAGGAGAGCGAAGAATGGCAAAGGTGATGTGAAGGTCACAAAAGCTTCCTGTTGCGAAGAGGCGAAGATCATCGATGTTGGCGCGGGATGTGAAGGTTTCGATGACGTGTCTGCGATATTGTGCTCGGAGGTATGAGAGGTGGTCAACATCTGTGGGAGGAATCGCTACCTCTTCCGAGACCATCTTAGACATAGCTCGAACCCGCCACATGAAGTAGAATTGACACGCCTTAATGGCATAGGAGACGAGTATATCCTCGAGTTCATCGATGGCCTCATCATCTTGCGGCTCGAACTGGCCCCGATGGACAATGTTGATAAGCAGCTCAATCGTAGGAGAGGTCGAATCGCCTGACCCTTCGGCGTCAAGCACATCAACACAGTCGGAAATGCCGGCCAACTTGCTAATCTTCATCACAGAGGCGATCAAGATCTGCAGCGTGTCTTCGGACAAGTTGCCTCGTACACTCAGCTCACAGGTTTTTTCAATGTTTCGCAGTGAGTTGATACTACTCTCCCAGAGGGTGGAGAGCCTAGTTTCAGCAAGTTCTTCCAGCTCCTCATGCTGTCTAGCATGAACAAGAGCTGCTGCTGCCTCGGATATTACCATATTGTCATCATGTCTGTTAAACTGCGTGCAGATCTCATCCAAGAGGTTCTCATACTGGCTCTCCTGGCCAAGTTGGGCAAAAATGCTCAGGTCGAGCATGTGCTCCAGCTTGAGCACCGTCGCCGCGGTCTCTGAGACAGCACCGAACTTGTTGAGTAGGCCAGGAATAATAGCAGCAAGGTCCATGGCAACATTCTCTTGGACTTCGGCGGCTTCAGACTTGCCACCTTTTCGCCTGCCCTGCTCCATCTCTACGGTGTGGGCAAGGTTTGTCTTGACGGCTGAAGCGAGAACATTGAGAAGAATGACCTCTTCGTCAGAAGTCGGGGCCACAGTTTTCTTAAAAGCAGCCTCCGGCGTCTGGGAAGACTTGGATCGTGATTTAGACTTGGCACTCGTTGTGTGGTCGTACAAAAGGTAGCCAGCAAGGAGCCGCCATTTGGTGACGACGTCTACTTTGCCGAACAGCACTTGTGCAGCAAGTGAAATCCTTGTGTCAGGCTGTGCTGATCCTAGTATATCAAGATGGGCGGGCACATTTGCCGAGTTTGTGCTCTGCTGTCTTTCCTCGATCTGCGAATCGTAATGCGCCAATGATTCGGCAAGACACTTGATATCAATCCAGTCTTCCTGAGGCGAATCATAGTCATCTTCACTGACTTTTGGAAGCTCCCTCAGCGCATCAACGCCACCGAGGGCATCGACCTTCTGCTCATATACATCCCCTACCAAGGCGGAGAAGAAGGGGACGACAGCCTTGCGAATACGGATCTCAGTGTCGAAAATCAGCTCGCTAACCGCATCAACGTCATTAGGCTCAAGAAGAGCACCACCGCGCAAGACGTCCACAACAGCTATGGCGGCCACTCTTACCGATACCTCAATGTCGCGCGTAGCTATTTCGACTAACCTGGACTTGAAGCGGTCAATAAAATGTCCCAGAGCCGACGCATCCTTTTGGAAGACCCGGAGGAGCTGCCTTAGCACCTCTGCACGAGTGACAGGGCTTGTGTCTGACAACATCCATCCAAGGTACCTTAGATAGCTTGGATCCATGAAGATGTTTGGCAGCTCAGAGATCCAGTGTCCCAGTGCTTCAACGCACTCGGCTCGTATCTTGGGATCAAAGTCTCTGTAACGATGAACAAAAACAGTATCGAAGAAGGACTGAATCAAAGCACCACAGGTGGCGCGGCTCTCTTGGCTAGCCTTGAGGCTGGTTTCTACCTCTTTGCTCTTATTCTTCGAGTTCCTAGACTTTTGTGCCAAGGAACCATCATCGGTGATACGCTTGTCGAGGACTTGTGCAACTTCCACAAGACCTGAAGTCACAGCCAGAGATATTGTTGTGGCTGTGTGGCGAAAGGGTCTGAGCTGGGATGAAGACATACTCGACAGCCATGAGAGCAGGTTATCCATGCAGTCCTTGTCCTTGTACAAGACCTCCGATTCGTGCAGCACTACGACGAGCTGATTGAAGAAGTTGACCATCATGTCACGGAATGCCTTGGTATTCTTAGTCCTCGAGATGAGGGGGTATTCGGTTTCTTGTTGCTACATGCAATTAGCAACGCGACACTATAGGCATGATACTGGACGCGAACCTCTTGATATTGGTCATGCAGGTCTGTGACTCTGTTAGGAATGTTATCGGGGTCTCGAATGTCGTCGATAGTGATCAGGTTCTCGCATCCAATGCACTGCAAGATGCAGTTTATGACATCTAGAAGCGCCTCGCCATCGTCTGCCCTGTACTTCTCCAGCCACCGTTGAGCAACGACATCGGCTGGGTCGCCCGACCCAAAGATTTCGGCTGTGACATTGTCAGCCCTCTGCATCTGCCTTGAGTGGTAAATTTCAGTAGAGGGGTAGCATACCGTAGAGACCCCTCCCTTCACCACGTGTTGCAAGCTTAACAGTTTTCTTAGGCCTTCGGGGGATTACTGTTCCGTATGTTGCAGCTGCAGGAGGACCCCCATTCGTCTTGGGCTTCTTCGTAGCAGGCTTCTTCACGCGCTTGGTTTGCGACGCCTTTCTCCGCGCCGGCGCCGTTGCGTCTGAATCCGAACCCGAATGGTCTTCCTCCTCGCCGCTGGGCTCTGAATCTAGCTCGGGAACCTCATTTTCCTCGTTCTGATCATCGTCTTCGGCATCGTCGCGCTTCCTCTTGGACTGCGACTGCGCCGATGGCGCAGGCTCGAATTTACTAGGAGCTCGTGAGACGCGTCCGGATCGGCGACGCGCCGCGGCTTCAGGGCCGGGACTTTGGCTGGCGTTATTGTCGTCCATTGTCTCTGCGAGGGGTGCGCGCACAGCAGGCGGCATCTGCGGTGGCACAATGATCGATTGAAAGTTATTGCTGTTGTGTTTGGTTTTGTTTAAATAACCTCGACCGCCAGGCGCGTTTTCCAGCCGCTGAGCCTATTTGGTGTGGGCAGGAGCGTCCCAGCTGTTGATCCCAATGTGGGTCTAGTTAGGTATAGAGCACCTAACCTAAACTCCTCCGGTAGTGACCACTGACTTACTTCAAACGCGGAGCGTGGACGGGCTAACTTCGGAACAGCGGCCCAATGAGAGGGGCAGCGACGCACTCACATATTTAGTAGGTACCTAAACCTTACCTTACCACAGGTAGGTACGTACGGAGTACTCCGTAACCGGTCCTTATCTTATCTGAAAGTAGCTGTCCCTCTTCGTCGAAGACCAAGATAATTCAACATCATGAGAAAGAATACCAATGGCTTCTAATTCTTCGATGGAAGTCTCATAATGGACATACCCACTTGGTGTATCTGCTATTACTTCAACGTCCGCTCAAGTCCTTATCGATGAGCGCAATGGCCTCTCCTTTTCCACCTTCATCCTCTGTCGCTGGCGAGGGACGCATCATCGTCAAACTCCTACCAGCAGGTGAGAGTGGCCTTGAGGTCATGGAATATCAGTACCCACTCAAGCTCATCTCACCTACGCCTATTGCCGATCAGAAGAGCATTTTGGTCTTTCTTTTATCGTACGGCGGAGGTCTCGTTGGAGGAGACAAAATCAATCTTGTCGTCGAAATCCACAACCGTTCAAGACTGAGCTTGGTCACCCAAGGCCATACCAAGATCTTCAAATCGCCGACCCCAGACGTCGTCACCAGCCAAACTCTTCAGGTTCGAGTGGATGACGAGGCAGCGCTCTGTTTGCTACCGGACCCCGTCCAGCCGTTTGAGAATAGCGTCTACTCACAAATGCAAAGCTTCAATCTCGCACCGACTGCGTCACTCTGCTTCCTCGACTGGGTAACACAAGGTCGGAGCGCCCGTGGGGAGGATTGGAGTTTTGTCAAATGGAAAGGCCGCAATGAGGTTTGGCTCCGGGGCGAAGAGAAGGACCGCTTGCTTGTCCGCGATACTGTAGTCTTATCAAGCCCCGACAGCATTATGCTGGGCAGACCTCTCAAAGAAACTATGCACAAGCTGGGAATCTTTGGTACTCTAATATTAAGAGGCCCTTTGATGAAGCCTGTTGGAGAATTCTTCCTTTCCGAGTTCGACGCCTTGCCTCGCCTGGGCTCTCGAGATTTCAGGACCGCAGAAGATCGAGCTCGAGAGGAAAGCAACATATCAGACTTTGAGCGCTGGAGGTCGCGGAGAATTGATATGGAGGCTAAACAAACCGTGCTATGGTCTGCAGCCAGCGTCCGAGGCTGCGTGATAGTAAAGTTTGGGGCGAGTACAGTCGAGGCAGGGCGGGATTGGGTGGGAGCGATGCTCATCAAGGAGGGTAGCATCGCTTCTCTATTTGGCGACCAAGCCTTGATGTGCATCAAGTAGCGGAGCGCCAATATATTCACCAGCAACTGGTGGAATCATTTTCTCCAATCGTGTCAAGTAATCCGTACCTTACATGTACAATGTACAAGTACTACATAGGTACGTATCCCTGGTTCGGCAGGGTGCCGATGGCGGGGCCGTACATGGCACATGTGCCACCGTACCGGCTGCGTGCCCCACCTCGAATTCCTTGAGCCGCCAAAATTTCCAAATCTTCCATTTCGCAGGTGTGTGTTATTGCTGTTTCAGAAATTTATTCTTCAACTCACCACCACAACGAAACTACTCACCCTTCTTCTCTTCTTCTCCTCTGTTTCAACGCTCTCCTTTCTCTTTCGCGCTACGGTGATATGGTTCGTGGAGGAACTTCTGCCGGAGGCACCCAGCGGGGTGCCTCTACCTCGGCCTCGAGAGAAGATGGCACATCATCCACGCCTACATCCGGCAACACGACAGCAGCGCCTACATCATCTGCGGCAGCAGGGCCTTCGATACGTGGCGGACCGCGTGGCGGCGCAGCATCACGAGCGACCCGGGGACCAACCATCGGCCGGTTTCGACCCAAAGTGGTTCGGAGGGATGAAGCCGAACGGGAGGCGATTGCCAGGCGCGAGGAGCAGAAGGCGAATGCGCGACTGGCTGAAGAACAGAGGGCCAGAGGCCGTTCACGATTCAGGAGCAAGCGAAGTCGTGGTGATGCTATGGGAGCGCGGGGAGGCCGAATAATGGGTGGTGCCAGCGGCCCCTTCGCGGGCGGATCAGGTACAGTTTGCCTACTGCGCCATGCTGTGATGTTCAGTTGTCGCTAACTAGAGCCGAGGTGGTTTCATGTCTGGAGGCGGCGGCTTTGGTGGTGGAGGTGGTGGTTTTGGCGGAGGCGGCGGCGGTTTTGGAGGCTCTCGCGGACCCAAGCGAGAAGGCGGTGGCTTCAACGAGATGGGCAGCAATCGTCATCGCGAGACACGAATCAACGCAGATAAGCTACATTCCATGGCTCCCGAAGACGAACTCAACAGCGATGACGAAGCGATGATGGCGGCCCTCAGCGGCTCGTCCACGGCCGTACTACCAATGGGCATTTACCGACAGAAACATAGAAAGGCAGAGATCGTGGTGGCCACGACGGCAGAGCTCGAAGCAGCAGAGAACGCCACAGGAGAAGAGGAAAGCCTGTTCCTCGATGGGGGAGACGCAGACCGTCCGTTGGAACAGCCCCCTGAAGAAGGCGTCTGGGACACGGGCAAGAGGGAACCAGTTCGAATCAAACCTGATCCCGACAGTAAAGATGCAACACCCATGGATGTGGATTCTATAGAGGAAGCGGAGAAGAAGGCACAACTTCTAAAGGCGAAGAAGGCTGCCCTGACAGACCCCGAGGACGAGCTGATGCAGGCTGATCTGCAACTCTTGGCCAACGAGCTCGGCAACGTCACGATAGTAGAAGAGAACGAGGCTGGGGAGAAATCAGCATCGACTGGCCCCTCGAATAAGGATGGCCGTCTGTACCTCTTCCAGTTCCCCCCTATGCTGCCGCCGCTACAGCAATCCGATGACCCCCCGCCCAAGAGCAAAGTCAAAGCCGAGCCGGAAGATGGCAACATGCTCGAATCGACGCCCAACGCCGAGGCCAACCCTGTCGACCTCACCGCAGATCAGCAAGGCGGCGGCGGGGGTAAGAAGGACGGCAAGAAGGCGAGCGATGAAGATCCAGAGCTCTCGAGGGGATTCATGTCCTCGCTTCTCAAAGAGGGCGGCATGATTGGTAGGCTCAACGTCCGTCGCAGCGGCAAGGTCGAGCTTGATTGGGGCGGCAAGACACTCGAGCTAGGTCCGGCAGCCGGCATGAATTTCCTGACCACGGCCGTGATCCTCGAGGAGAACGATACGAAACCCGGGCCTGCCGTTATCGGCGGGGAAGGTGTCGGTATGGGCAAGATCATGGGCAGGTTCGTGCTGGCACCCACGTGGAAGGAGGAAGACGACTGGGATGTTGCCTCGGAAGATCTCGAATGGGAGCGTGGAGGATCACTAGCATGATGTTACTGGAAGAACCTGAATCAGAGCAATACACGATGTGATGCCGGTATGGAAGTCAAGACACCCAACCAAGCCCGGGGGGCATTTTGGATAAATAGATCTACGCCACACCTTTACGAATTGAAAGTGTATCCCGATGCAACTCATGCATACAACTACTTGATCAGATTCTTATAGGCCGCTTGATCCAGCAAGCTGACGAGCCTTTCTAAATAATTCGAGGAGCCCGCCTAGTCAGAAGCCACTACTCTCACTACTGCATGTTCTATCGTCGAGTTTGTCTGCTGGATTTGCATCCAGAGGCTCGTCGTCGAGCGCTGTTCATGTGACTTGACACTATGCACCTCTGGTTACACAGCATGCGATGACCGTGACAACCTGTCATTCAGGCGGCGATAAGGGACGGAGAAACTGCGGAGGAGGAGGGCATGATCCTTGGGATTGCTATCATATCTGCTTGTCTGCGCCGCCAAACCAGCCACGCAACCAAATATGGCCTCTTTGGTAACTCTTATTTGTACGCCCTCAATTATCCAGAACATTCGTACTTTTCACCATCAGGAATAACATGCAGCTACCTACCTACCTAGAGTGAATCACAACATGTCACCATTCTTTCACCGCTCCCTCACGGGATTGCATGTATCCCTTGCCCTGCTCCTTGCTCTCCGCTTGTGCAGGGCCGATGTAATCCAGATTGAAACAGCAAGCCCGTTACCAGCAATGCCCCTTTCATTCCTCCCCCTCTCTCTCTCTCAACCTTTTTTTCTCAAATAGGGAGGCTGCCAGGGTCCAGCATGGCGCACGTTGACTTGTCCGGGAACAACAGCGGATCGCTCCTGGGGACGGCGGGCGTCTTCCTTGCTTGCACCTGGCTCTGCGTCGCTTTACGCATGTATAGCCGGGCGTTCCTCACCAAGAGCATCGAGTGGGACGATTGGCTGATGTTGCTGGGACAGGTGAGAAAAAGCGTCCGTAAGTTCAGAGATTAAGTAACTTGACTTTGATGTGAAAAAAGGCTGCATTCACGACATATGGCGGATTCCTCTTTGCGGGCATAGATGCAGGAATTGGAAGACACAACGCCGCCATCGACGACGACCACACAAGGGTATTAGCACTCAAGGTAAATAAATCCTAGTCACAAAGGCTGTATAAATTGCCGCGGTGAAGAGCGCACATGAAGCTAATAAGCTTCTTTCTTTCTCGCAGTGGCAATCCATAGCAATAGGCATCTGGGTCCTAGCAATGATGTTCATCAAGCTGAGCATCGGCATCTTTCTCCTCCGGATATCGGTCACGCCGCTCTACACCTGGATCCTGCGCACCAGCATCGTCGTCGTCGCCGTGTGGAGCACGGTTCTCTTCTTCTGGAACCTGTTCCAGTGCAGCCCCGTTGAGAAGCAGTGGGACTACCGGATCGGGCGGGGGAAGTGCGTGCATCCGGACGAGGTCGTTTCGGCAGCGTATGCCATGAGTGCCTTGAGCATTGTCTCCGACTTTCTCTACGTGAGTGCCCTTTGGAGCCGAGCATGGTCTTTTTTGGTCCAATTTGGCATTTGGGGTTTTTGACTGGTATTATGCAGGCGCTCATACCAATCCCGATGCTGTGGAGCGTCAAGATGTCCAAACGAGCTAAAGGAACCGTAATCGTGATTCTCGGCCTCGGAATATTGTAACGATTCTCTCGCATACAGACTCTATGCTCATCGTAAATGCAGGTTGCTGACTGTCAGACCAGCGCAAGTATAGCGACCCTCATACGGATACGCTTTCTCCCCGCCATGGAGAAAACGGACGACATACTCTGTAGGGACACAACACCTTGGGTGGTAGGGGATTGGGATGGGGAGGTCCAATCAAAAAGGCTTACAAACTTGGCAGACGCAGGCACCCCAGCCATGATATGGACCATTGTCGAGCCAGGTCTCGCCATTGTGGCGTCAAGCTTGGCCACGATCCGGCCACTCCTTCGCGCCATGCGAGTTCGCGGATTCGACTCGACGGGGCCACGTCAACCCACGGCTAATACCTCATCTCAGAACCCAGTCAACAGTGCCTCGAAGCGTGGGCAGCCAGGCTCCTCCTCCTCTGCTTGGGCGCGATCACGGTCAGCGCCAAGCGCCGAGGAAACGGCCTCGGGCGTACGCAGCGAAAGGAACAGATCACTTTTCGAAGACTGGGCCATTGCCCACGACGCCATTGGACGGGATCAAGAGAACGGCGATGCTTATAGTCTGGAGGAAATGCCAGGGCGGGGGAGGCGAAGCCGGCTGACATCGATGGACCCGAGGCACGATATAGAAGCTCAGAGCTAGCTGTCACTCCAGGTAAACTCAAATCACCATGTTTCAATACAAGTGTTTGTTGTTGGTCAAGCCCGCATTATTATGGCCTCGTGTTGGTCAAAAGCGCACGTCAGTAATAATTACGGAGTTGACAGAGAAGCTCGCTAAAAGCGGCGGGGGGGGGGAGGGGGAGCGGAAGTGTCTCATGGAGCAAATTCCGTCCAATTCCGCTCCGGGTTCGGACCGCGACCGCCCGTCCCGTCCGCCGAGGACGCCCCCGTTTTGCGACAAGCTTGCGGCCAACATCCGCTCTGCAGTGAGACACCACAGGCCGCGTCGAGCTGACAACGTTGATAACTCTGCAAATGCGCGTGCCTCCCTTGAACTCTTCTTTTCTTTTGTTCTTCTTTCATCTCTTGACAGAGGGCGTGAAAGCTGGCGAGAGCCCATAGGACTAATATCCATCAACCCCCCCTCTCCCCCCCCCCTTTTTTTTAGCGATACAGAATGGATTTTGACGACCTCGTCTTTACGCTGCGCACATATGATACGCAGCGAACCACTCAGCGAGTCGGGATATGGCAGTTCCCCGGAGCGCAGTCTTCATACTCGAACCGGGCAGGATCTGAAGCCTACTGGCTAATGTAAGACCCAAGCACGGCACTTCCACTACCAGGGGAGCGCATATATTCCCCCCAGTCAACTAACACAGGAGTTTCTCACATATGAAAACAACAGCTTCATCCACGGCGGTGCCTGGCGCGACCCCTCAAACACCTACGCAGACTTCATCCCCGGCATAAAACACATGCTATCGACCACGCCCACCTCCTCCGCCTCCTCGATCCGCGGCTTCGCAAGCATAGACTACCGACTCTCGCCTCACCCGAACCACCCGCAGGACCCCTCCACGACTCCCCCCGCGGACCTCAACGACGCGAAACACCCGGAGCACATCGACGACGTCTGCGCGGCCATGAGGCTGCTGCGCGACGAGCACGGCGTCCGCGACGGGAGCTACGTGCTCATCGGGCACTCGGCCGGCGCGACGCTGGCATACCAGCTCCTCGCCCGGGGGGACGACGTCCCCGTCCCGGCCGCCGCCCTGGGCATATCCGGCATATACTCCCTGCCGCTCCTCTCCGAGACCTGCGGGCCGTACTACGAGGCCTTTGTGTGCGGGGCCTTTGGCGGGCCGGACAAGTGGGAGGCCGCGTCGCCGGCGCTGTGCGACACCAAGGGGTGGCCGGGCGACGTTCTGGCCGTGCTGGCGTGGTCCGTCGACGACACGCTCATACCGGAGTCGGAGACGGACGCCATGGCCGACAGGATGAGGGCCGACGGGAGGGACGCCGTTGTCTACAAGGCGTTGACGGGGGGGCATGATAGCATCTGGAGCGAGGGGCACCAGCTAGCCAAAGCTGTCGAGTTTACCTTGGATGCGATGAAGAAGAAGTAGGAGGTATGGCAGTAGTAAGCTTCTAGCTATAGGGTTATGATAATTGTCAGCAGTTTCTCAAAGGACTTTTAAAATGCCCACATGTCCTGACTTTGACTTGGTGACTTCAAAGATTGAAAAATCTTTAACTTATCAAGTACCAGTTGAGCATGCAATCGAAACCAACCAAAACAAAGGGGGCGAAAATAGGGAGGAAAAAAAAAAAACAAAAAAAAAGTAAAGAATAAACATATTAACACTAAAGAAGGCTGATACTGCCAGCTCGCATATAGAAATAAAAATAATAATATTACAATAGAAAAGCGTCGTAAAACATCCCCTTCAATCTTTGGCCTCAGGGTAGCCATTACGACCCCGCGCGCTCCGCCTGACTTCAATCTCGGCCAATCCCCGCCGACCTCAGCAGGAACCATTTCTATTGAAGATAAACCTCAATAAAGATTATCGGGCAAAGGGAAAAAAAAATCAACCCTTCGAAAAGATCCCCATCTGCATTCTGCTCTATTGCCTATTAACCAAATGTTTTCCCTCCCAAGTTCAACCATAATGTCGGGCCCCACAATCGCGGGGTACCTTCTTCAGCCGGTATGACGTAAGACTTCTATCCATCTCAGACTTCACGTGACGCAGCGCCCAGCTTTTGACCAATCGGAGCATCTTCCGATCTATGAGCCCCTGTTTCCGATAGCTGCGGGGCCGATACGGATCTAGACGTTTTCGGGACTAGTCGATGAGCCAAGTTTGACGACCTCTCAAGGGTAGGCCGTCCCCATGACGGTTGGAAGATTGCAGAGGAGGATTTAGGCGAATGCGCAGCTATTGCTCACCTGCAAGAGGTGTGACTCTCTCTAGAATAGATGAGCAGATCTAATGTGGCCCAGCTTAGGGGTGCGCGCCGCCGCGCGCCGTGAAACGATCGTCACGTAGTGTCTCACTTTGAAATGCGATAATCGTAGGCTACGGAGTGCACCTCGGAGATTCTTGACCGTTGTGTGTGTAATTTCAAGTAGAAATACAGCTAGCTAGGAGCAAATACGATAAACAAACGTGCAAGAACAGATTCAGATAAAACAAACCACTTCCGGACGCACAGAGACAGGCCGGAGCAAGCTATCCTTTACACCCCTCCTTCCCACCGGTTTCCTTTTTCCCCAACCCAAGCCTCGACCTCTAATCATTTGTTTCGGCCTGGCAGAACATGTCCAATCCCAGCCAAAGTTTCCTGTTTTCGCGCCGATAGCCTATCGATCACCTATCCCCCTGCCTTTCCCAATCTTTGAATCGATCGCGATCAAATCGAAACGACGCTCAAAACAAAACCACAAAAGAGGAAAGCCATATATAACCAGGATAGCGCATGAAACAGTAGATCATGGTCAGAAAGAAAGAAAGGGAACTGTTTGAAAGCCCCGCAACCGACCCCATCCAACGCCAGATTTTGTTGTGAAAAAAAGGAATGTAATGACCCGACGAGGGCCAACGTTATTACATCCTCAACATTCTTCATGGTACAGACCTGCCCACCGGCGTGCGCCCATAAAACACAAGACTGTCAAAGCAGACTCGCCAGATGCTCAAGTGTTGTACATCTGCGAAGTAAAAAAACATAAATGGAGGATGTGTATAATGTACGACTGTAATAATCGATAAGAGAGCGTGATACTAGTAGGCTTATCACTGATACCCCGCTTTGCTGTACTATCTCTTACGCTTCTTAGCCTTGTCCGCTGCTGAGACGGGGCCAGAGGCGATGGGAGCGGCGGGTAGTAGAGCAGGCTGAGAAGGTGTAATAGACGACACCTCATCCTTGGCAATGGGGACGCCCATGTGGCGACCATAGCGACCCTTGCGACCGTTCCCTTCGTCCTCGCTGATGCACTGGTCCGCCGACAGACCGGCGTCCCGGCAGCGGCCACAAGGGCGTTGGCGATCGCACCCCTTCTTGCTCTTGCGGCAGCGCTGGCATCGTGGCTTAGTAGAGAGGTCAGGCTGGTCGTCGTCACCCGCTTGTTGCATGTTGCTGACGGACGCGATAGAGGGCTTGCGCGAAGGAGGCGCTGACATGGGAGACATGGGAACGCTGGGAACAGGCGGGAGCTTTTTGGTCTTGGACCCATTGGCAGGACGAGAAGTCTTGTCTACCTTGGGCTTGGTGGAGCTCTTGGGTTTAGAAGCCTTGGCCTTGGGAGCCTTCATCTTTGTGCCAACCAACGAGCTGTCAGCACTCGTGTTGTACTCAGCATCATCAGTGCTGATTTCGGCGGCATCAGGAGCCGCGAAGCGAGCCTCTGTAGTGGGCCATATGCTTCTGGAGGTACCAGCAGCATCAAGCTTTTGACGGCGAGCAGGAGGGGCATGATCATCAATATCGCTGTCGTCCTCGCTTTCGCTTGTAACGCCCGTGGAAGATGCGATCTCAGCCCTGCCGCTGAATGTTTCATCCAAAGTGGACGCACTAGTCCTTCCATGGGAGATATTGGACATGTCACCAAGTCTCATCAACTGAATGGCGACGTCTTTGTCCTCTTCGGACATACAGCTGCCAACCGTAGGATCAGGGGTGGGGAGCACTCCCATACCGGCGCTGATGCTATTGCGGTGACCAGTAGGAGTAGCGTACATGCTTCCCTGAGTCAGCCCCTGGTTGTAGTTGTGCGACGCCTGCATTGGTCGAGGGTTGTGAAAAGGGTTCTGCCCAGAGTATGATAGAGCATGGCGATGATGCTCGATCCGACGAACAGGCGACACGGAAGGGTTGGAGGAAGCGGCCGGCATCTGCGGTGGTGCGAATAGAGGCAGTTCCTATTGTAATTACGTTAGTGTCTCCGGTCGCAAAGATGAAGAGCCGATTGAGCCTACAGAACTCTCAAACTTCGCTCGCTTGCGGCGACCCCCCTCAACAATGTTCTCCACGCTGATATCAGTATTACCAAGCTGCTCCTTGTTTTTGGCGGATGTGGTGCTCATAGCACCTTCATCACTGCTGTAACCATTGTCGCTATAAGCGTCGGCATTCGTGCTCTTGGTAGAGCGAGAACGGCTCTTTTGGGAAGCAACACCAGGGATGCCGCTGTGGTCACCTTGGGGATGATTAGGGGACTGGCTGCGTCTCCGCGATGATCTTGAGGCGGGCCTCGAGATTTCGCGACTGGGGCGCGGCTGGGCAGGGTAGGCATCATGTGGGAAATACGTCCCCACCCCAGTGCTAGGGGAGATCTGGTGAGCAGGAGGAGCGTAGGGGGCCGCCTCGACAGGAGACTGTTCAAACACTCTGACGTAGACAACCATGTTATCACGGAAGTTTTCATAGCGGGCGATAAGGGTGATGCCGTTCTCATCCTCAAAGCTGACACCCTTCGATCCGGTCGGACCCGAGTAGAGACCGTAGAAATTCTTGACTGTTGTTACGATCGAATCGGTGGTATCGTGGGGGTAGATTTGCACTCTCATCGGTAAGCGCGCCCGATATTGGGCACCCTGGAAGAGTAGCTCGAAAGAAACATTCTTGGGAGTTACGGGCTGTCTGGGGGAGACGCTTCCACCGTGAGGGGAAACGTCGAACATGCCCCCATAGCCACTTGTCGGCGACGTTGAAGACATTTTTATGCGTTATGTGTGATGTGTAAGGGCTGGAAGGGAAAGCAGTAGTCGATGGATGCCCTCAGGGAGAAGGCGATCGAATTGTTGGTGTCGCCGCGGTAGGCGGAGTCGAGATTATAGAGCGGGAGTCCCGAAGCGTTCGGATAGCGATTCCAACGCTTTATTCAGCCGATTGTCCTTGGCCGACCTACTGTGGAGGCCGAAGTAAGGATTGGTCGCTTGTATATACTGTCGATGAATGATTGATGTCCTACAAGGGCATCACCGTTCGAGTGTGTCGGGGTTGTTGGTGGTAAATGCAGGAATGGCAGCGCAGGTTGGCTTGCGCGGTCGGCGGAGAATGACGATAATGAATATCTGTAAGCAGCGTAGGCAGCTCTAGAATGACTTTGCGTATGCATTAGCGACTGCAGGCCTTCTAAGAGTCTGATGGATGAGGACGGGAGGTCAGGACGAGGCCAGTCGGTATGAACAGGGCAGAGTGTATCGGCCACCCAGAACCAAGAGTCTGTCTGTTCGGAAGCACGGGTTTGAAGGTGCTGGAAGTCGGGCAAGTGTGATTGAGTGCGGAGGGTGATCGCGCATCAAGACAAGAGTATCACGACTTACCAGAGATGCAAAGAGTGCTGGTTGAGCGTGATGGCGGCGGTCTGAACTTGAAGAAGTGAGTGCATGAGGAGGGAAAAGAGGAGCCATTGCGAGGTCGAATGATTTTGTCGCAGCTGGACTGAGCCAACTCACACGCACTTCTTGGGCTGGGGGGGTTTGTACTGTGCTGGGGATGGCCACTATTGCCGCTACTGTTACCGCTACCTGCTGCTGTTGGCTACCATTGTTGCCGCTGGCGCTGGCGCTGGCACCTATTTTCTGGCGCGCACACACTCACACGCAATCTCGCACAGTCCCACCGTCATTCCCTCAGAAGCCTCTATATCCGCACATGGCTTTGGATTTTTGACAGAAGATGTGAGTGCATCGCGCACTCTGTCTGATGCAAAGAAGATGATTATTACATAGTACTACGAGTAGCTATCATACATCCATCGACGAGAGATGACTCAAGTTGCTGCAGTTGCTGCAGTTGCTGCAGTTCCAGCACATCAGCTTCCCCCCTCAAGTCGCATTCGAGGTATGGACTCGCTCGCGCCCAGCCCGTCTTGCGCCGATTCACCAAACTCGCTAATCCACCGTGCGGTAACCTCCCCGGGGGGGTCTTTCAACTATATATGTATGTACTCCGTATGTACTAAGCCAGGGCACATCGTTCGGATTCCGGTCATCCATGACATCGAGAGCTACCTAGTAGCCTGGCGCGCGCAACGGTCTAGGAACGAGTTCATTCCCCCTTGTCCCCAGGCACTGTGCTTCTTTTTCACCCAGCACCAACATGGCTCGAACCGAATGCGGTTTTGCTCTCAGCCGGATCGCCTTATCCTTCGGTGCACATAGCTTCCATCAGGACGGGTTGTTTCGATGTTTTGCTTGCGCCAGAAGGAGATACGAGTTCCTTGTCAGAGACATGCAGCAGCAGGCCCCCAGTGGCGCAAGGACTGCCATGTGCCGATCCTACTAAGTGTTTTCCGCACCATGAACACCCACCTAATGGGACTGCTAGGGATAGTGCTCATAAGCAGCTCGGATCTTTGGTTATCTACGCATACTACTACTACTACTACTACATACATGTACTCCGTACATACAACCTGATGCGCTGCGGAGACCAGTAATAGCAAGATGGCGAAAAAAAAAAAACATGAAAAATTGCTGCAGTAGTTAGTATTTCTGTTGGCAATGAAATCCCAGGGCGGAGTCCTTGAAGTTTTAATGGCCCTCGTGGTGACATGTCAAGTTGTTGGCAAGCAATGTTGGGACTACGTCTAGAATTATGTTGCTTGCTTGCTTGCGTTGCCTGCTTGTTGTCAATGGAATGGAATTGAATCCGCTGAACGTGTGGGTTCATACCGCGGAAGATGGCCTGAAACTTTGACTATGACCATGAAAGCCTTGTGACCTTTGTCCTTGCCCCCTCGTCTGCCCCTCTCTGCAAACGCTGAACCGTGCTTGTGAGGAGGGGGCCCCTCGAAGCGTGAAGTAATGCTCATCATTTTCCATATCTTCGGCTTCTGCACTGCTGCTCAATTGGGGGGGTAGGGCCTGGCTTGTGCGGTGAACCCTCATCATCTGTGTCACTATTACGGAGTACCTACTGGGGGGGATATGAGGAGAATTTTCGCTGCTCTTTCCCTTGAGGAGGCGAGTCTCTTGGGGTAAGAAAAAAAGCGAGGATCAGGTTGGACCATGTCTGGGGCGCACACGGCTCGCTGTATTCTGTCCATGACTACCTATAGGCGAGGTCCCTTGTGCTGCTTGCTAACGTTTGTGCATCTGAACCCTCCTGCAGATGGGCTCTAGGGGCTCCGCTCTAGTCGACGTGCTACAAAGAACGTGAGTGGCAGGCGCATGAGCATCCTGCAGCTGGTTGCTTGATGCGTGCGCTGGCCTTTGACGCCACTAGTCTTTCCCCTCAACGTACCTACTACTCCGTACTCCGTACCCAACAATGACATCCAAGCCTCTCCATCTCTCTCCCCTTTTTTGCATGTGCGAGTGAAGACGCCGCACGTTCTTCCAACAGCCGCCGATGGCGCCAAACCGGCTGGCTGCTTCTTGATTACGGACATGAACCAATTCGGGAACGCTGAGCTAAGCTGCCATCGACTTGTCTTATTCAGAGGTCCTCAACCAATGATCCGCCATCGCCGGCCACCCCAGAGGCGCCTGTTGTCTATTGTTTACAGGGATCCAGAGGTCGTTGAGTCCGCCAGCGAATGGAAGTGGGGACTAGTCTGGCTCGGCCCTGTGCGGCGGCCATCCGCAGCCAAATCGAGCCTAAGCCCTAACTTTGCAGAAGCCAAAGGTAGGGTAAGTTGACGTTGACTTGTGTTTTGAAGCATGAATCTCAAAGGATAATATTAGTTGTTATGTGGATGCAGAAGTGAGCAATTGGTGCTTGGTGAGTACTCCGTACGGACTAGGGCTAGCAGTGGTAATAAGCATTGCCGGACATGTGCATTTCAGGGCATGTGGCTATTGCGCTGAACGAGAGACAGTCGGGTTAGAAGAACAGACAGTTTTGAATGCGTGTGCGCTGGATTTAATGTGAGACACTCTCTTCAACGATGTGTATATGTATGGCACGACCCAACTCCCACGGCTGTTTGCTGCTTTCCTTTCCTAGGCTGGGTCGGTTTCGAGAGTCTTCTGGGAACAACGCCTGCGCCGAACTCGCAGGTTGACTGGCCAGAACATCAAGCCGTTTCAACTTGATGCTCGGCCGCCTCTCTGTCCCGTTTCACTTCCCTATCTCATAGACGAGGTACATACATACATACATGTCTACCTACGTGGCACCAAGCTAGGTCGAGATATCAGGTCGCCCAGCATGAAAATCCTTGTGCCCAACTGCGAGACCGAATATAAGTGCGCATATCACTTTTTAAGTGGTCGCTTGTCAACGACTATTCCCCGCTCCCCCTCTTTGTACATATATGGGGGAGAAGGTGTTTGTTGTTGCTGCGATGGTTAGTGGTCAAAGTCTCGAATGCGACGGAAACCCTGAGCCGATGCCGCATCCGCATTCATGTTGGCCACCTGCCGAGTGGTGGATCGAGAAATCTTTGTACCTTGCGTGCGCCGGTTCGAGGTTTTTTTTTTTTTTTCTTCCTTTCCTCACTTGTAACCTGTCCATTGATTGACTGCAAACGCGAGCTAGGCCCCTCCATAATAATGGTGGCCTTGGCCTGGTCTAGAGAGATAGGAGTGGCGCCAATGAGATTGACAGCAGGCGCAAAATACGGTGTGTAAGGTTGAGAAGGTTGCATATGGGGCGCAACATCTTTTGCAGACTAACCGTTCGCTCCTCCTAGTTCTGCAGGAAGCAATGAAGATGCTTGTCAACTTCATGGGCTGAAGATTGGCCACGAAATTGCGCACTTTTTTATTCAACGACATTTCACGTCGTGATTAGGACAAAGCAAGCGAAACCTTGGGTACGGAGTAGTTGTAGGTAGTAGTGACGATGATTTTTTGGCTGGTATTGTGGCTGGCGGCAGATCTCTCGCGCTTCCAAACGATCGACGCAACCCTCACTGGCGCATCGTCCTTGGGTCCCTCTTCCGATGCAGCTCTGAACCCAAAATTAGAGGCCTTTTCTGGCTATGAGGGGGATGAATAGGCTTTTGCTGATCTCGCAAAGGGTTATTGGGAGTGAAAAATCTTTGATGCGACCAGCTAATTCCTTCTTCGAAGGTTGCGAGGCGGGAGCGCAATGTAGAGCGGTGTCGCATCATGGTCGCATCGCATCCACAAATGCGCCTGTCAAGCGTAAGGGGGCCCTTCTGGCATCGATGGCTGTAGTACAACATTCACTGCATAGATCTGGGAAACCAGCTTGTATGACCGTCGCCTCAAGATGCGCACACAACCGCCCTGACCTATGAGAAAAAGCATGTTTTTGTGAGACAATTCGCAAAGTTCTGGGGTGTTTCGTCGCAGCGTCTCTCTCTCTCTCTCTCTCTTACTTGTATTCTCTCTCACTGCGTCGCGCGGCACAGTGGTGCGTTGCGATTCGCACACCTTGCGTTACAGAGGCTTGAGTTTGGCCCTAGGAAAGCAAGCGTCCGGTTCAATGGGGTCATTGCCTTTTTAATCATATTCAGATAAATGACGAGCGCATCAGAATGGATGGCCGCAGAGCATGTCCTTGATCTGACCCTCCATTCGACAGAGTCACCGCCGGTCATAGCACCGGCTTTGAGTTGTACGGGGATGGGTAGTCCGGAAGCAAAAAAGAGGTGGTGGTTCAGAACTGGGTCTAGTGCAGCTTGCGTGGCGCACTGAGGTGAGGGGGCGATGCGGTCCTGGTTGTAAGAATCCACCGATGAGTTCTGGTCAAGCTCGGCACCCTCCTTTTTTCTCTCTTTTTCTCTCTTTGCGATTGTGGTTCGTTTCGGGCCATATTCTGCTATAGCCAGAAGTAAGCGCATGTGCTTGTTTTTGCACAGTTTGATGGGAAATATCTTGCTGCGCCCCGAGGATGCTGGTCGTAACTCGGGCAAGATTCAAGAGGGGAGGGGAACGACCTGCGCGGTATGAAACGGCGGATCGTTGACCTTTCGGTAACCGATAATAGCCTCTGATCAAGCGCCAATCGCCATACCGAGCCGCGACATGTCGCAAAAGCTCATCTAGGTCCTTATTGAGATTTGACTGCCTCAAAGAGAATGTTTTGGGGCATCGCGAATATTTGCGCTTGCAATTGCGACACAAGTCGTTGGGAAGCCAGCACTCTACAAAATCACGTGAGATCGCGCGAATTTGGCGTTTAGTGGGGCGCAAGCAAGACGCGACTTGGTCCGAAATTCGGGTACGTTGTTGGATGCATATATTGCAGCGAAAATTATGTATTATCTCAATTTGACTTTCGGGTTAGTTCGTCAAGGTCATGCGACTCTCTGGCTCTAGTTAAATCAACATTGCAGATTGTCGATGTTGTGCGATAGAGAGATCTTATCAACGTCGAGGTCCGAGGGAGACGCGACGGTTAGAGATGACGCCACATCGGGTCTAGTGTATTTCACACTCTAAATGGAACTCGAAGGCCTTCTTCATTCTTTGATCAGGCGCAGTATTACATACTCCGTACGGAGTACTCCGTATATAATGCTGATGCATCGCTAACGTGCATAATCTCGATTGATCAGTCACAGACTCGAGAAAGATCTGTGCTCTGCAGCTTGACGCGACAAAGCTCGACTGATTGATGCTTTGCTTGAATGTCAGCGCACGTTTGACAGCTGCTACCTGGGTCAGCCAGCTGCGGCCAATGGACCTCGGAAAATAAACATCGCCGTGACGATGGGAAGGTCAACACAAAAAACGGGGAACTTTGTCTAATTAGCCAATCAACGACACGTATGGCCGCGCACAAATTATACGTCGGTCTAACCCTGCATAACTCTCCCTTGTGCTGCGACAAGGGGCATAAAAACAAACAAACAGGCACTAGCTGCATCTCATTCCCGGCAGAGTAATGCGCCCACGACAAGGGATTGACTTCTCCCCTGGCACCGGCTAGTACCTACTCCGTATGGTATATGCATTGCTCTGGTAATGCTAGACATCGCTTCTCATCATCCCAATTTTTTGTGTTTTTTTTTTCATCGCTTTTCAAGCCCATCTTGCTATTTGCCTTCCTCGCGCATCTTCTTCCAATATCGCGTCCTGTTATTGAGAAGGACAAGCTGCGGTCGATCATCCCAACGATTAAACCTTAATTTCCTGCCAACATCATCTTGGTACTTCTTTTCTTTCCGCTTTGCTAAATCGTGGCTTGTCGATATCGGGTGACTACTACCTTACCTATCTAGTCATTGCTCTTATATTATCACCTTCGCCTTCCTCGCGTCTCCGGTTACGCCTACTACGGCTAGAGCTCATACGGCGGCTCGTGCCTGATTTGTATATGCTGCCATCTGACTACGATCCTGTCATCTCTGTCAGACGTGTCAATTGACTGGTATATACCTGGGGATTCAGCTTCTACGACACGCGATTCTTGTTCAAATTTATGGTATCCCATCCGTGACGTTTCTTTACTAGAGGCTACTACAGTCTTGAATTGGAACGAACTTCGATCGCGTCAACGCGCTTCAACATTAATCACTGTATCTCTCTACGGCTACTTCGCCGTTCTTATTCATAATGGATGCCCGGGTAAGTCTAATTATCCAATCAGGCCCTCCATAGGCCTGTTCGCAGGGGTCTTGGCCATCCCATGTCCATTCCGCGGCGCGTTTGGTTCGTGATGAGGTAGACTGACAAGCCTCCTAGCCTTTCCGTCCCCGCGGCATTGAGAACCAAAAATCTGCGATTCATCAACAACATAAATCAACAGGAAACCTGAACATGGCGCAAATCGCAGCAACCGGCGCTCTTCGAGGCCCTGCGAAGCGCGCTGCCTTCCACGATGTCACCAATCTGTCCAAATCCCACGCGACTGATCGCGACGGTCATAAGAAGATCGTCAAGGTACAATCTGTGGCTCAATTGGGAAACTCGAACACTGCGATCAACAAGGAGAACGTCGGGAACTACAGAGAGGGTATGGCGCGGCCAGCCCAAAGGCCTACAGGCTTGGTGATCAAGTCGAAGAACCCGCCCGAGGTTCGCGTCATGCAGACAAGGAAACCTGTCGAGCGGCCGAACACATCTGATGCTCCCTTGCGTGTGTTTAAGGGCCACGTGGAAGTCGAAGAGTGTGCTCTAGAACCCTCTGCACCCGCTGATACGGGAATTGCAAACCAACGAGTACCTCTCGACACTGCGTCGCTACAGCCACGTCATCACAAAAGCCAGCCCCAGCTGAAGCAGCAACAACCTCTTCTGCGAAAAACTCAAAGCCGGTATATTGAAAAAGCTGATCTCTCTCATGCAGGCACTACAGCTCCCAGCAAAGGCAGCTTGGATATTCTTCCTGAGGACGGTATTGCTGAAGAAGAATGCGAGTATCTCGATTCGGTGCAGGAGCAGAATAATACTGAGTCACATGCTGAAGTGATTCACAACCAGTACATGGATGTCCAGGCAGAACACCCAGAAATTGGTCACGTGGCACCTGGCGCTGGCACCACGCACAAGGATGGGCAAACTACTGGACTCTCCGAACCAGAGGAATACTGGGATGAAGATGATGAGGAGTATGACGATCAAGACCAGGCTTACACAACTGCACATTCCGTTCGGTCTCGTGACATGACGACAGGCGGTGCTACCACAATCCTGCAACCACGTGTTACGGCACGGATTGAGAGAGAACTGGAGGAGGCCAGACTCGAGGTTGAGCGCAACCGTACGTGGGAAGACGTCGAGGAAGAGACATGGGATGTCAGTATGGTGGCCGAATATGGCGATGAGATTTTCTCTTATATGCGCGATCTTGAGGTACGTTTTTGATATCCACGCTGCTTGATCCGACTCTAACATCCCTCCAAGATCAAAATGCTTCCCAACCCGCATTACATGGATATCCAGACTGAAATCCAGTGGTCGATGCGCTCAGTCCTCATTGATTGGCTCGTTCAGGTTCATGGTCGTTTCAGTCTTCTGCCCGAGACGTTGTTCTTGACGGTGAACTACATCGACCGCTTTTTGGCAGTTAAGATTATCTCCATTACCAAACTCCAGCTGGTCGGAGCCACCGCAATTCTGCTAGCCGCCAAATACGAGGAAATCAACTGCCCGTCACTCCAGGAGATTGTCTACATGGTTGATAAGGGGTACAGCACTGATGAGATTCTCAAGGCCGAAAGATATATGCTCAGCATGCTTGGCTTTGAGCTTGGCTGGCCTGGTCCTATGAGTTTTCTGCGGCGTGTTAGTAAAGCCGATGATTACGATCTGGAGACTCGAACGCTGGCCAAGTATTTCCTGGAGCTGACCCTGATGGATGAGCGCTTCGTTGCTTCGCCGCCAAGTTTCCTCGCGGCAGGTGCCCACTGTCTCTCCCGACTGATTCTCGGTAAGGGTGACTGGGTAAGTACCATGTGAAGGAATACACGTGTTGTTGCTTCAATCGCTGACCTTTTTACAGACCAAGGCTCATGTTCATTACTCCGGCTACACTTGGGCGCAGCTCAAGTCGCTGGTCTCTATGATGATCGGATGCTGCGAGCACCCTAAGCTACACCATGCTGCCATCTTCGAGAAGTACTCTAACAGGAGATTCAAAGAAGCAGCCTTGCTTGTTCAAGATTGCTTAGATGCAGGTTTTACTCTCCCTCAGAGTAGCACTCCTGTGCGTGGATCTCATACGCAACCTTCAGCATTCGAGGAGGAAGGCGAGCAGCTTCAGTACAAGCAAAGCGCCATTGCTATTGAAGGCTAACTGGTGCTGCTGGAATGTTGCTGTTGGACCTGATATTTGGATGTACGAAAGACGATTTTTTCGATCCACGACTGCACGATGTTATGAGCTTCACGACACACTTTTCTCTTTTGGTACTCTTGCTATTGTTTGGTCGTTGCTCCTGGAACTCCGATGATGCCTTCGAATGCAGCGACCACAAGATACTGAGGATGATGAAGATTGGAGATGGAATATGATGAGGGGATGGAGTACCAGCATGCTGCATGCATAATGGTTCAAGCGGAGACTTGGAGATACCCGCATGTGTATGGATTAATCTTGCTCACTTTGGGCTTTGCATCTTTTTCTGTCTGTTATAGAGCTTCAACTGGCATGGATCATCAGGCGGAGGCGTTGGGGTATAAACATTTTGCTTCCACTATCAATTGCTAAACTCGAAATTGTTGTATAAGAACTAGACTCCTGTCCCGAACTTGACATGTTATGTGAGTAAGAACGTAGAGCATGAGTTTAAGCACACTATGCCGCACGTTTGTACGGAGTAGTCAAATCACTATTATCTCGACGACAAGCGCTGCTTGATAGACAGGGTGACAGGACGCCGAATCGCCGGGAGTTTTCCGATGAGATGCGGGAGAGGCTGACGTAAGGTAGCAATGGTCGAATTTGATTGGTGCCCGGACTGCGGAGCCTGGAGAAAAGGAGGACTGAGACCCTGGGTTATTTTGGCAGCTTAATACAGAAGTGCAGGTGGTCCAAATATACTCCGTAGAGTCGCAAAATACCGATTTTGATGCCCGTTTGTGGAAATGCTGTCAACATCAGGCCCCAAAAAGGGTAGCATTTGGGTTTGCCAGAAATCGATGCATCATATTCCAATTATATCTGGATGACACGTGGAGAGCGTGCGATTGAAACTTCCCGAACAAATCCCCTGACTAAATCGAGACGGGTCAACGTATATCCGTTAAAATTCACGACGTCTTTCCCTGGAAAATGTGCAAGAAACTCAGGGCGGGCACAACGCGCGCAGGTGCGACCAACGGATTCCGCAGGCCCGGACGCCCCATCTATTTTCGTGACCCAATAATTGACTCAGTGAGATTTCTCCCATTGAACCGAACCCCGATCGCAAAAACCAATTGACAACCTAGAAAAGGCCATCTCACGTCTCTCCCATTGTTCTCGCATAGCCCTTTGCCCGGCTTCATTCATCACACGTGACGAGAAAACTCCGCACTTTTTTTTTTTTTTTTTTTTTTTTAAGGTTGTTGCCGTTCCCTTGTTAGATATAGAGTCATAGACTGTCTTTGTTTCTTTTCAGCCTCTGCCCATCGATTCCCCGAATTCGGGCGGTATTTTTTTTTGTCGATCCACCTCCGAAGCGATCCAGTCATCGAAACCCTGCTAGTCGCAGCCTCGCCCAGAGCGTTTGGTATTTATTCCCCACGAAGTCCCTCAAGCGTTTCCGACGACGAGGTCAATCGCTGTTCGAACGGAACCCCCCTCCCCCCACCGCCCACCAACTTGCGCGACCGCAATAGCATTGGACACATCAATCCATCATGGCGCAAATGACGGTGGTCAAGGAGGCGGTCAAGGAGAGCCTCGTCGGCTCTGAGGCGCCTGCCCAGCTCTCAGCGCAGACGAGGACTCGCTTTCTCGCTAATGCGAAGAAGGACCCCGAGACAGGCGAGCTGTACATGGGCCAGGACGAGTTCATCAACGCTGTCGCGCCCAAGAGCGAGGATTACGTATGTTGCACTGCTTTGGCCGTGAGCCGCGTGTATTGTGCGCCACCAAAACTGACAACCGCTTCACTTAATAGCATAAAATCGAGAGGGAACAGTACTCCATTCTCTTCCGCGTCGCCGATGCACAGAACAAGGGTAGAGTTACCCTCACGGACTGGGGCGTTTTCGAGAACCTACTCCTGAAGCCTGATGCCGAGTACGAGATTGCCTTCCGCCTGTTTGACGTCGATCGCACTGGAAATGTCAAGTATGATGACTTCCGTGGCTTGTATGAGCTCAACAAGGGTGACAAGACCATTCCCTTTGACTGGGACTCAGAATGGGCTCGGCTGTATATTGGCAGCAAGAAGAACCGTCACAACCTCGATTACCCCCAGTTCTCGCAGATGCTGCGAGGCCTTCAGGGCGAGCGCGTTCGTCAGGCTTTCCAAATGTTTGACAAGGACGGTGACGGATATATTGACCCTGAGGACTTTGAGCGCATTATCCGCGAGACTGCCAAGCACAAGCTCTCCGATCATCTCCTGGAGAACCTCCATACCCTTTGTAATATTTCCAACAGCAGCAAGATCTCCTATGCCAATGTGCGCGCCTTCCAGAACATGATTAGGGAGATGGATCTCGTTGAGCTCATCTTGCGCCGTGCCGTTGCGAAGAGCAG
Source organism: Trichothecium sympodiale (assembly GCA_003012115.1). Taxonomy (NCBI): domain Eukaryota; kingdom Fungi; phylum Ascomycota; class Sordariomycetes; order Hypocreales; genus Trichothecium; species Trichothecium sympodiale. The sequence goes on along the minus strand of PXOB01000116.1, from coordinate 117,877 downwards.
TGATGGCAAGATTACCAAGCCTGAGTTCCTCACCGAAGCCGCCAAGATCACCCGATTTTCTCTCTTTACCCCCATGGAAGCAGACATTCTTTTCCACTTTGCTGGCTTGGAGAAGCCGTCTGGCCACCTCGGCCTTAGTGACTTTGCCAAAGTGCTTGACCCATCCTGGCGCAATCCTATATACGACGCAGACGATGCTGCCAGCCCCGCCTCGGCTGGCGCGACCTTCCTTTACCGTGCGGCTGAATCCTCGTACAACTTTCTGCTAGGTTCCTTGGCTGGTGCTTTCGGTGCCTTCATGGTTTACCCTATTGACCTTGTCAAGACGCGTCTTCAGAACCAGCGTGGTGCCCAGCCTGGCCAGAGACTGTACAACAACTCCATTGACTGCTTCCAGAAAGTTGTTCGCAATGAGGGTTTCCGTGGTCTTTACTCGGGCGTCCTGCCTCAGCTCGTCGGCGTGGCCCCTGAGAAGGCTATCAAGCTGACGGTCAACGATCTGATGCGTGGCTTCATGAGTGACAAGAATGGCCAGATCCGCTGGCCCTCAGAGGTCATCTCTGGTGGCACTGCGGGTGCATGCCAAGTCGTAAGTACTTTCTCTTGATGGCTGCACGAAGCTTTATCTGACTCTATATTTCAGGTTTTTACAAACCCGCTCGAAATCGTAAAGATTCGTCTCCAGGTTCAGGGTGAAGTTGCCAAGACAGTGGATGGTGCCCCTCGACGATCAGCAATGTGGATTGTCCGCAATCTGGGTCTCGTTGGTTTGTACAAGGGTGCATCGGCATGTCTGCTGCGTGACGTACCCTTCTCCGCCATCTACTTCCCTACCTACAGCCACCTGAAGAAAGACTTCTTTGGTGAGTCGTCGACCAAGAAGCTGGGTGTTGTCCAGCTCCTTACTGCCGGTGCTATCGCCGGTATGCCTGCTGCCTACCTCACGACCCCATGCGATGTCATCAAGACCCGTCTGCAGGTCGAAGCTCGCAAGGGCGAGGCTCAGTACACTGGCCTGCGCCATGCGGCCAAGACCATCTGGAAGGAGGAAGGTTTCACTGCCTTCTTCAAGGGTGGCCCCGCACGTATCTTCCGTTCCTCACCGCAGTTCGGTTTCACCCTTGCCGCGTACGAAGTTCTCCAGACGGCGCTGCCGATGCCTGGAAAGGCCAAGGAGCACGCTCTGACTTCCAAGGTTCCCACTGGCGTGTCAGAGGCTGTTCATCAAATCAAGGGCAGCCTGGACACCAGCCCGTTTGCGCGTAGCAGGAACGCTCTGAAGATCATCCTCGATCTCGACGAAGACTTTGGCAAGATCAAGTTGCCCAACGAGAAGGGCTGGCGCTCTCTGCCTCGCTCTATGGGTGGCGGCGGTCAGGCTTAAATGCCCCCCTGCCCCTCATGATGAAATCATGACTGTAATGGCTTTAAGAAGTGGGCTCAAAATAGAGTTCCATATGCGGTATTACAAAAATGAACGAAAGAAGAGATATCCATCCCGTAGCAGGATTGGACAATCTGATCATACACCATTGCATCAGAGAATGGCGTTTTTTTAACTCTGTGAGAGAGAGGAGGACTTTTTTTTTCCTGTCTCCCTTTCTTTTTCTTATTTGGCATTCCAGGCGCTGCTTCTTTATTAAACACTTCTTCCCATTATACCTTGGTACTATGTACCTTGTACTTTGCTTATCCCCCTTATTACTCTCTCATTTGTACCGAATACAGCCAGCTGTCGAGGGGAATATGAAAAGAAATGTCTGGTTTCCCCTTTGGCGTCTCTTAGAGGCTGGGGCTTGCTATAGAATAGACATTGGGGAAGAAAGGGCCGGCTCTTGTGGACACGGATGATAGATTTGAAGAAGGATCTAGAAGACTAGAAAAATAGATTTCTATCTAAGAAGGAGGTCTATGAAATTACTTTGTTTCTATGAAAAAAATCAGTCGCTTGTCTCAATAAATAATATGACGTCTAAAGATAATAAGAGTGATGCAAGCGCTCGACAAGACCCTCATCATATATATCGCCGTACGTTTCTCCTTCGGCTTCTCCGGCTGGCTTCATCATGGTCTCCGTCAGCCACTGGACGTAATTTTGGAAGCCCGTGGTGCTACCCCAGATCCTGACGGAGCCGACGCCCCTGACGCCCTCGAGGACCTTGAGGTTCGCGCAGCCAACGCCCAGGAACTCCTTCTGCACAACCTGGATCTCGACGCTCTCCATGCCGGAAAGCGCGGCCTCGACGTCGTCGGCCTTGAAGGGCAGCTCACCGTCCAGGCGGAGCCTGAGGCGCACGCGGCGGATCTGCGAGGCCGCGGCCGGGCTGGAGACGGGATCGGCAAGAGGCGGGAGACGGGGGAAGGCCGTCAGCAGGGTGGGGTGGGCGAGGAAGGTGTTTTTCCTGTAGAGCAGGTCCGTGGCCTCGCAGTTGATCTGCCAGTTGACGAGGAGGATCCCGGGGTGGAGGGTGACGTGGGCGGCGTTGGCCTTGGCGTAGTAGTTGTAGTTGTAGACGTCGTTGTCCGGCAGGATGAGGAGGTGGGCGTATATCTCGAGGCGGAGCTCCAGGGGCAGCTTCAGGAAGGGGAAGATGCATCTCAGCGAGGAGGCCCTCGGCTTATTAGACTTTTTGGTTGATGAGAGCTTGGTGGGTTGTGGCCTCAGAGAGATGAGGTCCATCAAAGGGTGGTGATGATGATGATGATGATGGTGGTGGTGGTGGTGATGAGATAATGTTGGTTGTAGTAATGTGACTGTCGACATGATGACGGTGTTTTGTGTGTGTATAATAAGAAGTCTTTTGTTGTTTTTTTGGCCAAGATGTTTTGGTTGTGTGGGCAGTAGCTATTAGGTGGTATAGCTAGTAGTAGTAGTAGTAATATGTATTGTATAGGTTTGAATCGTTTTAAAAGGTGTGATTCTTGTTTTATTGATGGAATACTGGATAGAAACCAGAGCGAAAAGGAAAACATGCCATCCTCGCCTCCTCTCGCCCTTTATATATATCTTTGTACGGAGTATACGAGGGTGCCATAAATGGTTAAGCAAATCTTTTCGCGGTTTCCAAAAAAAAAAAGCCTTGCTTCCCGCACACCGACACGTTCATTCAAAAACGGTTTCATGCAAAGTCAGGAGACGAAAATGGTCTTATCTCTTGACGTGTCGCGGTCGACCCTAAGCATTGTCGTGGTTTCGGATCTTTAAGGATCCTCGCTGCTGCCCTTAATTGGGTCCTTGACCTGTCAGATTGGTTTTAGTGGCAGAGAGAAGAAAAAAAGCTTTCTTTAGCTTGCATTCATTCCTGTTCCTTTAATTAGGAGTAGAAGAAGGAAAGTTGCTAACAAGAACATACTTGGCACGTCATCGTGATTGAAAGGTTGTAATAATTCTTTTTTTATTTTACTTTATTTCATTTTTGGAGAAATTTGGGGTAAGTCGACACCATCTTTTTTTTTTTTCTTCTTTTTTTTTTTTTTTCCTTCTTTTTCAACTTGAAACAAGGCTGTTTTCTCTCCCGAATTTCTTACGGCGTGCATGACAACAACAACAACCCTTGCCTGCGCACGGTAATAAGAAAAGGGGACGGAAGCATGTAGGTACGGGAGAGCCCGTCGATATCGTAACGCGGCGGCCCCATAATTGACGGTTTTGGCGGGACGTTGGGTGGGCGGGTCCGGCCTCGCGAAGCTCTTCCGAAAAATTCCCTTTGCTTTGCTTGCCTTGCCGTCCTTGCACCTTTGCACGTGCCCCCTTGTAATACCGCTCCACCCCATCGGGTACATCGGGAGACGACTCGGAAAGCACGTAATCAGGCTTTGAGCCAACATCATTACCTTGACTCGCCGAAGCGGAACGCGCATCGCATCAAACGCGGAAAAAAACAGAACCTCCATCTTTCATTCCGAAGCGCCCCGTTTTCGTCGTTCGGGGGAAGCTCGCCCTTCTTACACACCGCCTTCACAAGCCAACCCAAAAGCCTTCAAGTCAAGGGGGTTTGGGAAAACTTTTGGGAAACGATGACGATGATGGCGGCGGGTGGCTTCCTCCCCTTTGTGTCGGCGCTCTTTGGCTGGATCTACTTCCTCTGCTGGTCGCTATCCTTTTATCCGCAGGCCATCCTCAACCACCGGCGCAAGAGCACGTCCGGCACGACGGTCGATTTCCCCTTTGTCAACTGCCTCGGTATGAACCTCACATCATAATAATAAACCCCCCCCCCCCCCCATGGCGAAACGAAAGCGCAATAATCGCGACAAGAAAGAAAGACTAACGAAGCGAGGCGGGGTGTGGTTGGGTCTACTACGCCTCGTAATAATACAGGCTTCGCCGCATACTTTTGCCAGAATGTCGCCTTCTACTACTCCCCCGTCGTTCGATCCCAGTACGCCGCGCGCCACCACGGGCTGACGCCGACGGTGGCCCTGAACGACATCGTCTTCGCCCTGCACGGCTTCGTCCTCAGCGTCGTCACCACGTCGCAGTACCTCGTCGGCCGGCGGCTATGGGGCTTCCAGGAGGCGCCGGGCAGCAGCAGCACGCGGCCGAGCCGGCTCATGCTGGGCATAAGCGCCGGCTGCTGCCTCGGCGTCGCCGTCACCTGGCTCATCATCACCGTGGCCGGCTCGCCGGGGAGCGTGGGCGGCGGCGGCGGCATGAACCCCGCGACGGACTGGTGCGCCCTCGACGTCGTCTACGCCGTCGGGTACGTCAAGGTCGTCGTCACGCTCGTCAAGTACACCCCGCAGGTCGTCGTCAACTATCGCAACAAGAGCACAAGGGGCTGGAGCATCTGGCAGATCCTGCTCGACTTTGCCGGCGGCCTGCTGAGCATCTCCCAGCAGGCCGTCGACAGCTACCTCCAGCGCGACTGGAGCGGCATCACCGGCAACCCCGTCAAGTTCCTGCTCGGCAACGTGAGCATGGCCTACGACCTCGTCTTCATGCTGCAGCACTACGTCATCTATCGCGGAGCCGACAGGAAATGGCACGAAAGAGACAGCTTGCTTGGGGACGAGGAGAGGAGGATTGACTGACGTGGCGGGATATATTCTGCCAATATAGACCATTCTTGTGTCATATATACAGGAATTAATGCAAAATTGAAATCAAAGTAATTGGGTCTTTCTTGTTGTACATGCCATGCTTGCTGTCTATTATAATACAACGCCATTTGCAAGCCACAAAACTTGTCTTGCTTCATCAAAAATAGTAGAGTAGGTAGGACCTAGTAGTCACAAAAGCGACAAATCTAAAAAAAAAAAAAAAACATGCCAAGATGCAATAGAAGATGGAAGAATCATCTTCAAGTCAGTATGAGGCACAGCAACATACCAAAGTCCCTGAGGACCAACCAAAGCTCTGAGCAACGCAAGAAAAAAGAAACATGAAAAAAACGCCGCTCGCCATGACAAATTTCACCAACGCCTCCTTTTGAATCTGGTCCCTTCTCCTTTTCCCTCCCCTTCCTCATGTATAACCAATGCCCCAGCCCGCGACGACGCCCAACCTCGTCAACCCCATCCACCAGAGCACGCCCAGGTTGGCCCAATCGCTGGCCCTCCACCCGGCGGGCTCCCAGCAGCGGTCCCAGCCAAGCTCCCTGGCCTGGGCGAGGATGTGCAGGACGTCGGAGATGAGCATGCCGGCGCACATGAGGCGCCAGATGCGCAGGTCGCGGGTGGACCGCAGGACGACGGCGAGGTTGAAGGCGAAGACGAGGTGCAGGATGCCGAGCTGGTCGGTGATGATGCGCACGTCGGAGAGCAGCTGCGACGAGGTGGGCGACGAGGCCGCGGGCGGGTTCGTCGACACGGCGGCCAGGAAGGACAGCGGCGAGGAGAGGAGCAGGTAGGCCCCGTTGAGGGCGAAGAGGGGCTCCAGGTAGAGGAGGGGGAGGCGGTAGTAGAAGGGGATGGGGTGGTGGCGAAGGCTGCGCAGCATGGCGGCTGTTGGTTGTCGTCGTTGACGCGCCTGCGCTGACGACGACGACATATTCTTCTTCTTCTTCTTCTTCTTCTCCTCCTCGTCCGTGGTTTGTGATATTGGCGGCGATGTTGCCTTTCCTTTCGTAGTTTGCCCAAGGTCGTCGTCATCGTCCTCAATCTCGTCGACGGGATGCGCGTGGGTGCTGGCAGCCCCGTTCGGGAGCTCCTCCCCGAGGTCGAGTCGCATCATGTTTACAGGGCAAAAATGCTCCTGGGGGAGCCCCCTTGCGCGAGTCTGTTTTCGCCCAGCTTATTATCTGTGTGGCCTTTTTCCCCCCTCCCGAAGTGGTGGTGTTTTTTTTGTTTTTTTTTTGCTACGTCGTAGCCTCTCCCCTATCTCTCACAGCCCTGCCTGCCCCAGCTGATGAGCTTATGCGGGGCGTGTGTGTGCGTGTGTATACGTGTACGCGCGCGTGCGACGGAGATCGGGTGGTAATTCTTTGTAGAGCGAGCGAAAATAGACGATGAATGCGCCAGGTGGTACGGAGAGAGAGAATAGGACCCCTGGTTACATCGCTCCGGAGGCTCGTTTTTTCTTTCTTCTTCTTTTTTTTTGCGGTCGTGATCAATACGATGCGGCTCGGGCTATAGGAGGATGAAGCGTCGAGAGTGTGGGGTGGACATGGGAGACAAAAAATAAAATAAAAGGCCAATGGCTTTGTTGTCAGAGACAAGGTAGCAGCAGAGAAAAGCTGATTTGGTCTTGAAAACCGGCTTCGCATATATATGGCGAGGCAAAGTTGAAGAAGGAGCAGGGCGCGAAGCCCGGTTCGACGGAAGCTTTGCAGTTTCCCTTTGTTGGCGTAATAGGTACGTACACTTTGACTCCGTGGCAAAGAATTGAGTTGGCAATTTCAAGCTCGAGCTTGTTGTCACCGGCAAGCTTAAAAAAAAAAGAGGTATAGGAAGAAAGAAAAGAAAAAGAAGGGGAAAAAGAAAATTGAATCAAAGGAAACTCGGACAGACCCCTTCTTTCAAATAGTTCTGCGGTCTGTTCTTTTGACGAAACGTGTTAGAAAAGTTGTCTCTAATAAGTTTCGATCACCTCGACAAAAAGTCAATTTCGAAGCAAAAAAAAAAAAAAACGGTCGGCCGCCCTCCTAACTCGACCAGGGGGATCTAACTAAGCACTATCAAATAGGGATTGAGGAATCATGATTTTCATCCCAAACCAAAAAAAAAAAAAAAATGAATATCCGACTGATCAGCATGCGACTCATCTCGCCCGAGTCCCCGCACTCTTTACTTTCTTCCCAGCTAGGGGTGTAAATATGACCTCGTGCTGACAGACACTTTTTTTTTTTTTATCTAAATGATGATCCTCTCCCCCATCGCTTGCCAAGCTACCAAGGTAGGCGCATGCCAAGCGGGGAAGGGAGGGAGGAGGGGAGGGAAGAAGAAGGTGGACTGCCAGCCAGAGTTTCGGGAGCTGGGCGCGGCAACGCTGCAACGCTTCAGAGAGGAGCGGCCGCCCCATGCAACCACCAACCCGAAACCCACCCCCCGACGTCTACTGCAACTACCTATTGTACCTAATGTATTGTATTGTACGGAGTATCGTACTTGTACGTATAAAGTGGGAACAAGGGCGGCTTTTTCAAAATCCGCCGAGGCGGGCTGCATCTGCATCTATTATTCGCCCCTCCGTCTTGGGAGATCCTGCGCGGTTCTTTCTTTACACCTTGTCCGACCTGCCGTACTGATGAGATCCGTACGTTCAGATGCTTATGCCCATATATGTATGTACATATCTTCGTAGATGAACTGCCATAAGCGCAAACCCGAACCTTGTCAAAAGACGGACGTGGCATAATATCTATTGGTCTTACAAATGGTCATCGCACCACTAATCTACATATACATAAACACTTGAACCTGTTTTTGTTCTATAATACGCAGTGCGTAAACGCCTTAGAGCACAAAGTTGATGACCTTGCCACCCTTGACGGCAATGGCTCTCCGCGCTTTGGTCAGGTCAAACGCGCCGCCGCTGCCGAACCGTGCGCCACCCTCTTCCGTCATCAAGATCTGTCCTACCATGTACTCTTTGAGCGTGTCACCTTCCAGACCCGCCGGAGGGGGGGCAATGTTGACAACGCCTCTGACTTTGCCGTTGACCTGAACTGCGCAGGGCTGTACGCGCGGCTCCAGGAGCTTGAGCAATTTCTCATCCTGCTCAGCAGCTGGGAACAGGGCTGACTTGAAGATCGATCCCGCCCTTGGTGACAGCAAGCTCCAGCATTCTTCCGCAAACGCTGGCACGATCGGCGCCGCGAGCCGTGTCATTGTGTTGAGCGCTTCCCGCTTGACCACGTTGCTCGCTAGCCTGTTGCTGCCCAAGGTGTTGGTCAGCGTCATCAAGTCAGACACCACCGTGTTGAGGGAATAAATCTGATTATACGAGTCCGTGACTGATCCAATTGTGCGTTGTACCTCCCGCCAAACCGTGGCGTCGGCATCCCAGCAAGCCAGCTCGCCGGTATTCATCGATCCAACTTTTCCTCCTTGGCTGATCAGATAATCCCTGGCACATGTCCAGTCTCCGGCAGGAGCGGCCGTGACCTCAATGACCTGATCGTGCAGCCTTTCGAGCCAGCGAGTAACGCCAACGATTTTGGTCTCGTCCCAGTTTAGGACGTCTCCAACGGGTGCTTGGAACAGCATGTGCGCCCTTGTCGCATCGGCTCCGTACTTTGAGATGAACCCCGTCGGGTCCACGCCGTTGTGCTTCGACTTGGACATCTTTTCAAAGGAAACAATGGCAGTCTTCCCCGTAGCTATCACCTTGGGTTTCCCCGGTTCTGCCAGATCGACTTCGTCTGGTTTCAGGAATTTGCCCGTGTCAGGATCGACATACGTCTTCCCATGAACCATGCCCTGAGTGATTAGTTGTCGAAATGGCTCTGCAAAATCTCTGTCCTCCTCGGAGTAGATTGGCAGTGTGGGCGTCGTCGCTAGGAATTTGTAGATGAACCTGGCGTAGAGCAAGTGCAGGATTGCATGTTCTACACCACCAAGATACACGTCCACTGGCAAGTCCAAGGCAGCTTCAGGCCCTACAAGGTCCTCTGGATTGTGAGGATCGGCAAACCGGGCATAATACCAACTTGAGTCCACGAATGTGTCCATGGTATCCGTATCCCGTCGAGCCGAACCCTTGCAGTTGGGGCATTCAGCGTTGACAAATTCTGGAGATGACTCCAAGGCGTTACCAGTGCTCTTTTCAGCCCAGTGACTATCCACGTCTGGAAGCTTTACGGGGAGATCCTCCTCAGGCACCGAGACAGGACCACAGGTGTCGCAATGAATGATAGGAATGGGTGTGCCCCAATACCGCTGTCGACTGATGAGCCAGTCGCGGAGCCTCCATTTTTCCACCGGTGTCGCTAGGTCCGCTTCCTCAAGCATTTTGATTATCAGCTCTCCAGCTTCTTTCGATGGCTTGCCACTAAATGGACCGCTGTGCTCTGTCATTATCCCGTGATCCAGAAATGGTTCATTTTTCATTGCAGTTGTGGATTCGTCCTCTGAAGCAGCCAGTACCATACGGATGGGTTGATCATCGTGATGTGTCTTCCAGAAGGCGCTGTCTCTCACATCATGACCCGGGACGCCCATGACAGCACCCAGTCCGTAATCTCCTAAAACATAAGGGGCGACATATACCGGAAGGGATACCTTTGTGGCTTCAGGGGTCTCTTCATGATACGCCAAAGGGTTGATAGCTCGTAGGTGTGGCAGAAGATAACCCACTTTCGAATCCGGAGGTAGCCCAGGAAGAGTATCAAGGAAGGCCTGGAGTTCCGGATCTTTCGTTGCCAATTGAACAACTGTTGGGTGGGTCGAGGCCAGGGCAACGTATTGTACACCAAAGAGGGTATCTGGACGAGTGGTGAAGACCTCGATAGCTGATCCAACATCATGCCCCATAGCAAGGACAGGGAACTTTACCGTCGCCCCCTTTGATTTCCCAAGCCAGTTTCGCTGCTGGGCAATGACATTCTCTGGCCATGAACCGTCCTTACCAAGTTGATCGAGGGAGTCCAACAAAGCTTCCCTGAACTCAGAGATCTTGAAAAACCACTGCTTCAACTTGCGCCTCTCCACTTTGGCACCTGATCTCCAGGACAAGCCATTTGCATCGACTTGCTCGTTTGCTAGCACCGTCTTGTCGACAGGGTCCCAGTTAACATCCGCCTCGGCTTGGTATGCGAGCCCGCGCTCATATAGCATCAGGAATAGTTTCTGCGTGTGTTTGTAAAATTCGGGGTCGCAAGTAGTAATTTCCTAGACGGTGTCAGTGTTTGGTATGGGATTTAAAAGGGCGTGGTGAATTCTAACACGAGTCCAATCCCAGCTGCCGTTCATGTAGTCCAGCTGTTCCTTCATCTTGGCAATGTTACTCCTTGTCCACGTCCCCGGATCTATGCCCCTCTCGATAGCCGCATTTTCTGCAGGCAGACCAAAGGCATCCCAGCCCATCGGTAGCATCACCTTGTCCCCTTTTAAAGTACGATAACGAGCGACGACATCGGCAATGGTGTAGACACGAAGGTGACCTAGGTGAAGCGTACCAGAAGGATATGGAAACATGGGCAAAACATATCGTGTTTTCTCGCCGCCTTTGGGCTCCGGCTTCGTCTCATCACGAATCTCCTGCCATCTTGCCCGCCACTTTTGATCTAGAGCACCGAGGTTTAGCGCGTACCATCTTCGAATATAGCTCTGCAATCGGAGTCGGGGGGCATAGGTTCGTGGCCTAAGGGTTGGCGAAGCTAGGCGAATGACCGAAGCGGTGCTCACCGCGCTACGGCTGAAATGCCTTCTATGAAGGAGCTGCATTATGTCGTTTGCATGGCGTTATTAGCAAAGAGGTAGCGGTGTTAATACTGAACATGTTTGGTTTGGAGCAGCAAGTCTGCAAACAGTAGTAGTAGCTGATGTGACATTTTATGGAGCCCGGGCCATTTGTCTCGTCTCCGGAACACAGAGAGACGAAGAAAAAAATGACCGGGGTGCGCCTGCTGCATGCAGCAAGGGTTCTCTGCGTCATTGCGATGCCGGACCCCGCCAACAACTCAGTGTGGTGGCGGTTTTCAGGTACCACGACCACCTGGCCGCTCGGCTAGCGACTTGCAACAAGCCACTGTCAGCCAAAGGTAATGGAAGCTTTGGCTGCCCCGCCATCAACGCAAACTCAACTATCTCGCCGTTGGAACAGGACAAGAACGTCCACCGCCTAGGGGCGCTTCAACTTCTGCCAAGTAATTCTCTGGCGACTTTACTACCGATCTGATTCTGCAAGTTTTCGATAGGTAAAGACTAAATAAACCTTTATTGCACTAGTGCCGTCTACCCCTCATTCTCTATTTCCTGTCGCCAGCCCAAACTTCTTACAGTTATCGCCTAACATACATCAGCATAGAAAACATTTCTTCAACATCGCTCAGCACCCGCGCGCATCACCTAGCCTCGTATCGTCGATTCTGGCTGAAGCAGCCTTTTGCCGACATGGAGAAGATCACCGATAAGCTTGCCGCGCTGCCGGCGGATGGCAAGTACTTCTCACTCGAATTTTTCCCACCCAAGACGGCAATGGGGTTCTCCAACCTCAAGGAGCGTCTTGGACGTATGGAGAGGGCATTGCGACCTCTATTCGTCAATGTCACCTGGGGTGCTGGAGGCTCGACGTCAGAGAAGTCTATCGAGCTGGCCGAGTTTTGCCAACGGGAGCTCAACCTCACCACTTGCTTGCACCTGACCTGCACCAACATGAGTAAGCGACTCATTGACCAGGCCCTTGAGGACGCTATGGCTCTTGGGATCCGAAATATCCTGGCACTTCGAGGCGACCCTCCCCGCAAAGACGAGTACCGAATACCCGGAGATGACGAAACGGACGAAGCGGACGAGTTTGTGTGGGCCATTGACTTGGTCAAATACATTCGCAAGAAGTACGATGATTACTTCTGCATAGGCGTTGCGGCATATCCCGAGGGACATGCGGAGGAAAGTCACCCGCTGGGTCAGAGTCTCGAGCACGATCTACCGTACCTTGTCGACAAGACCCAAGCCGGGGCCGACTTTATCATGACACAACTCTTCTTCGACATAAAGGCCTACGATAACTTCGAGAAGACATTGAGAGAACACCCGAGTGGTGCTTTCAAGACTATTCCCATCATTCCTGGTCTTATGCCCATTCAGAGTTACCAGATGATCAAACGGACCACTAAGCTCAGCCATGCCAAGATGCCCGAGGAGCTTCTCGAGCGGCTGAACGCTGTGAAAGGTGACGACGAGAAGGTCAAGTTGGTTGGTGTCGATATCGTCAGCGAGCTTGTGGAAAAGATCAAGGACATCAAAAGCCGGACGCCCGGGCCTCAAGGTTTCCACTTCTACACCCTCAACCTGGAAAAGGCAGTTTCCTTCATCGTTGAACGAACAGGTTTAATACCCGAGAGCGGCGAAGACCAGGCTGTGTTGGATGAGCCGATGGCACCTCCGACGCTGCAAATCAATGGACATGGCAGGCGTGATCACTCCCGTTCCTCGAGACGCCTCTCTTCCGCTGGCTCCGATCCGCACAACCGAGTGATTGTTGGAGACAGAAGGCCGTCACACCCAGACTGGGAAGTTACCGGAAAGGAGGCAGGAGCGCGTGCTGAGGCAATTAATACTCGGGCAAATACTTTGGCCATTTCAGAAGGTGAAGGCGTCCTTGGACGAGAGGCAACGTGGGATGATTTCCCCAACGGTCGATTCGGTGACTCGAGGTCTCCGGCCTACGGCGAGATTGATGGCTATGGAGTAAGCCTTCACGTCTCGGTAAATCAAGCCACAGCTCTTTGGGGAAACCCCAAGACTCGGGAAGAGATCAGCGACCTCTTCATCAAGCACATTAATAGGGAAATAATTGCAATTCCTTGGACTGAGGAAGAGCTTCTCCCGGAGAGTTCCACAATCAAGCCTCACCTAATCGACCTCAACAAGAAGGGATGGTGGACTGTTGCCTCCCAACCAGCTGTCAATGGCGTTCGGTCATCCGACTCGACGTTCGGCTGGGGACCAGCGCACGGCTTCGTGTTCCAAAAGGCATTTGTAGAGTTCTTCCTTCCGTCAGCGGCATGGGAGACTCTGAAGAGTAAGCTCGAGGCTCCTGGTGTCCGTGATAGCATCTGCTTCTATGCCATGAATGCCAAGGGTGACTTTGCTTCATCAGACCTGTCCGGTGGAGTGCCAAGCAGGAAGGATGCAGACAACAGCACAAACGCCGTGACCTGGGGTGTATTTCCTCACAAAGAAATTGTCACGCCCACCATTATTGAAGAGGTCAGTTTCAAAGCATGGGCAGAAGAGGCGTTTGGCATCTGGAGGGAGTGGTCGCAGGTTTATGGAAAGAACAGCGAGAGCGGGAAGCTTCTGAGAGACTTGGGTGAGGACTGCTGGCTGGTAAACGTTATCCATCATGATTATGTCGAGCCAGACGCACTGTGGCATCTACTGGAGGGTTAGGCATGTAAAGCATGTACGCAATGCAGTAGGACACAGCTTGATCAGATATGTTTGAGCAAAGCTGCGCTAGCAGCTTGGTTATGAAAGAGCTGGAAGCACACTCGGCCAGATTTGCTCTTCTCATGGGACATTCAATCGTCATGTAAATACGATCTTTGGGAGACACTCGAGCTACTTACTATTTATTCTAGGCTCAAAGACACCACACAAAGTAGAGGGGAGTAAGTAGGGCTGGTGAGATGAATATGAAAGCAGCTGTTGTTATTATATTATTCCTTCTTTCTTTCCGTCCTCGGACGCCATAAGCGCAAATCCATAAAGCCCCAGCCTATGAAGGCAGCTATAAAAAATCATATATTACTCATCACGCCCGCAGCACTTTCTAGCAACGAAATATCGTATTTCCTTTTAAAAGCCCTTTTTTCCCTTTAAAAGCCCTTTACTGCACCTCCTGGCTTGCGTATCCTCTGTTTTCTCATCCTTCCCCAACGGCCATGAACTCGGGGGGACGTCGACTCCGAGGGACTTGAGATGGGTAAAGGTTGCATCAAGCTCCTCGTCGACGCCTTGGACCTGCCAGTCACGGATCGTCTCGAGACACTGGCTCAGCTGGTCCTCGGCGCTGGATATTTGCTTGTACAGCTCGCGCATCCGGTTGGGCACCAGCAGCCCCCTCGTGATGAGGATATCCATGGCCGAGTCCATGAGGCAGGTGTGGTTCCTCAACGCCCCGAGCTCCTGCGACGCGCCATCCAGGAACAGGGACATGGAGGGGCCGAGGCCGAGGTTCAGAGGAGACGTGATGTCGTCGTTTGTCGTCGTCTCGGGAGGTTCCTCCTCCCACAGCGAGTCCGTCTCGGGGTCGTCCCTTCTGACGAAGAGCGAGAGGAGATCGGGGACATCCGTGTTGTTCCCCGGCTGTGATAACCACTCCAGAGCGCATCGGAGCAGCCTCATCTTCCTCTTCTCTTCCAGTGATCTGGGGCCGGATCCTCGCTCGTCCGGCAGCGGGACTTCTCCGTCGAGGGCTAGGCGGAGGTTGTAGTCGTGCTTCTTGGTGCCCGCGTCGGCGTCGTCGTGATCCGGCGGCTTGTTGGGGAATCTGTGGTGGCCGCCCTTGCGATGCGCCCCGGCGCGCTGGGCGCACGCCGTCGCGAGGTCGGTGTGCAGGCGCGCGAGGGCGCCAATCATGGGCGTCATCTTGTCCTTGTCGAGCGTCATCGACTTGTCGAGCACAAAGGCCTGCCTCTCGAGCAGCATCCAGAGGCTGTTCTCCAGCGATCGGATCTTGTAGCCGATGTCTCTGAAGTGAGGGTTGGAGTGGATCGGCTGCTCATACTCCCTCCTCTTGTTGACGATTTCCTCGCCGTCGAAGACCTCCCCGGAGTCGTAGATGCCCTTGAGGAGACTGGTCACGTCCCCGACGATCTCGTCCATGGTTTGGTTCATCTCGGCTGCTACCGTGGATGCTGGCTCGCCGAAGAAATGGTCCGGTATCCCCGCTTGCCGTAGTTGTTCTTGGTCGGGCATCTCGGTCAGTTCTTGCTGCCCTGGCAAGTCACCCAACAGGTTTCTCTGCTGGGTGAGGCCTCCTTGAGTTGCGGGCCTGACATGACCTGCATCTCCAGGGTCGGCGTTGTCAACGAGAAGGTCTTGATTCATTGCCAAGCCTCTGGAGAAGGCATATCCGTCAGGGTCGAGGTCGGTGAAATCCTCCGGAGGAGGTGCCTCGTTCTCCCTCGAGTGAACTTGAGCCATGTTAGACTCGTCGGTTTGCAAAGATTCGAGACCCGTCTCGCGACCTACATTAATAGAAGTCAGCGGGGGAATCGCAGAGCCTTCTTGCCTCCCGCCCTGAGGAGTGCCAGGACCCGAGTGGCATCTTGTGCCAGCAGAGGTCGGTAGCGGCGCGGTGGTGCCTTTACCGGAGCCATGAGAGCGTCGTTCTTCTGCCTGCGGCCAATTGGCCAGTATGAGCACCGCCCCGGCCGACATGCCTAGAAACCTGATTACGTTGATAATAGCATGCGATACCCAAACTATCCCATCCTGCGATCCTTGGTGGCCCACGACGACAAGGTACCAGACGGCTAGGTACCCTCCAAACATGCAACGAATCCCTAAAGAAAGGCATATCAATCAGTACCCCGAGGCAATGGTTTTGGAGAAAGAGGGTTATATATATCCACTTGGTTCTTTCACGAAGCGGTCGTATACGAAGCCGAGGCAGAATATAGGGGCCAGCAGCCATAGCAGCTTGAGGAAGAACGTTACAACGCAGGCCAAGACTTGCATACACATATATACATCCACATGGTCAGCAAGACATGCGCCAATATCTGTCCAAAAAGGGGCAATGCATGGATGAGAAGAAAGAAAAAACATACCCAACGTAACGGCGTCGACCCCAACGCTTGAGCTAATGGAGATAGCCTTTTCCTCTCCAGTCATTTTGGAAGAAAAAATATTAGGCGACGCAGACTCGATTTTCGCAGGTGGTAACTGAATGAGGTCGAGAGAAGTGATGACTAATAGAGGTAATATATTCTCAAAAAGGAAAGGTGTTTTGTTATCTTCTTCTTCTTCTTCTTTCTGTCAATTAGGGGGGGAGAAGATCGGTGAGAAGCTGTCATTTTATAGAGCTAGGGCATAAGCTTTATGCAAGACTGTTATTGTTGTGAAAGTTTTCCCTTGCAAACTCTCAAGCTAGGCAAGCTGCTACTTTGTGAGTCAAAAAATTAAGGAAAAAAAAGTATCAAGCATCGTGAAACCTTCACTGAAGACCAGAAACAAAGGGTCAATGGCGTTAATCTTTGAAAGCTTGGAATTTTCCGAGTGCAAAAGGTGAGCATGAGTAGGAGGCACTGGCGTCAAGTACTTGGCCTTACCGCCACGGACGTGTATTCTTGTTGACCTGAGATAAGACCAGGATATCTTCCCCGAAGCTTCCCCACGTGGCTGAGCTCGAGACCATTCGTCCTGCTAACTAAATGACCAAGCTTTGTCAATATTAGAGCATTCGCACACACTGCCGTGTGGTATGAAAATATGCCTCGATATCCATCCTCAGATATGAAAAGGAAAGAAAATGCCACAACCAGTCTACTTACTCGACATAACGAGCTGACCTAAAGAGCAAGAACAAAAGAAAAGGGGTTGGGTATGAAAACAGAGAGAGAGAGAGAGAGAGAGCTGGCAATGTCCTTTTTCCCGCGGTTTCCTCCATCTTCCTTTCCTAAACTCCAGATATGAAAATGAAACAGCAAAATGTTGGCTACTAGGACGGCTCCAGCAACTCAAATCTCCCCGTCGATGTCCTCCTCCTCTTCTTCTTCGCCCATTGCGTTGGGAGGCAGAGAAGAAGACATGGAAGAAGAGGGAGGGATAGATCCGGCAGGAGGGCGGTTGACCATCTGGCTGTGGCCGACGTAGTTGCGGCTTCCTGGACGAAAGACTGCAGTTGATGTCGCCTCGGCATCCAGCTGGCGCGGATCGGGCTTCTTCTCAAGAGCATCATCGCCGAAGATGGAACGAAAGACGGGGGCGGATGAGCCTGTGGCTGCCTCGGCGCCAGATGATGAGCCAAAACTGCTGGTGCGGTTAAGCCGCTGGGATGCCTGAGCGATAGTATCGTTGGCGGCGGTAGCAGCTTGTCGACCAGGAGTAGCGGCGCGGCGAGAGGCGGCGGCTGCACCTGTCTTGGGACGCTTGGTCGGGGTTTCAATGTCCTTGCCACTCCAATCATCGTTCTCGTCGTCGTCATCCTTGTCATCCTCGGACGACATGTGCTTGGAAGGAGTGGCGCGAGCACGTTTGGCAGAGGCGCCGACGCGGGAAGCAGACTTTGAAGGAGTTGCCATTGCCCTGGCGCGTGGAGTCTTTGAGGGAGTGCCGTTTGCTGATGCCTTGGGGTCGGTGCTGATGGGGCAGTTCAGAGGATCACCACCCTCGCGGACTGTCTTGCGAAGATTGTCGGCATCCTTCTTGATGGAGCGAAACTGAAACTGGATTCCATCGCCGGTAGACTGGCCAAAGTAGGTTGCAATGTCTAAAAGGTAAAAAAGGTAAAAATGTTAGCTTCTTTGCATGCACAGATGCGCGGCAACGCAACGGTTAGTCACGCAAGCGGAGAAGACATGCGTACGATTCTTTGTAACGGCATCCTGAGTATTAGGTAGACCCTCAGTCGGTAGATCCTTGGGGTCGAGACCAGCCTTGCGACCCTCACGGATGATGAGAGTCTCAGCTCGGTATCGCCTGAAGCGATGATTCAACGCATGCTCCGTCATATCCGATCCATAGCAAGCGGCGATCTCTGTCGAGACCAAACATTAATCGTCGTCATCCCAATACGTGTTTCGATTGGTCTTGGTCCTCTCTTGGCAATTGCACGACATAACGCCAGGCGCAGTGATAACAGAGAATGGTGAAGCTTACCCTTGTAGTTCCATTTAACGTCAGGATGAGCCGCGACGATAGCACGTATCATACGAGCCTGGGCCTCGTAAGACTTGTAATTGGCCTTGGAGTTGGTGGGTGCCATTGTGTCTGCTGCTGTTAGCTGGTGGTCAGTCAAGCAGAGAGGGTTTTGAAGAAGTTGCGCAGGTGAGAAGAGAGGTTGAGAATGCCAGTCTGGAGGGGGGGGGAAAGGAACGTACAATACTCGAAAGAGCATGAATACAATTGCGATGATGAGTGAAAGGTGAATGGGTGAGGGCTCGTAGCAAGGTGCCCCCGTAGCTGAGTTGAGTTCGGAAGAGGGTGAGTCGAGGTGAGATGTCTCGGCCAAGCTTGCAACTCGTGCAGCTAGGATGAAACCTTTTTAAAGCTGAGATGAAATTGGAGGAAGCATGGAGAAGAGAAAATATGACTGAGACAGGAAAATTGTAGTATGTGGTGGGGGTGCAGGATAAACAAGCGTGTGCCTGCAGCTGGCCTCAGGTGCCACCACCCCTACAGTTGACGGATTGAAGAAAAAGGTCGGATTGAAAGTGCAGGCAAGGCAGTAAGGCAAGCAAAATATTTGGGTTGGTTTTTGGGGCAAATAAAAGAGCCAAGACTTTTGGTCTAATATCGCACAGGCTTGCCTGAAGGCTTTTCGAGATATGGCCACCAACAGATGTGTGTACTTACTCGATAGGAATCACTCGTCAAGACCACCACCATGCGACTCAATCGTAATCAGACTAATGCGTTGTGTTAGTATTTGATATATGGTGTAGTCGATATTAAAGATGGCCTTGCATAAAAACATTCCACAAAAGAGTTAGCATACCTTTTCAAGCTAGATGCCCCCCCAATGCCAAAACGACTCAGAGGCTTCACAGCCCCGAGCTGTACAGTACACCACTTTTTCAATGCGACAAAGGCGCCAAGGCTATCAGATCTTTCGATATCGATTGCTGTCGCTTGGCGCCTCGTGATGCTGGCGCTCCAATCAGAGATCTGAAGATGGTGAGATATGCGACTGTTCCCCGGCCAACGCTGATCAATGTAAACATTCGCGTCGCGATCAGTTGATTTTTTTAGTCGACCGATAAAGGAGGATCCTGGAAATGAGTTGAATAATGAAAGTGGCAGTCGCAATTGAAATCGATGATGAGGAAAGAGTGCGCTGATGATGACGATGGCGAATGCACACACACACAACTTGTTGATGAAAAGGAGAAATGGCTGGTCATGGTGGGTGGTTTGTGGTAGGCGCGTCGCGGTGCGGGTGTGATAGAGCAGGACATGTTCAATTTCGCAGGATCCCAGCACTACACTCAGAATATGGTTTAAAGAATACCATTATTAATTCCATCACCTTGTAGTACATCAATTCAAATATTGAAGAAATGATGAATGCTTTTTTCAAAGCCTATGCTACTCAACACTCGTCGTAGATTATGCGCTCAAGAAGTTCTGCGTTATCATTGCCTAACGGATACTGCCAACATGATACCTACATGAACTTCTACTTGTGATCGTAGCGCTTGATCATATGTTGACTGTTCTTGCATTAGAGCTCGATTAGGGGTGTCTTTTTTAAAAGAGAAAACAAAGTTAATATTTTAACATTGCGTGTATGGCGCAAAGTTCAATTTAAAAGTACAAGTGTCCCTAAAACTTGAGGACCTTGATGGTGTTGACACGTTCCTGTGCTTTGGGTACCATAAGCATGGCTTCAAATCTCGAACGCAGGATAAAATAAAACCCTTCTAGAACATCACAGCGGGTCGATAAATAAGCAAAGTTTTGTACAACTATAATTTGACGTAGGGTGATTAATCAGTCACGGCCGATATCGCCACGTGTGGGGTATTAGCTTGGACCCTGTGCATCACTCCTGCTAGGTAAGGCTGTGACAGCATCTTCGGTAAGCTCCAGCAGGGCAGGATCTTACAAACCATTACAGCTACCAATCATCTCCAACAAATAATGACGAACCTTGCATTCAATCGAAGCGGAACGAACTGTGTTTACTAGGACCGCCCAATTAGAAAATCGGATACTCAATCGATCGAACAACATCCCATCACGTGTTGCTGCTTTGTCGAACAACTTGCATGGAACCACAAGCATGCTAGTCGCCAACGCCGTGCGGAGCTCCCGCAGCCCGCGCAGCCTGACGAAACCGATATATCCATCGATAGCCATCTGTCGTACGAGAGATGCGACGCTATATAAAAGTTCAGATCCACGAGCGCAATCGCAAACACGAAACGTGGCTGGTGGAACGTGGCGGCCCTCGAGCGTCCTCGACGAGTATGTGCCCGGCGCTGTTTAGTCTACTTATTGTATCAGACTATCTGACGTATCACAGATGGGTTGCAAAAGAAGCAAGACCTATTAGCTTGCGGCAGCTCATGGTCTTCGGCCGTTCCCTCACCGAATCCCGACTCATCAGCTCTGCCAACTATGTACGAACGGAGCTTCCGACCAGGTGTGCGATATATAGCTTTCCCCCGAGGGCTAACAAGTCCAAAATTGACACCATGTCTTCGACAGAATAGCTCACCGGATCCGGGATATGCAGCAGCTTCCTTTTGCCGTCGTCACGAATCCACACATCAACGATGTATACAACCTCTATTACAACGCTTTTGAGATGTTTAGAAAAATCAAGGAGATCAAGACTTTAGATGATAACGATCATCTATGCCAAGTCATTGGTCAGAACCTCAGGAGCCACTTGACGGTGATACCCAAGTTGGCCATGGGCATACACGAATGCGATGAATTGATAGGGCGGGAAGAGGTCAACAAGTTTATGAACACAATATTGCGATCGGTACGTTGAGGCTTGGGCGTTTGCGTATGCGCGAGCGAGTATCATCTAATCTTGGTGCCGTTGCAGAGGATATCACGAAGAGTCATTGCAGAACAACATCTGTCACTGACGGAGACTTACAACTCGCCCTACTTCTCCCCTGGCGCCAAGCTCTCGGAATCGGACTTTATTGGCGAAGTCTTTATCAAATGCAACGCCAGAAATGTCATTGAGCGCTGTGCCGAGACTACAACTCACATTGCCCGATCCATCAACCCACCAAACGTCAAGATTCCCGAGATCAAGATTGATGGACATCTCGAGACAAGCTTCCCTTATATCCTCAGCCACCTGGAGTACATCGTTGGCGAGCTTCTGAGGAACTCGGTTCAGGCCGTCATTGAGCGGCATCAGACGCACGGAGACCCTGAATCAGATCCTCATCCCATCGAGGTCACCATCGCGGAAGCGCCGCAGCACGCCACGATTCGCATCTCAGATCGAGGTGGCGGGATACCCCGAGAAGAGCTGCCGTACCTTTGGTCCTTCAGCAAAGGCCCAAAGGCACAAGAGCGCCTCAAGAACTTGTCGCAGGTGCCCAAGATGGCCGCCACGATGCAGGAGCTCCACATCGAGGACGAGCTCGGTCGCGCAGACTTGAAGACGCCAAAGTATCAGAGTTCCTTGGCCTCGTTGTCCAGCCGCCCCCCTGACCTTCGATTGGGTCTGGGGCTACCGCTCAGCCGGGTGTATGCAGAGTACTGGGCCGGGGAGATTGAACTACACAGCCTAGAAGGCTACGGCGTCGACGCATTCTTGCAGATTTCGAGATTGGGCAACAAGAACGAGCAGCTTACTACCAGAGCCAGCATTGACGCAGTGTAGTAGGAACAGAGCATCCTGCAGTGGGGGAAGGGAATGCGCTTGTGATCAGGGGAAATGTAAATGGCCACTTTTTTTGGAAAAATAATGATTTGTTTGTCAACTATGATTATTAGCCTTAAGGGATCTTCTTTATCACAATTGTTTTTAGAAATAGGCGCAAGGGCGAAAAAAAAAACTATTATATTAATAAATGACAGATTATGCCATCTCCTCGAGGCCCCCAAGACTACATACAGTATAACGCGCCAAGGATAGAGCTTTTAGTTGGCTCGCTCGGGTCGGCAAAGTCACGGATAAGAGATACCTAAATCTTCACCTGTTATCACAGTAACAGAAGTGCCGACTATCACCTTTACGCGTTATGTTTAAAAGAGCGGGTCGTGACCTCAATGTAGTCTTAGGGGCCTTGAGGAGGACGAGCATTCACTATACAAGTCATACATAAGTTTTGACTACGCCATGTTGGTCACCTATAGGAAAGCTTCCATGACAGGTAACCAGTTGTTCCTCATTGTCCGAAAAGGAAATTACCGAGTGGATGTACCAATGATGATGTATCGAAATCTATCTTGTGTTATTTTTTTTTTTTTTGGGGGGGGGGTTTCCCCCGCAATAAGCGCAATGCCAAAAGGCCCAATCTTTTCTAAATACAATAGCAGGCTTCAGCCTCGCAACACAAGAGAGCCATATGTACCCTGATGGCTTAAAACTCTATTACAACCCATCAGACGAATACAATAAATAGTATCTTGTGTAAATATCCCTCGCGCCTGATGCCAGAAAACCCTAATATAAAAAGACACGGTCTAAATACCCCATTCCCGATTTACTATGCGTTCGTCTGAGAGGGGGTTGTCACATATATGTAGTGCTCCTTTCCTCAGTGATCTGTTGCACGTGGAAAAGCGTGTAAGAGCGTTGCTGGCGCAAAAAGGTTGGCATTGAAGAGGTTGGTGGGGACGGCGGCGGCGATCCGCCGTCGTCGAATTGCGCAGGCGACCTTTGCAAAAGAGGCAGAGGTCTCGGGTTGTGATTGGCGTACAATCTGCTTGCTTCGATGCTGCTATCCGGAAGCCGATGCTAGATTTAGGGAAGTTTTCCAGTTAAAAATAAGGAGGTAAGTGGGAAAGAGTTGCTTTGGGTTGGTACGCACGGTGTGAGGACGGCGCCGGGCCATCTTGAATGTCCAGATTGTGAGTGCTACCGAGGGCAGTCCGACGAAAAGAGTAACAATGGCGATTATTGATTCGGTTGAGAGAGACATGGCATTGGGTGGGAAAATGAAACTCGTGGTTTTGATTGCAAATGTTGCTCTATTGCTCTATGGGCAGTGATTTTGGAATTCTAATGAGCTGGAGGTCGAGATGAAACATGTTCTGCTTTATACGTAAAGTTGAGTATTATTACCGACACACAGCCTGTATGGAAACGACCTGGAACAAACAACCTGGAACCTGGCGAGTCGGGGTCAAAAAACACCGACCCTCTTCGCATATCAATTGCATAGGATTGGGGTTGGTGTTTTTTGACCCCCCGTGGCCTGGGTGTGTCTGCCAAACTTTGTGGCGGAGATTTGTGGCGGAGATCTACCTGTGTCTTGCCCAAGCGTTTAGCGTGCGCGAGTCTGGGACTGTGGGAGAAACGGCCGTCATGTATTGGCGCGCGACCGGTCCTCCCAGGAGTCCCTGATCCACCTGGACTGGCTTGTGTGGGAGACGCTATACTTGTACAAGTAAGCCATCCATCCGTAATAGGTCATGCAAGGGCTTGACCCACGGCGCCCCTCAAGGGCAAGGGTGTGTGTCCTCTGCCCTGGGGCTGGCGAGACCTACGGCTTCCCAATGGAAGGAGGTGCGTCTTGTTGTACAATACCTTGAAATCGTGCCGTGCAGCACTTGGTCGTTTCCGCCTCGTCACTCCCCATTCTCTATTAGAGTGAGGATCCAGGACCTTTTAATCCCTACCCTGCGCCTCTTTTGAATTTGCGTACAGTGACAGGGTGCTTGTCAGTCTCAATGCAATTGCAAGCATCTTTTTGTAATTCCTGCATCTAATACATGATTGCATCTACTCCTGGAAGAATACACCATTCGTATGGAAAATCTTTGGTGCTCCATAAGAGGTGGTGGTGGTAGTGGTGGTGGTAAGGCAGGGTGGGTAGAAGTGGTGTGGTGAAGGGAAAGGCGGGCATCCCCTGGTGTCGGTACATCTTTGAGGCCTTGGCTTCTTCGAGGGGATAGGTAATATGGGGGATGGGGCAGCAAGAGCAACGCATGGCACTACTCCGTACTGAATCGCTGACAGCATTCGTGCGAAGAAGCGGAGGGGAGGAGCAACCTGTAACGGGGTTTTCGGCTTAGGAAAATAGCCCCTTTAGGGGCATGGCATTATTTCTCTTCCTAGCACTTTCTACCTACTTGGCTCTAGACCAATAGCCCTCGAAAATTTCATCTTCTCGTCTCGGTCTTTCTCGTGAGAAATTCGAGTGCGACAGAGAGCAGCGAGCAGTCCACATCACAGCCGCGTTAGTGTGATGTACCTGATATTTCCGAAAATCTGCCAACAGGCAACACGTGTCCATGTGCCTTGGGCGTGTATTTTATACTGAGAGATGCTTTTGTCCCATCATGAGACTCTGGCGGAAGAGGTCCTCCTCTAACGCAGGCTTATGAGGCCGGCGCGTTGGCATCTCTGGCCGTGCTTCATGGCAGCTAATGTGTCTCTTTGCAGTCGCCTCTCTACTTGGACGCTTTCCAGTAAGTCTTTTGCTTGTATCCGTTTCTCGCCCATTGTCATTGTTCCTCGTGCGATTGTTGGTCAGTACTCCATACATTCCTGCGCTCGCCAGCAAGATCTCCCCACCAGACCTATATTCTAGTAATCACTGAACAAGTGCATATGCCAATCGGTCCTCGTGCCTACACGTATTGCACTCTTTGATAGTCATTCATGATATAATACTCATTAGGTCGAGTTCGAGCTACGGCGAGATGATAACCTAGTATTATATAGAAGCCGACCTAGGAGCAGGCTGGTTACGGAACTATAAGTCGCCGGATCCAGCAGGTTAGCTAATTAACTAAAGCCGCAACCGATAAATAGCCTCGTTATAGAGCTACTTATAGTTAAATAATTAAGTAAAGGGGTTAAAGGTTCTTAAAGGGATAGGAAGTTATATTTTAAGTAAATAAAAAAGCTAAAAATAATTATTTTATATAGGAAATAAGTAAAAGAAAGCTAAGAATATTATTAATTCGAAAAATTAATTATTATTATAAATAAAGTAATTATTTTTTAAATTATTATAAAGAAAGTAAATATAATTAATTATTTTAATTAATTTTTTTAATTCTTTTTTAATAAGTAATAATTTTATATTTTATATTATATAATAATTATAAATTTAATTCTTACTTTAATTTAAAATTATATTAAATTATTAATTAAAAAAATTATTTAAATTAAATTAATTTATTTAATAGTTTTTTTAATTAATATTTTTTTTAATAAAAAATAATATTTATTTTTATTAAATCTTTTTTTAATATAAAGAAATAATTTAATTAAAAATATAAATATTTTATTTTTAATTAATTTTAATAAATTAAAAAAATTAATAAATAATTTAATTAAATTTTTTAATTTAAATTAATTTAAATTTATTTTATAATTAATTTTAATAAATTAAAAAAATTAATAAATAATTTAATTAAATTTTTTAATTTCAATTAATTTAAATTAATTTTATAATTAATTATAATTAATAATTAAAAAATTTTTTTTTTTAATTATAATAATTAAATTTAAAAATAATTTTTAATTTTAATAAATAAAATTAAAATTAAAAAATTAATTTTTTTAATAAAGCTTAATATTTATTTTAATTAAAAAATCTAATTAATTTAATTATAAAAAAATAGAAATATTTAATTAAATTAAATAAATTAATAAATATTTTTTAAAATCTTTTTTTAATTTAAAACTATAAAATAATTATTTAAAATATTATTTTTAATAAATATAAAATAAAATATATATAGATTTTAAAATTTAATTTTTTAATTTTATAAAATAAATTAAAATTAATATAATTATTAAAAAAAAATTATAATAATTAAATTATTAAATTTTATTAATTTAATTTAATAATATAATTAAATTAAAAAAATTAAAATTAAGGCTAAGAAATTAATATTTAAGATTTTATTAATTTAAATAATATTATTAAAAATATAGTTTTAATTATATTTAATAAAAGATTAATTTAAAAATTAATAATATTTTTATTATTTTAATTAAAATTAATTTTAAAATTAATTAATAATAAAATTATAATAAAAAATATTATAAATTATAATATTTAAAAATAAATATAAATAGAAATATATAATATATAAAAAAAAAGAAAATTATAATTATTAGAAAATATATATATAAAAAGTTTTTTAAATAAAAATTAGCTTAAATTTAATTAAAAAAAAAATCTTTTATAAAAAAGAATTTAATTATTAAAAATAAAATAAAAAAGCTTTAATTAAAATAATTTAATATAATTTAACTTTATATTTAATAAAAAGAATTAAAAACTTAATCTAGCTTAAAAGATAAGTTAATTATAATTTAAATTATAATTAATTTTATTATTAAATAATAAAAATATAAAGTTATTTTTACTTTTAAGAAATTATTAAAAAAAGCTTATATAATTAATTTAAATTAATAATTTAAAATATTAAAAATAATTTAAGCTTATTATTATTAATTTAATATAATTATAAGTAATAAAGATAATATTATAATATATTTTTTATATTCTATAAAAATAATTAATAAGATTAATTAATAAAATTTAAATTTATATAATATAAACTAGTAAGTTTAATTATATAATTTATTATTTTTAAAAAATTAAAGCTTAAATATATTAAATTATAAAAATTATTTTAAAGTAAGCTAATATAGTAAATAATTAAATAAATAAATAAGCTATAAATTAAATTAATTAAAAAAAATAAATTAAGCTTAAAATAATAGAAAATACTTTAGCTATAATAATATTTATTTTTATTAATTTAATAAATAATAAAAGATTTATTATATATTTTAAAGTTATTATAAGTAAAATTTCTTTTTAATTAAATATTAAATTAATAATTAATAAAAAAATAAATTTAAAAAAAGTTTAAGTAAAGCTTTTAAAGTAAAATTATTATATTAGCTTAAAAGGTAGACTTTTTTAATATAATTAAGTTAAAGCTTTTCTTATTTATTTAAATTATTAATTAAGAATTCTTTATTTTATAAAAAAGTACTTAAAGTAAGTAATAAGCTTAAAGGTAAAATAATTAATATAGCTATTATAGCTTATTTAATTATTATTTATTTTAATTAATTAAATTAAAAGATTTAAAATAAAATTATTTATAATTTAAATTTTAATATTTATATCTTTAATTATATAAAATAATTCGAATTATTAAAATAGAAATAAATTAATATAATTATAATTTTTAAAAATAAGGAATTATAGCTATAAGCTAAAGGAATAATTATATTTATAATTAAAATCTTTAATTAAAAAAAAGATTTAAATTTTTAATACTTTATATATATTAAAACTATATATATTAATAACTTTAATATAATAGTTTTAATATATAAAAATCAAATAAAATAATAATATAAATATTTTTTATTTTAATTAAATAAAATAATTAATAATAGCCTTAACCTTTATTAATAATTAATATATTTTATCTTTTAACTTATTATCCTAACTTATTAAAACTATTATTAACTTATATTATAAAAGATTTTAAATCTTTAAGGATAATAGTAATTAAATTAATTAAATAATTATAATAATTATTATTACTATAGCTATATAAATTAATAGAAAAGAATATAATAATAAATATAATTAATTAAAAAAAGTAATTATTTATTATAAATAACTTAAGTAATAAAGAAATTATAAAAAAAATAAATTTATTTAATAATAAGTATAAAGATTAAAGAATTAAACCTAATATATTTAAAAATAATTAATTTTATATTTAAATAAAAAGTAATTTAAATAAATTAATTTAAATTAATTAAATTAAAAGCTTAAAAAAAATAATTAAGCTTTTTATATAATTTAAACTTAAATTAATATATTTATTATAGCTATATAAGAAGTAAAGCTATAATATTAATACTTAAAGTACTTAAGGATTAAAGCTATAAAGTATTTAAAATATATAAGCTTAGGGAAATTACTATAAAAGCTTAAATAAGCTTATTACTTAACTTATATTAAAGGAAAAATAAAAAGAAATATCTTAAAAAATAAATCTAAGCTTTTTTTAAAAGAATTAAAAATAGCTTAAAGCTTAAACTTATATTATTTATAAATTAAATTATATAAAGGCTTTAAGTATTATACTTTTTTAATCTATATAATATTAAATTAAAAAGTTATTTATTTATTATAAAAAAGAATTAATTTTTATTAATATTTTAATTAATATATAAATTAAATAATAATTATTATAATATAAAAGTCTTAATATTATAATTAAATAATAAGAAATCTATAATTAATAAGCTTTTTATATATAAGCTTAAATTAAAAAGAATAGACTTATAATTCTTAACTTTATATAAAGCTATTTAAAATAAATATACTAAAGTTAATATAGTTAAAATAAAAGAAAAAGCTTATATATTATTCCTTAAGTCCAAGCTATTAGAAAAGCTTTAGATTAAAGTATATAAAATAATTATCTATTTAAGAAATTATATACTTAAAGCTTAATATAATAAAAGCTAGAAAACACTATATAAAATATAGTAATTATATATAAAAGTAATAATATTATAATAATTATAGATTTTATTTATAATTTTAAGAATTAGCTATTTATAAGTATATAGCTATATAGCTTATTTAATAATTATAATTACTTTTAAGAAAGTAAAGGTAAACTTACTTCTAGTAATTAATATTCTTTATACTTACTTAAGCTATTTAATTAAATATAAATTTAATATTTAATTTTAAATTTAAATACTTAAGGTTAAGGCTAGAAAAGTTATTATTATAAATAATATTTAATTTAATAAGAAATATTTATATAAACTAAAGCTATATATAAAAGAAATTAAAGAATTAAATCTTATAGTTAAAGTTTTATATATAAATTAATTATTAAAAAGTATTAGAATTATTAATAAAAAAGATAATAATTAAATTATTAGTTTAAATTAAAAAAAGAAAATCATTATTATAAAAAGCATTAGCTTAAAGTAAGGCTTTATTAAGTCTATTATTATAATTACTTTATTTAAGTAAGGTATTATTAAGTTTATTATTATAAATACTTATATTAAGTAAACTATTAGCTTTTTCTTTACTTTTAAAAAAAGCTTTTAATATAACTCTTTTATTAACTTTATTATAAAGGTTAATAATAAAAGTAAAAACTATAGTATTATTATAGTTATTATAGCTTAAAAGTAAGATTAAAAGTAATTAAGTAAATTAAATAAATACTTACTTAAAGGCTAATTAGGAAGATTAAGAATTATTAATAAGTAATTAATATAAATATAAACCTTAACCTTAAGTATTTATAAAAGCCCCTTTAATATAAAGGAATTAAGCTATATTAAATATATAGGGTTTTATAATATAAAGGTTTAAATTATAATATAATTATAATTATAAACTAGATTAGCTTAAGACTTAAATAAAAAGTAAGCTAAGCTATTAGTATATATAGGAAGATTAATTAAGCTCAGCTTTATAAAAGTTTTATTTAATAATTTTTAATTAAAGTTATAATTAAAGCTTTATATATCTTAAGATTTAATTATTAATAATTAAAACTTAAATAATAAAAAGTTTATAAGATTAATTTTAAAAGTAAGTCTAGATAATAAAAGCATAGAGTAATATAATAAATATTTAAGTTAAGATAACTTAAGCTAAGATAACTTAAGCTAAAGCTTAGTTAAGAAACTAAAGCTAATAATTACTTTAATTTATTATAAAGTGATAAAAGATAAACTATATAAAGATTAAGTATTACTAGCCTTTAGCTTATAGAAGCAAGCTAATAATAATAATTATTAAGAAGATTAGTAAAAAATAATAAAGGTTAAAATTAAAATATTTAAAAATTAATAAATTTAAAAAGAAATTAAGAAATTAAATTTATTTAAAAGAATAATTATTTTATTATTTAAATAAATCTTTACTTATAAATATAATAAAAATAACTATATAATTAAATATAAAGCTTATCTTATAGTCTTTAATAACTTATAGCTTAAATTAATAAAAAGCTTTTATATAATTCTATTAATAACTTAATCTTTCTAGATATTTTTTTACTATTACTTATATAAAAAACCTTAAGTTATAATAATATAATATTATTAATATATTTATTAATATAAAAATAAATAAAAAAATCTATATTATAATACCTTTTAACTTTTAGAAGCTAGGGTTTATATTAAAGCTATTATAAGCTTTATATAAGCTATATTAATCTCTTAAGCTATAATCTTAATTCTTATTTACTTTTTTTAAAAAGCTTTATAATATATAAAAAGTATAATAAGTTAAGTAAGTATAAGAAAGTAAGTCTTTATTTATATAGTAATTAAAGCTTAAGTTCTTTCTTAAATATAATTATTTATAGAAAACTCTTAAAGTATTTTTAATAAATTTATTATATAACTTTAAGTAATATAATAACTTAAGGTATATTATAATTATCCCCCTCCTTTTTATAATATATTTTTATATTATTATTTAATAACTTATAATATTATTATATTAATTACTAAAGTAAATATTAAATACCTTATAGTATTATATTTATTTATAAATACTTTTTAAACTTACTTTTTTTTCTTTTTTAAATTATTATTATTTATATTATTAATTTACTTAATTTTTTAAATTTTTACAATAGCTTTTCTTTTTTAATTATTAATAGCTAGTTATAATTATAATAGTATTTTTTTTAAAAAAAAATTAAAAGCTAATCTTCTTATATTATTATTAAAATATAAAAGCTTTAAGTAAAAAGCTTTTAATAATTTAATTAATCTTTTTATTACTTTTTATTAAAGAAAAAATCTTATTTTTTTTTTTACTTTTCGTAAAAAATAATTCTTATAGAATATTAATATTCTTTCCTAAACTTATCTTATTTCTTTATTTAGCTAGGATTTAAATAAAGAAGAAAATATTATTCTTAATATATAAGCTTATATTATTTTTATTATTCCTTTTACTTTCTCTATATTTCCTTTCTATTTATTAAGTAAATTAAAAAATTATTCTTTTTTTTTCTTTTTTATTAATTATATTTTATAATATAGGTTATTTTTTTATTCTCTTTTACCTTATTACTAATAAGTCTTTTTATATTACTATATTTAAGCATTAAGTAACTATGCTTAAGTATATATAAAGCGCCCTTAATCCCTTCTTATTATATACTTCTCAGGGTTTTACTTTTAATTTTAAGTAATTTACCTTTAGGACTTAATAATCTTTCTTTTTATATTTTTTATAATCTTTTTTTTTCTATATTAATTCCTTATAGTTATTTTAGCTATACTTTTTCTTTTAAGCTTTTTTAAACTCTTAAATAAATTATTATATATTATTTATATTTTCTTTTAATATTTATTAATTATATTCTAATAACTAGCTTATTTATTTTATAAAATAATATTTTTTCTTATAAAAGATTTTCTTAGCTTTAATTATTTTAATTTTTAATTAATTTATTTTATTTATTCATTTATTTAAGAATAAAATATTATTAAAAATTATTATTTAATTTTTAATATATAATATATTTTTAATTAAAACTTATTTATAAATATTAAGCTTTAATTTAAGATAATTCCTTTTAAAGTTTTATAAATAAATTTTATTTTATTATAAAATAATATTATTATAAAATAATATTATTATAAAATAATATAATAAGACTTTTTACTTTATTTTATATATTTATTATAAAAAATAAAAAATATTTTACATATTTATTTATAATAATTAATATATTATTTATTTATTTCTTTTTAAATATATTTTTAATAATCTTATAATAAAGTCTATAATTAATTCCTTTATAAATTTATTAAGTTTTCTTAAAGATTTTAATTTTCTATAAAGCTTATATTTTCTTATTATAATTCTTTAATATATTTAATAATTTTTTATTTATTATTTAATATCTTTTTTCTATTTATTTTTATTAAAATTTCTTTTTAATAAAATTTAAATTTTTTTAATTTTAAAATAATTAATTAATAAATTATTATAGCAAATATATAGGAATTTTATATAAATTAATATTTTTTTAAAATTATTATTTCTTTTAAAATTTAATAAGATTTTTAATATTTTTAATTTAATTTTTATTATTATTATTTTTTATTATTTTAATATATTTTTATAATTTATAATTTATTAATTATATTTTTTAAATAAATTATAAAAATAATTTATTTAATAAATCTTTATAAATTAATCTTTTAATATAATTTATTTTACTTTTTAAATTAAAATTTATTATTTATAATTAATAATATTTCTTATTTAATTTAGATTTTTTAAAGATTTAATTATTATATAATCTTATTTTTGTTTTAAATTAAAGATATTTTATTTTATTTAAATTAAAAGTTAATTTAAATTTATTATATTTATAAAAATATTTTATTATATTAATTTATATTTTAATATATTTTTATTTTATTATATAATTTTAAAAATATTAACTTATTTATTATAAGTTTTTCTTTAATATAATTTAACTTTTTTAAAAATCTATTTATTAAATTACTTTTCTTAAGGTTATATTTAATTATAAAATTATAAAAAATAATATATATATATTACTTTATTTATTTTCTATTTAATTTTTATTAATTTATAAAATTCTATAAGTTTTTATAATTTATTAAAACTTTTACTAGCTTTTTAATATTTTTAATATAATATGTTTAATATTTAAATAATTTTATAATAATTATTATTTTTTAATTTAATATTTTATAATTTAATTTAGCTTTTTTAAATCTTTTTAATTAAAAAGCTATTAAATATTATTTTTTTTATTTAATTAAAATAAAGTATTTATTATAATATAATTAAATATATTTATTTATATTTAAATTAAAATTTAAAAATTATAATATATTAATAAAAAAGCTTTTTATAAAGCTTTTATTAATATATAAAATATTATTTATTTTTCTTAATTTAAAATTTTATTATTTAATTTCTTTTTATTTATAATTCCTTTTATAAGTTTATATAAAGATTAAATTATCTTAAAGTAATTAATAATAAATAAATAATAAAAATTATAAAATCTTAAAAATATTTAAATCTTATAATAAGTAATTAATTCTTTTTATTTTAAAGATTATTTTTATTTTTATAAAGTTTATTTTAATATTTTTTATTAAAATAATAAATTTAAAGAACTTAATTTAATTTTTATAAAAACTATACTTTAAAAGCTTAATATATAATTAAGCGATTTTTAAATATTTAAAGATTTATTAAATATATTTTATATATAATTCTTTAATTTTAAAAAAATTAAAATATTATTAAAATATATAATATAAATTATATTTATAAAATTATATAATATTTAATTAATATAATTTTAAAAAATTATAAATATATTAATATTTCTAAAAAATATAATTATATATTTAAAATAATTATATTATATATAAAAAATAATTTTTTATTTATTTCTTTTTTTAATATAAATCTTATAATAAATATTTTTTATATTTATTTTTATAAAGTATTTAATATTTATTATTTAACTTATAGTCTTTAAGATAAAAAGTAAAAAGTAATAGTTTTTAATTATTACTTTATTTAATTTTTTATAATTAATATATAATTAAAGATTTTTATTTTTTTAAATATAAAAAAATAGAAATAATAATTAAATTTTTTAATTTTTTAATTTAATTTAATTTTAAGTTATTATTAATATACTTTCTTAAAGTATATAATTTAATAAATAATAATAAATAAATAAATTTATAAAATAAGCTTTTACTTTTTTTAATATTAATTATATAATCTATAGCTTTATAATATAAGATTATTATAATATTATTTATATTAAATATATTTTTAAATTTATTAAGCTTATTAAAGATTTCTTCTAACATATTTTTATTTTTTTCTTTATTAAGAAGTAATATAAGTTTTTAAAATATAATTATAATATAAATATATATTTAATTTTAATATTTTCTAAATATATTTTATAATTTATATAATTAAATTATATTTTAATTAATTTTAAATTATTTTCTTTAATTATATTAAAATAAATTTAATAACTTTTTATTATAATTATTAATAAAAAGATAGGGCTAATTATTTTAAAATTATTATAATATATATTAATATATAATTATTATATATATTTAATAATATATATTTATAGTAATTTTAATAATTATTAAGTATTATATTATTATTAAATATATTATATCTTTATAGTAAAGCCTTATACTTCTTATCCTTTATCTTTCTTTTTTTATATTATTATACTTACTTATTATAATATGTAAAAGGTATAATAAGCTAGGTAGGTATAAAAAGGTAAGTCTTTATTTATATAGTAATTAAAGCTTAAATTCTCTCTTAAATATAATTATTTATAAAAAACTTATAAAGTATTTATAGTAAATCTATTATATAATTATATACGATTTAATAATCTATAGGGTATTATAACTATCCCCCCTTTTTTTATAATATATTTTTATATTATTATTTAATAAGTCTTAATATTACTATACTAATTATAATAATAAATACTAATTACCTTATAATAATATATTTATTTATAAGTATATTTTAAATCTACCTTTTTTTTTTTTTAAATTATTATTATTTATATTTTTATTAATTAATATTATTTATAATAATACTTCTTATTTATATATCGATAAATATTCTTTAATCTTATAGTATTATTAAAAAAAAATATATATATAAAAGCTAATTACCTTTAATCCCTATTATTAATATATAAAAGTAAAGTAAAAAAAAAACCTAATAAGTCTTTTCTTATCTTTTCTATTTTTACTTTTCTTATTATTCCTTTCGCTCTTATAGCTCTATTTATTCCTATTCTTATAGTAATTCTTCTTATTCTTACCTTTATTTTTATTCTTATTCTTATAGTAGAAAGTATTCCTATTCTTAAAGTAAAAGAAACTCTTATTTTTATAATAGACTTTATATTAATTTTTACTTTTCTTTTATAGGATTTTCTTATAGCTTTTATAGATTTCTTTTAATTTTTATTATTATATTTCTTATATATTAATTAATATTATATATAGTATTTATATTCTATAATATATTCTTTTATAGCTAATTATAAGAATAAGTCTTACCTTATAGAAATTCTTTATATTTTTTATTTTTAATATATTATAAGCTTTTATTATTATTATTCTAAAAGTAATAAAACTTATATTAATATTACTATAATAATAATTAATAATAAAGATAAATTAAACTAGCTTATTTCTTAAATCGTAAGTATTTTATCTATTTATTAAGTATTTTCTCTTATCTTTTCTCTTATTATTAATATTTTAAGTAAAGAAAATACTTATTTTTTTTTTCTAAAAGTATTCGATAGCTATTTATTACTTTTTCTATATACTTTTACGATAATTTCTAAAAAATAGAAATAATATATTATTACTTTTTTAAAGTATATAGCTTAGTTAGTAAATAAGTCGCTATTAAAGCTTTAGATTATTATAATAAGGAAATAGCTTATTACTTTAAAAGTCTTTTTTTTAATATTACTACCCTCCTTATAAATACTATATATATTTTCCTTTTTCTTTTTTTTAATTTTTCTTTTCTATTAATTTAATCTTAAACTTTAAATTAAAAGATTACTTATTTATTATATTTTATTTTTTCTTTATTAAAGAATAATCTTTAGTATTCTAGCTAGAATTTTTCTATATTTTTATTTATTTATTATATTACTATAATTCTTTTTAAATAAAGTATTCTTATTAATTTCTTTTATATTGAATATAAGTAATATATAGAGTAAGTAAATTAAATAATAATTTAATATATTCTAATCGAGATAATATTAATATAAATAAGACTTATAGGGGTTTAATAAAATAGTTTTTACTTTTAGTTTTTAATTTTAAGTAATTTACTTTTAAGATTTAATAATCTTTTTTTTATATTTTTTATAATCTTTTTTTTTTTTAAAATTAATTCCTTATAGTCTTTTTAATTATATTTTTTCTTTTAAGCTTTTTTAAATTCTTAAATAAATTATTATATATTACTTATATTTTCTTTTAGTATTTATTAATTATATTCTAATAACTAGCTTACTTACTTTATAAAGTAATATTTTTTCCTATAAAAGATTTTCTTAATTTTAATTATTTTAATTTCTTATTCTTTTTTTTTTCTTTTAAGTTAAGTATAAAAAGCAATTTACTTAAGTAGTCTTTTTTATTTTAAAGTTCTAATAGGCTAATATAGAATATATTATAAATATATAAGTATTTCTTTAAGAGTATAAAGTAATATATTTAAAAGCTAATTTTCTAAAAGACTTTAAATAATTTTATATATCTTAAAGCTAATTTTTTCTTTTTTTTTAATCTTAAATTCTTTATCGAGAAGCTTACGAGATCTCTTTATTTAAGTTTAAGTATTTAATATTTTTAATTATAATACTTTACCTATCTTTATATTATAGTTTCTTAATAGTTTTTTAAGCGTTTCTTTACTTTAAATAGTTTTTATATTCTTACTTATACTTTTAATACCCTTTTCTTATTACTATCGTCCTCGATATATAATTAAAAATCTAGTTTATACTTTATTAATACTTTATTTAAGCTTATTCTAATTATTATATTTCTTATATTATTATATATAAATTATATTATATATAATAACTTTAGCTATAAGATTTAATTCTTACTTATAAAATATTTTAAGTATTATTTTAATATTTAATTAATTTATTCTATCTATCTATTTATTTAAAGGTAGAATATTATAAATAATTATTATTTAATTTTTAATATATAGTATATTTCTAATTAAAATTTACTTATAAATACTAGGCCTCGATCTAAGATAATTCCTTTTAAAGTTTTATAAATAAGTTCTATTTTATTATAAAATAATATAGCGAGATCTTTTACTTTATCTTATATATTTACTATAAAAAATAAAGAATATTTTATATATTTATTTATAATAATTAATATATTATTTATTTCTTTTTCTTTTAAATATATTTTTAATAATCCTATAATAAAGTCTATAATTAATTCCTCTATAAATTTATTAAGTTTTCTTAAAGACTTTAATTTTTTATAAAGCCTATATCTTCTTATTATAATTCTTTAATATACTTAATAATCCTTTATATATTATTTAATATCTCTCTTTATTTACTTTTATTAAAACTTCCTTTTAAAGAAATCTAATATTCTTTCTACTTTAAAATAACTAATTAATAAATTATTATAGTAAATATATAAAAGTTCTATATAGATTAATATTTCTTTTAAAATTATTACTTTTTTTTAAAATTTAATAAGATTTTTAATACTTTTAATCTAATTTTTATTACTATTACTCTTTATTACTTTAATATATTTTTATAATTTATAATCTATTAATTATATTTTTTTAATAAACTATAGAAATAGTTTATTTAATAAATCTACGTAAGATAATTCTTTTAATATAATTTATTTTATTTCTTAAATCGAGATTTATTATTCGTAATTAATAATATCTCTTACTTAATCTAAGCTTTTTTAAAGATTTAATTATTTTATAATCTTATTCCCCCTTTAAACTAGAAATATTTTATTTCTTAAAGATATCTTATCTTATTTAAGCTAAAAATTAACTTAAGCTTATTATACCTATAAGGATATTTTATTATATTAATCTATACTTTAGTATATTCTTATTTTACTATATAATTCTAAGAATATTAGCTTATCTATTATAGGTTTTTCCTTAATATAATCTAGCTTTTTTAAAAATCTATCTATTAGGTTATTTTTCCTAAGCCTATACTTAATTATAAAGTTATAGGGGGTAAGGTATATATACTACCTCGCTTATTTCCTATTTAACTTCTATTAGCTTATAAAACTCTATAAGTTTTTATAATTTATTAAGATTTCTATTAATTTTTTAATATTTTTAATATAATACTTTTAATATTTAAATAATTCTATAATAATTATTATTTTTTAATTTAGTATTTTATAGTTTAATTTAATTCTTTTAAATCCCTTTAATTAAAAAGCTATTAGATATTACTTCCCTTTTTTATTTAATTAAAATAAAATACCTATTATAATATAATTAAATATATCTATCTCTATCCGAATTAAAGCTTAAAGGTTATAATATACTAGTAAAAAGGCTTGTTAAAAAGCTTTTATTAATATATAGAATACTATTTATTTTTCTTAATTTAAAACTATACTATTTAGGTTTTTTTTATTTATATTTCTTTTTATAAGCTTATATAAAAATTAAATTATTTTAAAGTAATTAGTAATAAATTAATAATAAAAATTATAAAATCTTAAGAATATCTAGATCTTATAGTAAATAATTAATACTTTTTATTTAAAGATTATCTTTACTTTTATAGGGTTTATTCTAATACTTTTTATTAAAATAATAAATTTAAAGAACTTAACTTAATCTTTATAGAAATTATACTTTAAAGGCTTAGCGTATAGCTAGGCTATTCTTAGGTATTCGAGGACTTATTAAATATATTTTATATATAATTCCCTAATTTTAAAAAAAATTAAGATATTATTAAAATATATAATATAGATTATATCTATAAGATTATTTAATACTTAATTAATATAATTATAAAAGGTTATAAGTATATTAATAAATCTAAAAAGTATAATTATATATTTAAAATAGTTATATTATATATAAAAAATAGTTTTTTACTTATTTCTTTCTTTAATATAAATCCTATAATAAGTATTTTTTATATTTACTTTTATAAAGTATTTAATACCTATTACTTA
This sequence comes from Trichothecium sympodiale, assembly GCA_003012115.1. NCBI lineage: Eukaryota > Fungi > Ascomycota > Sordariomycetes > Hypocreales > Trichothecium > Trichothecium sympodiale. The sequence continues at coordinate 79,086 of PXOB01000116.1, read as the reverse complement.
ATTTATAATTTTTAAAATAAGAAGTAAGGGGTAATGATTTTTAATTATTATTTTATTTAATCTTTTATAATTAATATATAATTAAAGACTTTTATTTTTTTTAAGTACGAATAGGATAAGAGCTATAGCTAAGCTCTTAGATTCTTTAATCTAGCCTAACTTTAAGTTATTATTAATATATTTTCTTAAAGTATATAATTTAATAAGTAATAATAAATAAATAAGTTTATAAAGTAAGCTCTTGCTTTTTTTAATATCGATTATATAATCTATAGCCTTATAATATAAGATTATTATAGTATTATCTATATTAAATATATTTTTAAATATATTAAGCTTATTAAAGATCTTTTTTAATATACCTTTATCTTTTTCCTTATCGGGAAGTAATATAAGTTCTTAAAATATAATTATAATATAAATATATATTTAATTTTAATATTTTTTAAATATATCTTATAGTTTATATAATTAAATTATATCTTAATTAATTTTAAATTACTATTCTTTTTTAATTATATTAAAATAAATTTAATATTCCTTTATTATAATTACTAATAAAAAGATAAAATTAATCGCTTTAAAATTATTATAATATATATTAATATATAGCTATATAAATTCTTTAATTATACCTCTCGAATTAGTAATTTTAAGTAGGATTTCTTAAATTCTTTAAATTTATAAATTACTTTAATTAATACTTATAAAAATAAATATTAAAATATTACTTTTCTTTAACTTATTTTCTTTTATAAATTTAATATTAATAAGGTCGACCTCTATACTATTATCTAGGTTAATAATAACCTTTTAAAGCTTTTCTCTCCCTTAAACCCTAGCTTTAGTATAGATCTTAAGGGATATTTTAAGTATAGAAGTTAAAGAAAAGTCTTTTATTCTAATTTTTTCTTTTTTCTTTTAGTCTTTATAAATGTTTATTATATTTTTAATATTTATAGGTATTTATTCCTTAAGTAAGAATTATTTTAATAATAGTAATATTTAATAAGCTTATTATTTTTTCTTAAAAGGTTTTTAAAATTATAATTTTTCTTTCTTTATTATCTACTTTAATTTTAATATAGTATTAGTATTAATTAAGAATTATTTAATTTTTATTTTTTAATAATAAATAATCTAGTATTTTAATAAGTATTTATTTTTTTTTTCTTACTAGCCCTTATAGATTCCTAAAACCTCTTAGCTATTTATACTATTTCTACTTTTATCTCTAGTAATAAAAATATATATAAAAATATATATTATTAAAGGTTATCTTATAATTTAATATAAAATTAAAAAATATATTTATTTTTAAAAAATAAATAGAAATATTTCTTTAAAGAATTAAAATAATTATAGAATTCCCTTAAAGATTAATTTTTATATTAATATATATTATTTAATTATTTAATAATTATATAATAATAATTATTTATATTTTTTAAAAAAAATTAAAGTCTATTTTTTAAAAAAACTTTAATTATTTTTTTTCTCTTATTATTCTATATCTAAAAGAAGATCTTTAAAATATTAATCTTATCTTATATAATATTTATATTTTATATAATCTAAAGCTAGGAAAATCTTTTTTAAATCTTTTTTAAATTATTTATAACTTTTTTTAAATATATATTATAAATCGCTTAGCTATTTTTTATATTTTTAATAATTAATTAATAATATAAATTCTAATATATTTTTAATTTTAATTTCACTATTATTATTATTATTTAAAAAATCTTAAAATTATTATTTATATATTAATAATATAATTTTAAATTTAAAAAGCTATATTATTAATTTTTAATATAATTTAGCTTTTTACTATTAGAATTACTAAAGCTTTTATAATTTTATTATAAAAACTCTTTATTTTTTTATTTCTTTTTCGAATTATATAATATTAATTACTTTATTTACTTATCTTTTATTTATTAAAAAGGCTTTTTTTTTAATAATTAAAATCTTTATTATAATATTTTCTTAAAGTCTTTTTTTAATTTACTTTAAGGGTTTTCTTTCGATTTATTAAAGTTTTACTTTAATTTAATTTAAAGGTCGCGTTTTAGCATTTTTTAAAAGTCTTACTATCGCGTTAATATTTCGTTTTATTTTTACTATTTTATCTTAAATAGCTCGTTTAATAAAAGCTTTAGAATTATAATATATAAAAAGTACGATAAGCTAAGTAGGTATAAGAAAGTAAGTCTCTATTCGTATAGTAATTAAAGCTTAAGTTCTCTCTTAAATATAACTACTCGTAGAGAACTTATAGGGTACTTATAGTAAATCTACTATATGACTATACGCGACTCTATGATCCGTAGGGTATTATACTTATTATCTTTATCTCCTAACTTATATTATCTCGATAGCCCTTAGGACTGCCTAATGCTACCCCTAGAAGGTATTATTTTATATTTATACTAAGGTTTATACTATAGCTTAAGGCTGTATTTAAACTTAATTAATACTAATAGCTAGAATATTAATAAAGCTTGCGTTACTATAGCTAGGCTAGGCTAATTATATAGCCTAGTAGCTCGTAGCTCTTTATAGAACTTATTAAAATTAACTAGGTTAATCTAGCTAATATATTACTTATAGATAATAAGGGCTAGGCTAAGTATATTATTAAAAGTAAGGGGCTTTATTAAGATAGCAGCTATTATATATATATATATATAAGAGAGAGAGAGTATATATATATATATATATATATATTATATATATAGTAAAAGATAAAAATTAAAAGAAAACTATAAAGGGTTTATATAGATTTTATATATATTATAATAATAATACTTAATAATTATTAAAAACTTTAATTTATTAAGTTTTATTTAATTTAATTAATTATTATTAAATTTAAAAGCTATTTAAATATATATAGTTTAATTATATATTATAAGGCTAAAGCTTTAGATTATATTTAAATAAGACTAAGCTTTTAGCTTTATGCTAATAGTATTAAGATTCGAAAGTAAAAAAAAAAGAAAAAAAGAAATAAATTAATATATAGCTATATAAATTCTTTAATTATACTTTTCGAATTAATAATTTTAAATAAGACTTTTTAAATTCTTTAAATCTATAAATTATTCTAATTAGTATTTATAAAAATAAATATTAAAATATTATATTTCTTTAATTTATTTTCTTTTATAAATTTAATATTAATAAAATTAATTTTTATATTATTATTTAAGTTAATAATAATTTTTTAAAAAAATTTTCTTTTAAACTTTAATTTTAATATAAATTTTAAAAGATATTTTAAATATAGAAATTAAAAAAAAGTTTCTTATTTTAATTTTTTTTTTTAATTTTTATAAAAGTTTATTATATTTTTAATATTTATAAGTATTTATTCTTTAAATAGGAATTATTTTAATCATAATAATATTTAATAAGCTTATTATTTTTTTTAAAAGATTTTAAAATATAGTTTTTTTTTATTATTTATTTTAATTTTAATATAATATTAATATTAATTAAAAATTATTTAATTTTTATTTTTTAATAATAAATACTTTAATATTTTAATAAGTATTTACTTTTTTTTATTAACCCTTATAGATTCTTAAAACTTTTTAACTATATATATGATTTTTATTTTTATTTTTAGTAATAAAAATATATATAAAAATATATAGTATTAAAAATTATTTTATAATTTAATATAAAATTAAAAAATATATTTATTTTTAAAAAATAAATAAAAATATTTCTTTAAAGAATTAAAGTAATTATAGAATTCCTTTAGAAATTAACCTTTATATTAATATATATTATTTAATTATTTAATAATTATATAATAATAATTATTTATATTTTTTAAAAGAATTAAAATTTATTTTTTAAAAAAACTTTAATTATTTCTTTTTCTTATTTTATATTTAAAAAAAGATCTTTAAAGTATTAATCTTATTTTATACAATATTTATACTTTATATAGTTTAAAGTTAATAAATTCTTTTTAAGCTTTTTTTAAATTATTTATAATTTTTTTTTAAATATATATTATATATTATTTTATTATTCTTTATATTTTTAATAATTAATTAATAATATAAATTTTAATATATTTTTAATTTTAATTTTATTATTATTATTATTATTTAAAAAACCTTAAAATTATTATTTATATATTAATAATATAATTTCGAATTTAAAAAACTATATTATTAATTTTTAATATAATTTAGCTTTTTACTATTAGAATTATTAAAGTTTTTATAGTTTTATTATAATAATTCCTTATTTTTTTATTTTTTTTTTTAAATTATATAATATTAATTACTTTATTTATTTATTTTTCATTTATTAAAAAAGTTTTTTCTTTAGTAATTAAAATCTTTATTATAATATTTTCTTAAGGTTTTTTTTTAATTTATTAAAGTTTTACTTTAATTTAATTTAAAAATTATATTTTAATATTTTCTAAAAGTCTTATTATTATATTAATATTTTATTTTATTTTTACTATCTTATTTTAAGTAATTTATTTAATAAGAGCTTTAGAATTATAATATATAAAAAGTATAATAAATTAAATAAATATAAAAAAGTAGGTTTTTATTTATATAGTAATTAAAGCTTAAGTTCTCTTTTAAGTATAACTATTTATAGAGAATTCTTAAGGTATTCTTAATAAGTCTACTATATAACCCTAAGTAATATAATAACCTAAGGTATATTATAAGCTTAGCTTTATTAAATATAAAGAAAACCTATTTATCTTTATAAAAGAAAGAATAGTAATTTACTTTTATATAAATAATATTATTATTATTTATTTAAAGGATTAAAAGTAAGTTTAAAAGTAAATTTATAAAGCCTTACTAGCTACTTTCGAGGTTAAGGACTTTAAAGAATTATAATAATTCTTAAAAATTAAAATTATTAAAAACTATAAGAAAAAACTATTATAGCTATTATAATAAACTTATTTAACTTCCTTTATATATAAATTTTATTTTATAAATTAAATAGCTTAGTATTATACCTTTCTATAATTATATAAAGAATTAAATCTATTAAAAATAAATATTATTAATAATTAAAAGTATTACTATTAATAAAAGCTTAAATTAATTAATTACCTTAGCTATATTATAAGACTAAACCTTACTTATATATATAATAAGCTATCTTAATATATAAAAAGCTTAAGTAATTATTATAAAAAGTAATTTAATTAAATTATTAATTATAAATTATATTAATAAAACTTATATATATAGTTTAAAGCTAAGGTTTATATCTTTATTATAATATTAAATAACTTATTTAAAAATAATTTAAAAATATAAAAATTATTATAAAGATATATTTTTTTATTATTTAAAAAAGTAATTATATAAAAAGCTTTAAAGTAATTAATTATTTTAATATTAATAATAAAAATAAAGCTTTTAGTTTTAATAAAAGCAATTAAAGAAAAGCTAATTTTAAATAAGTAATTAAAAAAACTAAAAGTTTAAATTAATAAACTAGCTATAATATAATATAATAATTTATAAATAATTAAATTAATAATAAATTAAAAGCTTAAGCTATAGATAAAGCTATAGTATATTAATATATAAGGCTATTAATTATAAAAAGCTTATTAAAAAAGATAAGTTAAAGTTTATTAGCTTTTAATAAAAAAAATACTAATTAATAAGTTAATATAAAAATTAATAAAATAAAGCTATAAAGCTTAAATTAAATTAATTAATTTCTAGCTTTATTTAAATTAAAATAATATAAAAATAATTAAAGCTTTAATTAAATTATAATTAATTTATTTTAATATATAAAATATTAAAATAAATAATTTATTAAAAAGTATTTTTAATATTATAAAAAACTTAAATTATTTAATAATTAATAGAAAATAAAATTAGCTATTTTCTTTTAATTTTTAAAAATATAAAATACTATTTAAAGCTAAAAGGTATATTATATAAAAGCTAATTTAAAAATAAATTAATTATAAAACTATCAATTATTAAATTTAATAAATTAATTAATTAATTAAAGCTATAATTAATAAATAGCTTTATTATAAAGCTACTTATAGTTAAATAATTAAATAAAAAAATTAAAAATTCTTAAAGGGATAAGAAATTATATTTTAAATAAATAGAAAAGCTAAAAGTAGCTATTTTATATAGGAAATAAGTAGGGGAAAGCTAAGAATACTACTAACTCGAGAAATTAGCTATTATTATAAATAAGGTAATTACCTTCTAGGTTACTATAAGGAAGGTAGGCATAACTAGCTATTTTAATTAACTCTCTTAGTTCTTCCTTAATAAGCAATAACCCCGCGCCTTATACCGCGCAATACCTAGAGACCCCTCTACGAGAGGATTCATCTACGGGCCGGCCCGCGTGGATCCCATCATGGCACTTGCCGCGAAAACGTCCGTTGCTGTAGACAAAAGTGCCATCGTTCCGTTCTTCTCTGCATTGTCTACGTTTAATGGTCTGGCAGGTGATGGTGATGTGCTGGATATTCATCACCTTGTGGCACAAGGCACTTTCCGAGGTACGTCTCAGGACGATTTGAGCAGGCGCTGGCGGCAGACTTGGCCCGGAAACAAATGCCCCTTGGCCCTTCCCAATCAAGCCTGGCCCCGCATTTACGCAGCTAAAGCGGAAGGCGGTAGTCGCTTGGATAGGCACTCAGAAGCTGCGGCCAGACGTTACTTTCCTTCCAACACTCTACCATTTTTTTTCTTCAGTGATGACATTTCCATCGGCAACACTACCAAGCCCGTAAACTGTTGCACACACGCACACACACCATTTCACATTTCACATCTCATTCCTTTACGTCTCCATTGAAGCGTGAACGGAGACAGGATCACACTGTTTGTTGCCCAACTTTACTGATGACAAAGAGACCTCGAACGTTACTTTAAGGTCAATGGCACTATCTACTGAAGCGAATATTGCTATGGCGACCACGCACCACGCACCAATGCTGAGGAAGCCAATCAACGACGTCCGTCCTCTCTGCCGTCACATAGTACGCTTCCACTATGGCGCGGCTTTGAGAACCGTGCGGCACGATGTCAACACCGCACGTATACTCCGTACCTACGTGATAGAAAATATGAGCGGTGAATGCAACCAACAAGTCATTGAGAAGTAGCCCGATGAGGAAAAAAAAAAGTGAGCTGGCAACGACTTTCATACGGGGATAAGAGGAAAACGGGCAGTCATGTCTTGAGTAACCAACCACGAAAAGTTCAAGTCCAAGCCATCAACCGGGGCGCGGGGGGCGGGTCCTAATTCTAGCCTAGCATGACGCACACATGTACGTACCATGACTTCTTGCAGGGGATCGTGGACCCATCCGCTCATGATTCGCTTCGACATTCAGCTTGACAGCCAGTAGCGAGACGCTAATGCTATTTGGCTGTAGTGGGAGGACCGGAGGTAACAGTTGTTGGGCTCGAGATAGCAACGGGCACTCGACGGCCAACCACGCAATCTTCAACAATCTTGTTGACATCCAAAATCCTAGGCTAAACGGGGCGAGGAGGCTCCTATGAATTCGGCATTTAGCTTGTTCCTAGTAGCCCTTGTTCTGTCTAGGTCCCACCCCCTCTCACGTCCAGAAGGAAAGCAGTTCCATCATTTGCCGTCAGGCTTAAAACGCCAGATCGGAAAGAAATCACGGACTAGATTTAGCCACAGACGCCGTGCTGGGAACAAGAGAGTCAAGTCGTGTTACCTGCTTTGAGCAAAGTGATCCGCAAAGAAGACTTGGCCCAGAAGCATGACAGCGGCGGTTGAGAACACTACCCTGTCCTGTCACCCGTGCACTCGTATACTCCGTACAGTATATGGGACTGAGAGCCTTCTCAAAGGCCGGGCAGTGGTTCTAGCTTGGATTTCTCAACGACCCCCGTACGTAACACAGCCCCTCCCCTTACTCCACGCACCAAGTAAAACTCAAAAGTGATCCTACGGAGATCCAACACAGATCTTACCGGTAAACCCAAGACGGGCCCGTAAAGGGATCCGCTTTCTCGATAGGGCGCAAATCAAGAGAGAAGCAAAGAAGATGAGAGATGAGAGACAGACCGACAGACAGACAGAAGGAAAAGACGGTATAGTGCCAGTCCTGGTGTGATGTGCATAGCAACCGCCCGCTCACTCAGCACTTGTCACTCTAGAAAAGGAACAAAGAAAGAAAGAAGCAAATGTGGCGAAGCGGTGACCAGGAAAAGGCTTCGCCTGTTTACATGGACAAGAGAAGAAGCAGTCCTATTCTCTCGCCCACTGGCTTTCTTCTTCTTTTTTTTTTCTCTTTCATACATATAATAATCATAGCCTTGACTTGGTTTCCTTTCTTCTTTCAGTCTTTTTAACCACAAGGCTTGCTTTGTTTTGCTTTACATGGTCGTGGTGTAACCCTTCGTTCAGTTTCCCTCCTTCTCTCTATCTCGGGGCTACCTTCTCTTGAAAATATTCTGCTACAAGTCACTATAGAGGGAAAGTTCAGCTCAACGCCCCTGAATCAACTCCCATAAACCAATACCGCAAACGACACCGAGCAAGCTTGTGACACAAAGATCGAGAAAACAGTTCCCGCAAACGCTTCTAGAAACGATCTCGGAGACCCCCTCCCCCCTCCCCCGGTTGTTGAGCTATTCAAGCCCCCGAATTAGAGACTACTAGCTCGATGAGTCCTGCCATTGAAATCGTAGCTGTTCTTCTTACGGCGTTGGGCATAGCGATGAGTTTTTGGACTGCTAGACGATATCGCAGTGTATGTTTTTTTCTCTTTTCTCTTCTTTTTTTTTCGAACCCCTAGGATGCATACAATGCTTTGCTTCGTAGAGGAATAGAAGTGCTTACTGAGATTATCACAACATAAAACAGACTCGAAACCAAGATGGCGCGTCGAATAACGCTCACGGTTCAATTCCTCTCGAGGACGACTTGCCAATCTCAAGGCGAAACTGCCCATCCGGGTCCATGCTGTCGTCGACGTCTTCGTCGATTCATCGATCATCTTTTACGGTTACGATAACAGAGGAGAGGTGGAACGAGCAGAGGAGTATGGTGTAGTGTCTCTATCGATGCCAAACCAACAACTCTTCGAATGGGAATCATAATCATAATCATAATTATAATCATGTAATAAGACATTTCCGTTGAAGAAGCAAACAGGGCATTCACGACTAGGGGTTTGATTTACCCATTTCTTCATCCATCCATCCATTCTTTCGTTCATTCGTTCTATTCACCATATTGTGTCATGATTTGGAGACGGCGTTGGCAGGGGAACGGGAAAAACCTTGAAAAGGTAAATATGCAAATGCGAGATGCATCTGGTGCCTGCCCTTGAAGAGACGTAACGGCTAAAATGGTAGGGCTGTAACTCAATTGTATTCCCTAGTCTTAGGGAGCATGTACCCGAACCCTCTCAAGTCGAACGTCTGGGACAATTAGTGAATCTACCCACTTTGGATGGAGCATGTGACCTGCGCCCATTGTACCAGGGGGTGAACCAACACGCAGCTTTCGTTGTAGCGTTTCGATGCGTTACATCGCGGCGGCCCAAGTCGTCAACGTGCATGCTTGAAGAGTAAACAATAAAATTAGTGTTGATGATCATCATACCAAGTTACACTTACGGTGTACAGTACTTGCTAGTCTTCTTACAGCTTGGTCGTGCCGAACGCGCCGTAGATCTGATTTGCCCCTGTTCACGTTATTCATCTGTATGTACCCCGTAAAAAGTACTCCGTGTGCGGGAGTCTTACAAGTATTGAAAAAGCTATCCCATCTTTTGGGTGGGTTGATCTGTTCCAATACGGAAGAGACCACCACGGGGTTGGTACTGAATAAACTACCCAACATCGCGAATCAAACGCATCCCCAACGTATTTCGAATCCCTGTTTCGCTTACCTGGAAGAACCAAACATGGACCAAGAGAAAAAGAAGAAGAAGAAGAGAAAGAAGAAAACCTGTTTCTTCTTCTCTCCTTTTCCCCACTGCAGGCCTAAAAGGGTGAGGAATTTCAGTCGAAACTTTGACGGCTCTGAGCAGAAATGTGACCTTGACGTATGAACAAGTAAGATTCATCACCAGGGCCGGAGCATACAATATGCTATCAGCCCACAACGCGCGGGTTTGGGCAAGATGGCATCGCCGGAGAAAACGCCCGAAGTCTTATCGCCAGGGTTTGTTTCGAAAGAATTGGCGATACCAAGAAGCTTGGGCCTGGAATGGGTCAGCTGAGATTAAGTAAAGAGAATTATCAGGGGAGCTCAAACAGCCGATAAAGTGAAGTGTAAAAAGTACGGAGTACAAGTAATACGGAGTTCGCATTCACGATTGCTCCCGTTTCCATGCTGACGGCATTACATAACTACTAGCATACCGTTGCATAACCGCTAGACTAAATTAACAAGGATTTTCGCCCTAGCACCTACCAAAAAGACGCTATTATATTTACGCCCCTGAAATCATATTTCTACGCTTTAAAAGGTTTACTAATATCAAATAGGAAATTATACTATAATTAGTAGGTTGAAGCAGAATGTATTCTCTCGTAAAGGGCTTGCGTAGCTATAGTTAGCAGGTCGAAGCAGAACGCATTCTCTTGTAAGAGCCCTCGTAGCAACAGTCAGTAGGTTAGTCTTATGGGAGCCTGTATTTTATCTAGTGTGTTCTGGATTAGGGGACTACCCCTAAGCAACTGATCAGGAGGTTAATATGAAAGCCGTAGCCGTAGTCCCCCTTTAAGATTGAAAAATCATACCCTTTTTCTAACCTAGATTGACCTATTGGTTACGAGACTCGTTACGTACACTGCGTCGTGGTTCTTGGGACCTACCGGGTGACTGTCCGGTTGACTGACCAACCTTTTAGCTGCCTAGCCAACCAAAAAGCCCCTCTAAGAAGCTAGTTGCCGGACCCTTTGACTTTCGAAAAACATCGACTTTTTTGACCTTTTTGGACCCCTTGTTTGCTGTTGTTTTACAAGGAATCTAGCTAACCAAACCCTGACTTGAACTACCCGGGTAGAAGACAGTCTCTTCTTGTTTTTGCTTTTCACACTATTAGGGGTCTTCTTCAGTCAGTCAGTCAGTTGACAAACTAGTCAACCGACTAGCCTAGGGCTAGCCGGTCAGTCAGTCAAACAGTCAGTAGGTCTAGGAGATAGGGTGCCGTGTCCGGACCTTCGTCCAGCGCCACGCGTCAAGCCCGTCTGCCTGTAACCCTTTTAACCTATAAGTAGCATTAGGGGGTATGTTTTTTCCTACCTAATTCACTAGAAGCCTTACCCATATAGTACTAGAGGGACCGCGCTATACTTAAAAAGCGGGACGTAATGTCTTTTAGGCCGTAAGCAACAGCGCCTCGAACTGAGCCCCCACCCCCCTTCCCCCCGGCCTGGTTTTGAGGTTGCATAAAAAAGAGCTTATACTTAATTTAGTAGGGATTTTCAGCATAATCCGAGGTACTAGCTCTGTATCCCTACAATCAATATATCTTTTTACAAGGACCCTTATCATTGCCTAATGTTAGGACCTAGGTCCTAGGAGAGGCAAAGCTAAGGTAAGAGAGAACGTTTACAGCACACGTAGAAAGATAGCTGAGATAAAGATACGAAAGAGCTGCCAGGAAGAAGACCTCCTAGGTAAATATCTTATTTATCTCTAGCCTTCCTAGGGGTCTAGGAGACTAGACCTTCCTTATATACCTTTCCCGAATAGGCTCTGACTGACTAACCTCATCCTCGAACTCTTAGCAAACTCTTAGCTGGGAAGCAAACTAACCTAAGTCCGTTCCTACCTAATCTCGTGATGACTTCTCTTGACCCTCCTGACCTGGCTCATAACACCTAATAAGGCAGTGATCTTTATGAAAAATAGCTAAAAAGGGCTATTCGAGCGTGTTCGAATTCGAGTTCGTGAAAAACCTCGAAGAACAACCTCGAACAACTACATAGGATTGAATTTAGCTACCCTATACATCTTTCGTCAGCGACTAGTTGACCGACTGACCGACTGACCGACTAGCTAGCTTGACGAAGACGGCGTTGAAAGGCTGTCATTATAATCAGTAAAACACAAGTCACAACACCAAGAAGGCCTAGAAAATGGTATATCTATTGCTTCAAAAGAGGCATGGCGCTCAAGTTTGGGTGTCAGACGGTACAAGAGGGTCGCCCAATATATTTTTAGTATGGTAGAAGTCTCTTCTGTCCGGGGGCAAGGCTCGCCACCTTAGGTCTCAGCTGCTTCAACGGGAAAGAAATTTCCAATTCGTAAGTAGAAAAAGTCACTCCCCCGAATCGGCCAATTTGGTGAGTCAATACGGTAAAAGAAACTACCCATAGAAGACGGCCACGGTAGTAGGAATGAAAGCCTCTCGTCAATCGTAGCCAGCCGAGTTCCGGCTCGAGCTGTCCGGGCTTCCTAGTAAATCTAGCCAGAAGCTGGACATCCTAGCAAATACAACTAGAAGCCGGACGGAAGAAGTGCTCGTTAGGAATAGGATTTCTAATCTTGGCTGTCCATAGCAGTAGCGGCTGTTATTGGCGGCGACGGTAATCGAGATCCGAGCTCCTGATCCACAATGTCCCTGGTCAATCGCTACTGATGGAGGGTTTGGCTTGAGCTATCCGACGGAAGAGATGCTCGTCGGTAACCTAGTCGTTCGGACCGCGGAATACCGTTAGGACGCTCATGCCCACCCTCTTTAGATAACACCAACAGACTCGCTAGAAAATACCAGACATGATGGTTTGGCCTCCGGTGTGCTTAGAGTGATCGCGCACTGTCGGGGCTGTCCCAGATATCTTGCAGTTCAGACGTTAGTGTCGGCGTAGGCCAGCTATTCCTCCGAGAATCAAGCATCTCAAGAACGCAGCTTCTCTGCTGCGGATTCTTGATGAACATGCCGGCTTCGTTTGTCAAGTATATTAGCCAATACTCAGAAGAAGGCTTATTCAACGCAGACTCGACTTACCGATGAAGATGCACTGCGACGCCATCATGCTTGACGCGTCTCTTGTGAGCTCCATGCCGATGCCACAAACGACATCTATACTTTCTTGGATTGTCCGCAGGCGATCCGCGAAGCTTTCAAGACCACCGAAGCTGGGCTCGTGGGCACAGAGCAGAATGCGCGAGGCATGACTCACCTGCATAGCCAGTCCTGAGTTGTCTCTGTGAGTAAATCGAAACAAGGTCAAATCGTAAGCAAGAGAGGCAACAGACCAAAGCATTCTGGATGAATCAAACGCCGTTCAAACACGTCAGTTTCTCGATGACTTTGAAGCGGTAGCTGAGAGAACTCAAGAGGGAGGCCCTCGGACCAGTCTTGGACCATCTTCTTAAGCCTCTTTGCCCATGATATTCGACCGACTATCTCCTCCGCCTCTTTCAAAGGCTCAGCGGCGCAAAAGTTTACCACTTGGGCCAGAATCCACACCGCCCTCGATGCTAGTTCGTAGGCGCTGAGTTCAGAGAGCCCCTTCTTTGGGATCCAGGTGCTGTAGGTGCGCCGCCGCTCCCGAAACGCAACCCAGATGTCCTGCTGGAGCCACGCCCACCAGGTCGTGCTCTCCAAGCTGGACCTCTCGACTTCGATCTGCCGCGATCGCAGGATCCAAAAGACGCCTTGCAGATGCTGTTGCCAGTCCTGCCGGGACCCGCGGAGCATTTCGTACGTCGATATGATGAGGGTTGTCGCCATGAGCTCGTGGCTGTTCTGGTACGAGGGGTAGCGCATGGCTTTTTGAACATAGTGCAGCGTCTGGTAATAGTACTGGAGAGCGTTATTCAAATCGGCGGACTTCTCCTCGGGGACGCTTCCATCAAGCAGCTGGTGGCAGCCCGACAGTGCCATGATGGCATTTAGCAGCCCTGCGTTGCGGAGGGCAAGATGCGGTACCCTGGTAGAGAAGATATTGGCCGAGTCGAACACTTCAAGCTGTACGAGTATGAGCAACGTGACTCGAGAAAATTGATGAAGGATGGATGGTGGTGGTGTACCCATGGGCAGATTCGGAGCAGAAAGTTCTGGAACAGGCTCTGCTCTCGATCCAGCAATACAATGTTCTCCGAGGCCTGCCACATATTCTCTTCCCCCACATCCTCATGAACCGGGCCGCCCGGTGATTCGCCGTCAATAATCTTGGTCGCCCACTGCAAAGGTGTAAGGTCGTCTTCACGTTGCCCATGGAACAGGTCGAGAAAGCCCCCCTCGGTTCCAGGCCCTGCATCGTCCGTGTCTCCGTAGCCATTCCCCGATGTTAAGCTCGCCAACAATCCGAACCAACGAACTGCAGCCACACCTGTAGATGCCGCAGGTGTCGTTGACGTAGACTCTGACTGCGGCCCGGACCAGTCAGTAGTGCCATATATTAGCTGTTGTTGCATTGCATGGTGACCATGTATATCATCGCCGGGGTTTTGATGGTGAACTGTATCGTGGTTCACATTGCCATGTACGCCTGCACATTGTACTTGCGACTGGGCAATGGACCGAGTTATCTGCAACAACTCATTTTGTGTGCCAATAATGTGTCCCAGCTGGCGGATGATCTCTAGGCTAGCGGCATCGAATCTAAGCCAGAGATCTATGAGCAATCAATCACTCTTCATCTCGCTTTTTCTTAACTCACGTAGAATGATCTCTCTCGGCATCATCAAAGGTGCAAGACACGCCGAGAGAAGCGCAGAAACCGCACGTGGGTCGAACATTGTCGCACTTGGTCTTCCTAGCTCGACAAACGTGGCAAGCCTTTATGCTCCTCTTACGCGGATATCGGGGATCGGACGGAAGCTGCTGCGCAGACCTTTTGCGCGAGGTGCGAGCCACTTCGTGCACGTGTGGAAGCTCATTCGGCTCGGCCGGACTCCGATTCGACATTTGACCTTTTTTGGTGAGAGGCCGAATCGTGGGACGGTTAATGGGGGTTTCAATGTGGTGTTTCGGTGAGTATCGAGTCAATGCTCGAGAATTGAGAGAACAGGTGCATGAGTGATGTTGGACAAAACGAAAGCTAGACAGGGTTCGGGGAGGAGAAGCTCTTAGAAGACCCAACGTGGGAGGCAGGTTGTCCCCCACCTGTTTCCCCTATTTCAGCCTAAAGATCTTTAGTGACGGATCGTGGCGTTAGACTCGGTCGACTAGCAGGGATCATGGTTCAAGTAATCCGGGGACTGTCGGGAACGTCCTCTACATATGTACCTATACTCCGCATGGAGTATGTTACACACGTACTCCGTATAAGCCTCTACAATTAGTATTCAATAATTTGAGGAGTATGTTAGTTTGGTTAATTGACGCTTGTTACCATGATATAAGTCTCTGACATGTGCTCACCTCCAATGTTGCATTCCGTTAATTCCCCTGCCAATCTCGACAAGTTTCTTCCCTGTCACATATAACATCTCATCTTTGAGGAACCTAAAAACCCACCAAATTGCAACGCAAGAATGACCGTCAACGGGGCAATGTCCAATAGGGAAATAGCCAATGAGGCGCCTCAATCAGCCACACCTTGGCAGCACACTCACAACTCAGCTGTCCCACGGAACTTCAAAACAGATGTCCTCGTTGTGGGAGGTGGTCTGGGGGGCGTAGCAGCCGCCCTTGGGGCTCTGCGCAGGGGTCGACGCGTCTTCCTGACAGAAGAGCACGTCTGGCTTGGCGGGCAGCTGACGAGCCAAGCTGTGCCGCCCGACGAGCACACCTGGGTCGAGCAGTTTGGCGTCACCCGTTCGTACAGGGCGCTCCGCGATGGCATCAGGCAGTACTATCGCCATAATTATCCGCTGACGGAAGAGGCGAGGCGGAGGCCGCAGCTAAATCCTGGCGCTGGGCATGTCAGTAAGCTGTGCCACGAGCCGCGGGTTGCGGTGGCGGTGATTGATACAATGCTCATGCCGTATATCGGCAGTGGACAGCTGGTTATCAAAAGGCGAACGAGGCCCACCTCTTGCCACATTGATGCAGATGGTTTTGTGCGCTCAGTCACATTTCGTCAATTGGACATGCCAGCGGATACCATCACGGTCGATGCTAGTTACGTGATTGATGCCACGGAGCTGGGCGACCTGCTCCCCATGAGCAAAACACCGTATGTGACCGGCTTCGAATCGCGTAAAGACACCGGAGAGCCAAGTGCACCCGAGGAGGCCCAGCCGCAAAACTCGCAAGCCGTGTCCATCTGCTTCGCGGTCGACCACATCGAAGGGGTTGACAACACCATCCCCAAACCACCTAATTACGACTTCTGGCGCCAGCGCCATCCTGACTTCTGGGGCGCGCCGCTACTCAGCCTAAAAGCACCCCATCCGCGCACACTAGAGATCGTGGAGCGCGAGTTCACGCCCAACCCCAACGATGACCCAGCACTGGTCATGGCGGATCAGCGGAAGTCGGGTGGCGACATGAACCTTTGGACGTTCAGGAGGATTGCGGCAAAGGACAACTTCGTGCCGG
Organism: Trichothecium sympodiale; assembly: GCA_003012115.1. Lineage (NCBI taxonomy): Eukaryota > Fungi > Ascomycota > Sordariomycetes > Hypocreales > Trichothecium > Trichothecium sympodiale. Next base: position 62,600 of record PXOB01000116.1, on the reverse strand, counting down.
GAGCCTACCCATCAGATGTCTGCCTCGTCAACTGGCCGATGATTGATTACTTCGAGAAGCCCATCATTGACGTGACCGAAGACGAACTCGAGGAGCGCCTCAGCGCCGCGGCTTCATTGTCGTACAGCATGCTCTACTACCTGCAGACCGACTGCCCCAGAGCGGATGGGAAGGGTAGAGGATACCCCGGTTTGCGGCTCAGGGGCGACATCACCGGCACCGAGCACGGGCTCGCTATGGCGCCCTACATCCGCGAGTCCCGCCGTATCAAGGCTATAACGACCGTCGTGGAGCAGGACCTCTCGCTAGCCGTTCGCGGGGCCAAGGGGGCCGTGAGATACCCCGACAGCGTCGGCGTGGGCATGTACCGCATTGACCTCCATCCCTCGACGGGCGGAGACAACTACATCGACATTGCGTGCTGCCCGTTCCAGATCCCGCTCGGGGCGCTGATTCCCGAGAAGGGGACGAACTTACTGGCAGGGTGCAAGAACATTGGGACCACGCACATCACCAACGGCTGCTACCGGCTGCACCCCGTAGAGTGGAACATTGGCGAGGCGGCGGGTCTGTTGGCCGCGCACTGTTTGGATAGGGGCCTGTCGCCGGTGGAAGTTCAGGGCAAGCCCGAGCTGTTTGAAGAATTCAGCAAAGTCTTGGTTCACGAGGGCGTTGAGACGGAATGGCCTGATATATCAGGATACTAGTAGTTTAGAGTACAGAGTAGGTAGATCAAACATGAATGACTAAAGAAAGGGCTTAGAAAATGGCAGATGGCGCGGCAGGCGTAGCATGACGTGGTAATTTTTGCAAGAGTAACCCAGCATCCATTACTGGTGGCAGGCTAATATTGGAATGTTCCTGCCTCTAGGGGGTGTTACGACTGATAGCTATTAGGATAAGAATAAAAGTCCGACCGTACCTTCCTCGTAGAACTCGACAGGGCAAATCAAAAGTCAGCTTACCTAAGTACGGAGCAGGCCAAATTCTAAAATCCCCCTCTTTCCCATGTAGGCACCAGTAACACGGCTGTATCTGAGTGGGTTTAAGACGTGACAATTCCACGTCTCTACATGTCGTCGCTTGCGAATCTATGCATCAATACGGAGCAGTACATGGAGAGCTCCACCACTGTTCCTCGTAGGATTCGCAAACCCCGGACCGATCAATACTACTACAACTACAAGTACGGAGTACTACAAGTAGGTACTAGAATATGACCAAAGCAAATGTGGTCCCACCAACGACGGAGCTCACTAATAGTAGGATGCAGGATACAGTGTACTTGGAACCGAGATTCATAGTTTATTGACTATCGAAAAGCACGGAGACTATAGTCTTGGCACTGAATGCTTCACATACGCTTAGCCTGGGCAATTGTACCTCCGAGACGATCACCAGACTCATAAAACAGCCAAGTCTCGCCGTTGCGGGTGACGACGACAGGAGAAGCAACACGGCCGGTATCGCCGCCGGAGCCGCTGGCCTCGTGGAACAGGATAGGCGTGGTGCCGACGTTGCGGAGGGTGTTGTCAATCGTCCGCGCGTAGGCTTTGCCGCTGGAGGCGTGGTAGAGGATGTAGCGCTTGCCGTTCCACTCCCAGAGCTCGCCAGCAGAGACGTTGGTCCCCTCCTCGGAACCTCCTACGACGACGTAGTCGGGGTCGACGGTCCACTTGCGTCCGTCCTCGGACTCGGCTAGGCGGATGCGGCGCTTGTTGTCCTTCTCGTTGCCCATGTAGAACATGCCATAGTTGTACTTGGAGGCAGAGTCGGGGTGGGCAAAGATGCGGGCGTAGCTCGTCTCGGTGACGGAAGAGCCACCCATGGCGTTGTCGACGGCGACGCCGCCGTAGTCAAAGTTGATGCCGTCGTCGGACTCGGCCCAGCGCGTGTGGCCGTTGTCGCCGTGAAAGTACATGAACATGCGGCCGGCCTGGGAGTTCCAGATGGCGTCCGGGCTGGACACGTGGGGGGCAGAGTAGTGCGGCGACCAGCTCCGCTCGATGACGGGGTTGCTGGCGTACTCGGTCCACGGCCCGTCGAGGTCGTCGGCGTACATGAATGAGATGCCGCCCGGGTCGTCGTGGGGAGCATAGTAGATGTACCACTCGGCCAGGGGGTTCCCTAGCCAGCGACCGGCGTGGAACACGCTGGGAAAGATGAACTCGTCCGTCGGGTTGTACTTGAGCGTGTCCTTGTTGGTTATGACGCCCTGGTAGGTGAACTTTGGCCAGCCGCTCGGGGGCGGTGCCGTCTGGGCCGTTGCGAGTGAGGCCATCAGGCCACCGACGAGAAGGCGAGCTGCCGAAAAGGCGCTGAACTTCATTGTGTTTTGTTGTCTCTTTTTTTTCTCTCTCTCTTTTGGGATGTTGTTTATGGCCCTGAGCGAAGTCCCTTCGATGCTTTCGATTGGAAAGTAATTGGGCGGAATTCTCCAGTTATGCTGGGATGTATCAAGACAGCCTCATCTCAGCTTGACGAGCAGACTTTCTGACACTTTTATAGCCTCGCCTCACTGTAAGCTTTCCATCTTTGTGCAACGGACTCCGTACATGCTGATACAACTACTAGTATGAATGCACATGCTGCTGTGGGACCGACTATCCCCGGAGATCTTTTGTTGTGCCACGACGACTTACCTGAAGGATCGAGTTAGCTACATGTCGATGGCTGAGACTGAAAATTCTGCCCATTCCTTTCATGTGAGAAAATTCTCTTCCTCGCGAGTTCGTCGACAGTGTCTCTGAAGTCTTGAATATGGATAACCTAATAGCCTGTGATCTTTTGGCGGCGTCGGCCAAATACCCGACACTCCCCGTCTTTTTTACACTAAGACAGACCAACCCATCTTTCCTCTTCAGGTAACCGGCGCAAAAGGGGAGGGGCTTCATCGGTTCGTACCCGACACTCCCCTGATTTAAGCATCATGTTACCCCAGATTAAGGACTGGATCGCACGATACCTTGCTGTTAGTCTGTTTACCTCAGCTGGGGAAAGTGGAGTGAGTGACATCTGGACCTAGAACCTTGGCTTCACCGAATCTAACGGTTCTTTCACTACTCCGTAGTGTTTATCGGGTTGAACTAGGTGCCACTTGTGCTTGATATATATCATCAATGCAATCGCGGTTCCTTTTGAAGCGAGGTTCGCACAAGGAACCAAATGCCAAAGGGAAACATTTTCGTTTGAGAGCAGATTTCCTATTAGAAAAAAAATGGCAATCCACTCAATTCTTCGCCGCGTCGTTCGCAATGAGGCCATTCGTGTTGACCCTTCGGAAATTTACAACTGGCGTGTTCTCGCCCTAGCTGGCTCGGTCGGTGAACCCCTCCCTTCTTCTTCTCCTTCATAAAAAAAAAGTTTCTTTAGAAAGAAATATATCTTTTTCAAAAATGTTGGCATCAATGCATGTCAGTCATTTGCTGACATTCTTTTGCGCATTTTCCTAGGCATGTTTTGCAGGTGCATTATTTGGTGTTGACGCAGGCATCATTGGCGGTGTCCTCACAATGCCCGACTTCAACAGGTATGAATGACAGGAACAAATAATCAAACCCCTTGACCAAAAAAGGAAAAAAAGAAGAGCAGCTCACACTATAGATGCTGAGTAGGGAATTCGGTCTCCTCGACCAATCGCCAGAGTTCGTCGCAGACTTGTCAGGCAACCTCGTCACCACCATGCAAGCCGGCGCTGTTGCTGGAGCTTTAGCTTCTACCCCCCTTGCCGACCGCAAGGGAAGAAAGCCTGCGCTGCTCGCCGTTGCCATCACGGGCTTCATTGGTGGACTGATGCAAGCCCTGTCTTATGGCCATTTGCCTGTCTTTTATATTGGACGGTGAGCCAAATCCCCTACCCCCCTTTGTTGCTTTCTTGCTTGCTTGCTTTCTTGTTTGCTTCTAAAAGCCAGAACAACATTGGAAAATAAATGTGCAACGATGCTAATAACATTTCCTTCAGGTTCATCGAGGGACTTGGTCTCGGAGCTGGGACTATGCTTGCTCCTACATACGTCTCGGAGAATTCCCCTCGAGCCATCCGCGGGTTCCTCGTCGGCTTCTTCCAGCTCTTCCTGGTCATGGGAGGCATGATGGCGTACTTTATCAACTATGGGGCTCTACTGCATCTTCCGGTAAGAAAAAAACAAAAAACAAAACAACCTACGATTCCTTCCCCATCTTTTATATGCATTCAACATATTCTAACCTCGCTTGAAACGCAACAAAAATAGCCTCGAGCAACCTGGATGGTCCCATTGGCCTGCCAGTCCATTTGCCCAGCCCTGCTCTTCATCAGCATGCTCTTCTGCCCCGAATCCCCTCGATGGCTGGCATCTCAAGATCAATGGGAGAAAGCCACCGAGGTTTTGGCAGACGTGCGGCAGCTGCCCGCCAACCATGCGTACGTTCAGCAGGAGCTTCTAGAGCTTAGAACGCAGCTCGATCAGGAAAAGGAAATCATGCAGGGCGCCGGGTTCATGGCGCTGCAAAAGGAATGCTGGACAGTCCCCGGAAACAGGAAGCGCGCATTGTTGACTATTGTCATCATCACCTTTCAGCAATGGTCAGGGGTATGTTTCTCTTCATCCATCACCATCATTGAGCACTCAGCCTTGACATGTTATACTGATTATACATGTTGTGCATGATGACTAGACCGGGGCCATCAACTACTACGCGCCCACCATCTTCAAGGATTTGGGTCTCTCAGGCACCACCACCGCCCTTTTCGCCCAAGGTGTCTACGGCATCGTCAAGGTTGTCACATGTCTGATCTTCATCTTCTTCCTCGCAGACTCTCTGGGTCGTCGATGGTCCTTTATGTGGAGCGGCATGGTGCAAGCCTTTTGCATGTTCTTCCTCGGATTCGTAAGTTTACCCATCCCTGATCTTCTTCTTGTTGCAATCGCCTGGATCGCTCATACCTGCGTCCCGTCCTCGATAGTACGTTCGGTTCGGACCCGCGATTGGAGAGAACGAGTCGCCGCCTCCCATTGGCATCGCCGCCCTCGCAATGGTCTATATTTTTGCCGCAGCATTCAACATGGGCTGGGGACCTGTCTGTAAGTGAACCACTCGGTCATGATAAACTCCCTTCCAGCTCGTTTTTTCTTCTTTTTTTCTTCTAACATCCCATCGCAGCTTGGATCTATGTTTCTGAAATTCCATCAAACCGATTAAGAGCCTACAACGTCGCGCTTGGCTCGTTGACGCATTGGCTACACAATCTTGCCGTTTCCAAGGCGACGCCCGTCATGCTCCTCTCAACACCTCATGGGGCGTACTTCATCTTTGCAGCCGTCAACTTCATCATGGCAATCCTTGCTTTTTGGATCCCGGAGACCAAGGGCGTAAGTAGAGCCACGCTACTCTGCCCCTGGATTTGAGACATTATTTTTTCTGTTTTGTTTTTTGAATATACGGCTAACATGGACTTTTTGATAGATCTCGCTTGAGCGCATGGACGAGCTATTCGGAGGCGCGAACCTCTCGAATGTGGATGAACTTGAGGTAGCGGCAAAGCGGGCAAAGATGGAAGAGCATGAGGGTGAAGAGGAGGTCAACAATGTCCGCCCGTCCAAAGTCTGAGATTGGCTGAGAAAATCATATGGGATGGTCTTATGCACAATTTGAGCTTTGATTTCAGCCAACTTCTTACCTCGGATTGAATTCACAATATGACACCCCAGGGCGGTAGACGGGAATCCTTTTCTTTATCCAGGGCCTTATCAATGTCTGCGATGAAATCTTCACTATAGCACTCTTCCCTTATCCGTCTCTCTTTTGACAAACGGCAAAGATACGACTTGTCCCTGCTTTGACCACCGAGCCTTGTGGCTGACAGTCTCATTCATAAAAACCTGATTTACATGGCACTCTCTACTAAGGCCTCTTTGACTTCGGTGTTGGTTACCCTCCAGAGTCTAAGGCGGCTGGTATCACTAGGATGGTCTATCAGATCGATCCTGTATCTTGACACTACTTCAACATCGGACGTATAGAGCGAAGATAATATATGTTACATCAGATGGCTATGTTGAAAGTAGCAGTGGCGTTGGAATACTCGTTGGTGTGGCTGACCTCCGGGTCTTGTTGGGCGGTTCGAGGTGCATCGTCTCCGTCAATATGGCTGGGTGAATAATGGAATTACATTGGACTAAAAAAGGTCGTTGCCTAGCTGAGGAAATTGGCTCAAGCAATAGAAACATAAAGCAACGACTACTAAGATATATCAAGATTATCAAAATTGCCTTCCCGTGATGTCCCGGGCCACTACCGCTTCGCTCATCATAACCTTCGTTCGACGGGTATAAAAGTCCTCCTTAAACCATCTGTTGGCGTCGTTATAACGAACAACCTGGAATACAGCATCCCATCATCGCTCTCCTTTTCTGCGCTACAAAGGCTTTCATCTCATTGACGTAGACGTCCCGTGAAACAGTAGGTATTTCTCCAAAGGCATAGTTTCCACGATTACTTTCAACCCTCTTTTCAACTCCAGACCCCAAAACGGAGCAAATAACTAGAGTCGGCAAGAAGCCGTGAACAAGCTGCCTAAAAGTAGGCGGCAGCTAAGCATGTATCGTGGACAAATCGGTTTAGCGACGACCGTGGCTGCGGACAGCGCTGCCCTGCATAGCCTCGAGCTCGTTCTCGAGCTGCTTGATCTGGGCGTGGGTCTGCTCGAGATCCTTGTTGAGGCGGTCGCGCTCGGCGATGAGCTTCTGCTCCCATTGGCGGAAGCGCTGCTCCTCGATCTTGACCTGCTCGGTGAAGCGCTTGCGGAGCGCCTCCTCCTCCTCCTTGAACTTGGGGTTGTCCAGCTTCCTGGGACGGGCCTCGCCGAACTTGCGCGTCTCCATTTGCTGGGCGCGGTAGGCCTCGTAGTGCAGCTCCTCGGTGGTGTGGATGAGGTCGAGCATGTGGGTGCGGATCAGGATAGAGCGGAGCTTCTTGAAGTCGCAGTGGTCCTCGTTCTCGACCTCGGCGACACCCCAGGAATATTGGCGACCCTTGACGATGCGGCCATCGCCAGTCTTGACGTCCTTCTCAGAGCCGATAACAGCGAAGGGCATAGCAGCCATAAGGCTACGCGCGTGCTGGGCGGCGGCCTCATCGTCCTCCTCGATCGGGGGTTGGTAGATCTTAATGTTCTGGGCTTCAATGACGGAAATAATCTGGGTATGTTAGCGATTTGGTCGCGTACATGTGACAAAAAAGTGTCCTACTCTCTGCTTGAACTTGGCCAGGTCGGCAGGGCTGAGGGTGTCGGCCTTGGCGATGACTGGAATGAGATTGACGCGGGAACAGAGCCTCTTCATGACCTCAATGTCGAGGGGCTTGAGGGTGTGGCCGGTAGGGCGAATGAAGTACAGGCAGGCGTGGACACGGAGGTCGATCTTGTCCTGACGGCGGGGCTGCTGCTCCTGAAGCATGTACGACTCATGCTGGTCGTCGAGGAATTCGATGATGGGCTGCCAAGAGTCGCGGTTGTTGACATAGTCGCCGAAGCCGGGAGTATCAATAACAGTCAAACGGACTATGAAGCGTGTTAGATAGGAGAAAAAGGGGGGTGTATCGCATTCAGTATGGGTGAAGCTTACCCTTGAAGAACTTCTCCTCAAGCTCGGCCTTTGTGATCTCAATCTCAACGGTCTTGTCCACCTGCTTCTGATGACGCTTCTTATGATCGGCATAGTTCTTGATGGTGGTGGAAAATAGGGTGTTGATGAAGGTGGTCTTTCCCAATCCCGACTCGCCAGCGACCTATATTTAACGTGTTAGCCAGCAACTCTTTGCCCTCTCTTTCTCTTCCCAAAATCTCGTACCATGATTGTAAAGCCAGCACCCCGTTTAGCAACGATCTTGTGTCGCTGGTTAGGGAGATTGGCAATGCCAATCGGCGAGGCGCTCTCAGCAGCGGCGGCGGCAGCCATTGTGAAGGTTGTTGTGAGAAAAGGGAGGAGTGGCTTGCTCAAGAAAAAAGAGGAAAATCAAGTGTCGACACGAAGCTGTGCTGGTAAGTGCACCACGTGGAAGAGAGGAAGAAGGAGGCAGGAGACGCGGGTCGACTAGGACGAGGTCGAGTTGAGGATGGAGAAGATACGAGGACCTGTAGACAGAGAAAGCGGTGGGTTTGTTTAGGAGGAGCTCGGTGCACGCATGCTGGCACGCACTTTCTGCTGGGGAGCCACCGGGGTTGCTGCTTCAGGGGAATTGGAATTGGCAGTTCAAGGGGTTGAACCGGCTTCAGTAGGTTTGGAGCTGCGGGATTGGCCAGCGCAACCCGTTTTTAGTCTCCACACGTATTTTCTGGGCAACCGTCCCCTTTTTTCCCTTTTTCTCGCTGCCGTTAGGAAGCCTAATCGGTGGCGGAATAAACTTGTGCCGGCATCAACTATTAGCTCGTCCCGCCATGGCAGATAAGCTGCAGGGCGATAAGGAATTGGAAGGACCCGCCAAAAAATTGATGCCGATTGCGATGCAGAATTGTAGGAGTTCTTCAATAATGGACGCGCATCACAGGTGACAATGAAGACCGACTTCAAGGTGCGTTTGAAGCCATCACTGGGTCCGGAGGGATCACAGTCGCTAAAACTGTCTTTATAGTTCTCGAATTTGCTGGGCACTGTCTACTGCCAGGGCAACCTGCTCTTCAGTCCTGATGGCACCCATCTGTTCTCACCCGTCGGCAATCGAGTCACCGTCTTCAACCTCGTAGAGTAAGTCAATTGCAGGCAGGCTAATATAGAGTCCGTCGCTGATGGCGTTGCAGCAACAAGTCACACACTCTACCATTCGCCCACCGAAAAAACATCTCGCGCATCGGACTTACACCCCGCGGAAACCTCCTTCTCACGGTCGACGAAGACGGCCAGGCCATCCTCACAAACGTTCCTCGCCGGATAGCCATCTATCATTTCTCCTTCAAGTCTCAAGTCACAGCTCTCGCCTTCTCCCCTTCTGGTCGGCACTTTGCTGTCGGTCTCGGGCGCAGAACAGAAGTTTGGCACGTTCCTTCGACTCCCGACACAAACACCGAAGGCGAGCTCGAGTTTGCGCCGTTTGTCAAGCATCATTCACATGCCGGGCACTTTGATGATGTGCGACACATTGAGTGGTCAAGCGACTCAAGGTTCTTCTTGACGGCGTCAAAGGATCTCACGGCGCGCATCTGGAGTCTGGACGCTGAGGAGGGTTTCCGACCCACGGTTCTTTCCGGGCACAGGCAGGGCGTGATTGGTGCATGGTTCTCTGACGATCAAGAGACTATCTACACAGTCAGCAAAGATGGCGCAGTATTCGACTGGAAGTACGTTCGACCAGCGAACCGCATCACCGAGAACGATGAAATGGATGAAGACGACGAATCGGACTTGCGCTGGAGAATTGTCGACAGGCACTACTTCATGCAAGGGAGTGCGCATGTTCGTTGCGCGGCGTTTCACCCTGAGACGAACCTACTAGTCGCGGGCTTCTCCAATGGATTGTTTGGGTTGTACGAAATGCCAGACTTTAACAACATCCACAAGCTGAGCATCTCGCAAAATGACATTGACTTTGTCACCATCAACAAGAGCGGCGAATGGTTGGCATTTGGCGCCTCGAAGCTGGGGCAACTGCTGGTCTGGGAGTGGCAGTCAGAATCTTACATCCTCAAACAACAGGGTCACTTTGACACCATGAACTCCCTCTCATACTCCCCAGATGGCCAGCGCATCATCACAACCGCCGACGACGGCAAGATCAAGGTCTGGGATATCGAGTCCGGGTTTTGCATCGTCACATTTACAGAGCATACCAGTGGCGTGACGGCATGCGAGTTTGCCAAGAAAGGCAACGTCTTATTCACATCAAGTCTTGATGGCTCAATACGAGCATGGGATCTCATCAGATACCGCAACTTCCGCACATTCACTGCCCCCACGAGATTATCGTTCTCGTGCATGGCCGTGGATCCTAGTGGTGAAGTCGTGGCGGCTGGATCTCTTGATTCCTTTGATATTCACATCTGGTCTGTCCAGACAGGGCAACTGCTTGACCAGCTATCGGGCCACGAGGGACCTGTATCTGCCCTGGCCTTTACACCCAACGGCGACTCGCTGCTGAGCGGGAGCTGGGATCGCACAGCCCGCATCTGGTCCATCTTCAACCGCACACAAACATCCGAGCCCCTGCAGCTACAGGCAGATGTGCTAGACGTTGCCGTGCGGCCCGACTCGCTGCAACTAGCTGTATCGACTTTGGATGGTCAGCTGACTTTCTGGTCCATTTCTGAAGCAGAGCAAGTGGCCGGAGTAGATGGCAGGCGAGATGTCTCCGGTGGTCGCAAAACGTCCGACCGCCGAACAGCCGCCAATGCCTCGGGTACCAAGGCATTCAACACCATCAACTACAGCACAGACGGCAGCTGCCTGATAGCAGGCGGAAACAGCAAGTACATCTGCCTGTACTCCGTGAGCACCATGGTTCTCCTCAAAAAGTTCACCGTCAGCGTCAACCTGTCACTTTCTGGAACCCAGGAGTTCCTCAACAGCAAGCTGCTAACGGAGGCCGGCCCGGCTGGCGAGCTTGACAGCGACGATGCTTCAGATCGCGAGAACCGTGTCGATGCATCTCTGCCAGGCTCCAAGCGCGGCGGTGATCCTTCTGCGAGGAAGAAGCGTGCGAACGTCAGGGTCTCCAGCCTGGGATTCTCGCCAACGGGCACAGCGTTCTGCGCCGCCTCGACAGAAGGCTTGCTGATCTACAGCCTGGATAACACACTCCAATTCGACCCCTTTGACCTAAACATGGAGATTACCCCCGCTTCTACCATCGCCGTGCTTGAAAACGAGAAGGACTACCTCAAGGCCATGGTAATGGCCTTCCGACTCAACGAAGCCGGTCTGATCAAGCGTGTGTTCCAAGCCATTCCCCCTCCTGACATCAGTCTTATTGTCGCCGACCTTCCCAAGGTCTATGTCCCCCGACTCCTGCGCTTCGTCGCAGCTCAGACCGAGGACTCGCCGCACATTGAGTTCTGCCTTTTGTGGATCAAGGCCCTCGTCGACAAGCACGGCGCGTGGCTGAGCGCCAACAGGGGCAAGATGGACGTGGAGTTGCGCGTCGTGTCTCGTGCCGTCTCCCGGATGAGAGACGAGATTCGAAGGCTGGCGGATGAGAATGTTTACATGGTAGATTACCTACTAGGCCAGGCAGATGCGACTGCGCCGGTGAAGGGTAGCGGGTTGACATTGACTGGGGAAATGGATATCGTGATGGATACTAGTAACGGGGAAGAATCTCTAGATGGAACTGATGACGATGAGTGGCTTGGACTAGAGTGATATATATATATATATTACACGCATCTGATTTTTAAGCGATATCATATATATATAAAACACGGAAAATATGTTACAAGCGTCCCTTCCACGTAATGTTGGGGATATCCTGACACGCCTCCTCGAAGCCCACGGACCTCGCCCAAACACCTCCACCCTCGGTAACGCCATCGAGCAACATGTGCGTCATCCTCACATAATCCTCATCCTTGACGACATGCCACTCCTTGTCCTCGTAGCCCCTGGAAACCTCCCTTGCAATCAGCAGCGAGCGGGCAACCTTGACAATGTGGCCATCGTCCGACAGAGCGTGGATCTCGGGGAGGAGCTCCTTGGGGTCGGAGACCAGCTTGCCGTCCTTGGGCACGTAGGTTGACAGGATGGACGCGTCGAGCTTTGGGCAGTTGCGCGCGATGTACTGGATCATGTCGAAGCGGAGCTTCCACTCCAGAATCCGGACCTTGGATTCGCGTGGGAGCCACGAGCACTTGTTGATGGTGAGGAAGATGGGTGACGTGTTGAGGTGGTGACTTGCAGTTACCTAGGTCAGCCTAGCAAGGGGACAGAAACAGAGTATAGGGGACACCACTAACATGATGAAGAAGTCGTATTTGGGCACATGGGGGGGATTCCACGCCGAGGCCGCGGCAACCAAGGCGCTGACGTGCAGCCCCTCGGCAGTCCTCTCCTCCAACTTGTTCCCATCGACCTTGATCCTGCTCACGAACTGAGCTGCCTCGTCGGGCGCCCGCGCAAACACGCCCTCGAAGATGCGCTGCTCATCCGTGTACTTTGCGCTGCGGGCCAGCTTCGCGTGCTCCGGCCTGACGACCTCGTCGTACATGGCGAGGAGCGGCACCGGCGCGGCGTCGTTGGTCCGCGCGAGCTCCTCGGCCTTGATGAGGAAGTCCTGGAGGTTGTTATCGTGGACGCACGTCTGGGCTAGGGCGGAGGCGATGATTGCTGGCTGGGACCATTCGAGGCCGTACAGGAGCTGGATGAGGGGGTGGAGAATGCCTTGTCGTCTTCATTTTAACATGTTTCTTCTTTGACTTTTGCATACATGTCTGTCAACAGCAAATGAAACTAGACTTACCAGCAAAGAGCCGAGCAAATACAGCCTCGGAAATCTCATCTCCCTTGAAAACATACTCCAGCAGCACCTTCTCGTATCCCTTCTCCGCAATCTCTCCCTGGAAAAAGGCAAAGAAGTCGGGAAAGTGCTTGCCCTTGCTGAAGTACTTTGGCGCCGCCGTTTTCCAGTCGGCGCGCAGCTCCTCGAGCACGGAGGAGTGCTTCTCCTGCGCCGGCTTCATGTAAGAAGAGTTCTCGTCAAAGGCCTTTTGGAGGGTCTGGATGGAGGCCCCGGTGCCATAGAGGCTCAGGAGTTGATGGACAATCTTGCCAGCATTTAGAATACTTTTTTTCCTCCTCGTAGCAATCAGCAGAAGAGAATGAATGGCACGTACATGGTCGTGGAACCCAGCGGCATTGAAAAAGACGTGATGTTTCTAAAAAAAAAAAAATAAGAAGAAGAAGAAGAAAAAGAGTCAATTTGAGTCGTCATGATAAAACGTCTGCGTGGATCCTAAAAGAACTAACCTCGATATCCTGCTGGAGAAGCTCCGAGACCTTTTGCGCCGTGGCCTCATCCTGCTCAAAAGACTTGAGCAGGCCAGTATCCGAGGCGGGGATTTGAACCTTGTACGCAGTCGCCATGGTGCGGATAGGTTGCGAAGACGCGAATGCTTTATGAATATGTGATGGTGATGGTCTGAATGATGCTTGTGTGAGGGAGGAAGTTGCGATCTTGGATGCCTGTGAGATGCGACACCTCATACTTATAACCAAAATCTAGATCATCCTCAACGCCGACACTTTATACGGATTTCGGAGGAAACGAACAACTTACATCCGAAAAAAACTTACAACTGACACCTCGCCGAACCTTGTTGTTTGTTACCTCACAAAAAGGTTTCCAGTTTCACGAGCGAAACAAAACATGTGACCTGACAAATGGACTACAAATCTCAGTTTCATTCCTTATTATCCCGCCCCGCACGACAAATCAAGGACAAGTCATTGATGGGCAAAGGTAAAAGAAGAAAAAAAATGCTATTCGTATTATTACCTTTGAAGAAATGCGATGCTACGTTTCGGTCGCTCATTGTTAATAAGCTTTCCCGTTTCGAGTATGAGATAGCGAGAAGAGGGGAGGGGGAGGGGAGACTGTAGCTTTAATCTTACCCCGGATTCCCTTGCAGGCTTGCAGCTATGACGAAACCTGGAGGTCATTAATAAGAGGGCTGGGGTTTTGCGTGGTCACTTTGAAGTGTGACAGCGAAGAAGTCCGAATGCGCGAGGCAAAAGTCCGATCTCGCGAGTATGCAAAGCACAGCAAATCGGAGTAATTGTTTTTGATCTAATGGGGGTTTTTTTTTCTTTTTGGCGGGGGGATGATTTTCTTCCATGTTGTGCAGTTTGCATTAATGTATGTATGTCATCACGCATAAACACGTGGCGCTTGCCTTTTCGACTTTTGCTTGATGAGCCCGAGGCGCTATTACAGCCCGCATCCTACGTCAGATGCCGGACGCACAGAGCAGCACAGCAAACTTGGTACAAGTTTTGAGAAACAACATATAAAGAAAATCATGATTGAGAGTGAGCCTCTCATGTATTGGGGAAGCATGTTGCCATGTCCCTTCCCTATCTGCTCCAACCTTCTCAAGCTTTATTGGATATCTATCAATCGCTACATCCCAATGTCCCGTCGAACAAAAGCAAATGGATTCTTTTCTCCTTACTCTCTTCATGTTATGACGAACCCAACCGTTAAATGATCATTAGATTCATCCCAGAAAGGAAAAGCAAAAAAGGTCTTGTTTTGGAATCGTCAACTTGAGCAAGTTGAAGAACTATAGAGGTAGAGAGCGTAACGTCCTTTTATAAAACTACTAGCGTCGAGTTATATAACCTCTAAATTCAATGAGAAAAATTTTACTTAATAATAAGCTCATAAAAATATTTAAATAGATATAGAAATAAATTATCTACATTAACATATTAAAAATCTTATTCTATACTATTTGAAATAATATATTATTTCATCTCAACTTTTAACCAAGGTAACATTTAATTAAAACGTTTAATCAAAGGCCAAGGCAAAAATCCTTCTTTATTTAGTCTAGCGGTTATATAATCCAACCCTACACCCTGATGGTGCCACCGTATTAGCTCTCCATCTCCTCGTCGGACCCATCCTCGTCCTCAAAGTCGAGGTCGCTGAGGGCATCCTGCTCCTGAGCGGTCACTGTAAAAAAGGGATTAGTTGGTCTTGTTCTTGCTGTGCTGATAGCTGTGAAGCAACTTACGGAAGTACTTGATGGCGTTGGGGTAGAGCTCCTCAGCAATGGTGACGGCGAGATCGTCAGCGGTGGGGAAGATCTCCCACTCGTACTCTTCGCTCATGTCGTTCTCGTCATCATCCTCATCCATCTCGTCGTCGTCCTCGACCTTCAAGCCCTGCTTGCGGGCCTGGCGCCTCTCGTTCTCGATCTTTGTGGCCTCGGCGTGCTCAGCGTCTGAGATCTGGCGGCCCTTGAAGCCGAAGAAGGCGAAGAAGGAGAGGCCGTCGATGCCCGTGGCCTCCATCTTGGCCTTGAGCTCCTTCTTGGCCTCGGTCTGCTCGTCAGGCTTGGCATCCTCCTCGTGGACGCGGATGGCCAGGTCGAGCATGCCGTTGGTCAGGTCCTTGTCGGCGCTCTTCCAGTCGATCTTGGTCGGGGTGCTGATGTGGCCCTCCCACGTGTCCTTGGCGCGGCGCCAGTAGAACTTCTTCTCCAGCACCTTGTTGGTGAAGTGCTCGTTCTCGCTAAACTCGAACGTCACGGAGATGCTGCGCGGGTCGCCGCCGGGGAGCTCGAAGCGATCCACCCGGATGTTGGTCAGGTGGACGGCCAGGAGCGCGGCATCGTTGGGCTGGATGTACTCGTCGATTTCCTGGGGAGCTGCCTCGAGGACCTGGCCCCAGAACTGGGGGATCCCAGCGACGACCTTTTCGCGCTTGGCATAGAACTCCTTGGAGATGTTGTACTGGTGGCGCACTGTCAAACAAGAGAGATGGTTAGGTACGATCTGATCAGAAATGGGTTTAAACAGGACGCAGAGATCACAAACTCACGGATCTCGAGCTCAATGTCCTCAGACTCGTCCTCAAGAGCCTCGAGGTGCTCGTAGGCGAGGATAGCCTTCTTCTCCTCTTCGGTGGCCATTATAAAAGAATGTGTAGTTATATGTATGTGAGTCAAGGTGTCAAGGCGTGGTATAGTAGAGTGTCAATTGAGAACAAGATAGGGAAAATAAAAGGGAGGGAAAGAGCAAGTCACAAGCGGCAGTGGGTGAATGATCGAGGGGATTGTAGGTTTTTTATAAGCGATTGAGCTTGAACGCGATGGATCATTTATCTAATCACCCTTGGTGGGCAACAACACACAGCACTAGGAAAATTTCTCTCTCCCTCTCAATATTTTCCTCTACCACAAGCTTGCTTCTACCGGTATAACGTACCCTCGTTAGTACATAGTAGATGCGCTGCAGCTCTCGGTGGACTTGCCGGTTGCGAAACATTGATGAATTTTTTTTTTCTGCCCCAGGCGGTTTGCTCTGCTTTCCCTTTACAGCTACTTTGCGTCACAACCACAGCGCATGGGCGGTGAACGTCAGCAGCTGTGATTGGGGACCTTTAGTGGGGTTGATGTCATTTCGCTCCCCAAAAGGCTTAGCATGGTGGGGTGGGAAGTCTGTGTACCCAGACCCCTCTTAAGGCAGAGGACCCTTGGAGGGGCAGGCGCGCACGCCTTTGGAGGGGCAACGAGGTGAAATTTTTCTGATTTTTCTAGATGGAGCTTGGCAATTTTTTTTCTTGCTTGTTTCGCTTTTCCCCTTTTGCATTGAAACCTCAGCAACCCGATCTGCAACCCCTCCAGCGCAGTGGGCCGAGTTGTGTAATGGGTGGATTTGCTTTTGTCTTTTGGTTGAAACTCCAACAGAATGAAAAGGAACGGGGTTCCTTCGGTCAATCTTCCCCCGATCAAGGTCAGAAGCGCCACGAAGATTTGACATGACCCTCATAGCTTTTTATTAGAATCCCACTATGATACTGCAAGCCAACTTGATCACCATTTCCCCCGAAAGTACTGTAGATGTCTTGATGTTGTTGTGGTAAGCTGCTGTGTAAATATTGGCATTCCGCAACTGCTGTGCTGCGTATTGCTACTGTACTACTTCTCACTGCCCCTCATATATAATAAGTACTACTAGCTCCTAAGACCAGGCTCCAAATTTATTGCCCTCATAATCGTTAACGCATAGCACGTGAACAACTTATCCAAACCCTCCGGTGACCAATTGAACAAAAGGGATGTATATGTCCGTCATGGCATCCAGGCACCCCCTCGAGGTGGCCGTCTTCTCCGCCAAATCAGCCCTCGAAGCACAGCAGAGTGGCGCTAGCCGCGTCGAGCTCAACGCCCCAGGCTCATACCCCGATGGCGGTCTCACGCCTCCAATCTCCGAGCTGGCGCGTCTTCTCGCCGAGGGCCTCGAGATCCCCGTGAGGGTCATGATCCGCCCCGTTGGGATAGAGCCCGGCTCGGGGCCGGACTTTATGTACGGGGACGACGAGTTCGAGGCCATGAGGCGCGCGGTGCGGGAGATCAAGGAGGCTGGGATTCTGAACTGTAGTCGGGGCGATGGCTTCGTGTTTGGGGTCTTGAAGGAAGACGGGGACGGGCTGGATGTCGATGCGGAGAGGTGTGCGGAGCTGATCGGGATGGCTGCGCCCTATCCCTGCGTCTTTCACCGAGCGTTTGATGGTTTAGCTTCAGGTCCATCGCACAAAGAAGCAATCGATAAACTCATCAGATGCGGATTTCAGGGCCTACTGACGTCGGGCGGTGTTGGCCCTCACGACGGGCATCTGGGCCGTCTGCGGGAGCTGGTCGAGTACGCCAATGGCAGGCTGCAGATCATAGTAGGCGGCGGCGTCAGAGCTGGCAACGTTGGCTCCGCGGTCGAGAAGCTGGGTAGGCAGGGGAACGACGCAGTATGGTTCCATACAGCGTGCCTGGCGACTGGAGAAGACGTCCCTGCTGAGTCCCTTGATGCCACAGAGCTGGGCAAGATTTTAAGTCACCTAAAATGATTGGTGTAGCAGAGAAATGCAAAGCCTGTGCAGCATTACACATAAGACGGATCTTCAGATTGATCCATGAAGGACAAGTATATATTCAAGAAAGTTCTTGAGCATAAATCCAACTCCTGCCGATGCTAGACACGCATACATATATATATCTATATATCCCCTAAATCAGTCTCTCTCTCACAATTTCGATGGCCCAGCTTCCATCTCTACCCACTTTCCATCGCCCGTCCAAGTACCAGCCTTGGTATAGTCGCCCACGTCTCTTCCCATCATATATCCAAATCTAAAGTATTCTGGCAGCCCCTCGTGATCGCCGTCCCTCACCCATGTCCACGTATGGTTCCCATCCTCAAAGTAACTCCTGTGTCTTTCTACATCGTTGACCAATATGCTTATCCCGTCGATGCTGCGCACATCAGCCGCCTCCCAGGCAAACGTAATGTTGGACGCCCCCTGGGGTAGGATCTCTGTCAGCTCGGGGAGACGCGTCCCTTGGGTTGCGTCGCCCTGCAGAGCTGCCGACGTCTGGAGCACAGGGTCGAAGCCCCAGCGGGCGATGCCGTTGATGAATAACCCAATGAGCAGCCCTTGGTATATGAGGGAGGGTCTCGTCTGCAAGGCTGTTCCAGGGAGAAGTAGCAGCGCAAGGATGTAGTGATGGATACGCAGGTTTAGGCCTGGCAGGGCAAGGCAGATGAGAATTGTAACGACGAACAAGCCATACAGCCTAAGGAGACTGGGCAACCGGCCCTCCTGACGGAAGAACCAAATCTGCGACACAATGACGACAGCAAGCACAATGATGATGGCAGCCAATGCGCCCTTTGCGCCCGGCTGCTGCTGCAGGTCATGTGCGTTGAGTCGCTGGATCGGAATAAAACTGAGCGTGTAGTTGTCCAACGCACCGACCCAGCAGGGCCCCAGCCAGAGAATCGCCTTCTCAACCTGGGCCGTGAGCTGGAACAGCGTCCTGCGCACGCCCATCTTGTCATACATGACCCACGCGCAAAACATGGCGGGGAGGAACCGTCCGAGCACAAGGGAGAAGAGCTCGGCCGCTGATCCATCGGATGGGGGATCCGTGGCGATTCCTACGGTCCAGAAAATGCCTATAAAGTTAGGGAAGAAGAAGAGCGCGGGATTGGCAGTGAAGAGTGCCAATACGCCTGTAAACACGGCCGAGATTGCGAGGAGCGACCAGCGCGTGTCACGGGCCGTGCATTGAACGTCCTGCTGGAAGCGAAACGATTGTGGGAACCACGAGTCAAAGCCCGCGCTCTCGATGCCATTCCGCGTTGAGCCGGTGAAGCTGTCTTGCTCGCCCACCAGCTCGACCACGCCACAGCCGCCACCAGAGTTTGTGATTACGCCGGCATGAATGGCGGCGCCGCAGATGAATGAGTCCCCGCGATACGTAGGCTCTTCGTCCTCAGTCGGCCCTCCAATGACAAACGGCCGGTAGATGATCTCTTGCGTCCCAACGGCCCGGGGGTTGAGAACGTGGTAGCTCTCGCAGTTCGCGGAGCATCGAAAGGGAAACCCCGTGTCGTTGAACGGACGGCAGTCGTTCCCATCAACACCACACGCATTGCCTCTGCCAAACCACGTTTGCCCACACCCAATCGTCCGGGGCTGACCCCATCTCTGAATCTCGGACGCCAACTCGCCCTGCCTCTTGACTAGTACAAAGACAATGAGCCAGATGCTGAAGTAGAGGAACAAGAGCCCATAGCGGTGCTTCTTGTTGGGCAGCAGCCGGTTGGCGAGCACCAGCGGAGCCTCTTGTATCGGCGGGAAGAGCGGCGTGATATGGTACGGCTTCGGATTCGAGGGCCCCTTGGACCACTTGGCAATGGCCTTGCCTATACGCCGAACGGGGTATGGGATCCAGCGCGTTCGCTTGATATTCTGGTCATGCATAAACCGTGGGGTCGACGTCCCGTTGGCCGACTCCTCGACATCCAATGTGCCGCGTCGAGGCGATGATGAAGAGCTGTCGTCAGAAGAGGAAGCCAGCGGTGCATCCGGATGGTTGGCATCGGTCATCGTCAACGTCGTTACATTGTTCTTCTTGGCGCTGTCGCTACTATTGGAGATCGAGCTGCGCCGGGCAGCGACGGCATCACTATCGCCAGGCGTATCGGCTTCGCGGCGCTCGGGGTCGGTCATGAGGGGCTGATTCTCGTCATCTTCGAAACCAACCATGACGAGGAGATGCAAAAGAGTAAGAAAGACGGATAGGGATGGATTCGGGGATAAGCACCTAGGGACTGGCTGAGGCTGAGGCTGAGGCAATCCACTGAACCCTGTAGCGTGCTTATTTATGGTGTGTGTGTGGGGGGGAGCGACGGCCTTTGGCAGTTGGTGTATGTATTATAGCAGATGTCACAGAGGGGATATGAGAATGAAGCACAATGAATATATTGTCGCTGGCTATTTGCTGTCAAAAAGAAGAAGAAGAAGAGGCGCTGGTAAAATGTGAATCGAGTCAGGAATATTTTATGTCTAGGTGGTCTTGCCCGAAGCACCCGTTGCCTCACCCGGACAGATACTTTATCCCGTGTGATGCCATTGGTCATGTCTCAACTGTGGCTTGCGCTAGGCTTACCCAATCGTCGCTGTCTACACACTACCTACCCTAGCCTCAAACTGGCTCCGATTGATCAAGTAGGTCTATTCTATCCATCGCATAGTTCTTTATCCCTGCCACACGGCTTCAATAATAACAAAGAATGACAATGGGTTCGCCTCGAAGCGTGTAACGTTGAATCTATCGTCGGCCGCCTTGAACAGAGCCTTCCACTCCTTGGGCGCCCTCTCTTTTGCGCTGAAGAGCGCCATCATCCTCAGATCTGTCGACGTGCCCATCTGCTGGATCGATCTGGGCAGCGCATCGCTCTTGTCCTCGGGCTTCTTCTCCTCGACTGTGTCCTGCTTGCCGACGTAGTCAATGAAGAGCACCTTGGCGCCCGGCTTGAGCGCGGGGCGGAGGCCCTGGAGGATGCGCACGCACTCGGCGTCAGGCCAATCGTGCAGAATCAGCTTAATCATGTAGATGTCGGCTTCAATGGGCTGGGGCTGGAAGAAGTCGTGGGCCACGAAGCGCACGCGCGAGCTCAGGTCGGCGGGCACATTGGCCGTGAAGACGGACTCGACTTTGGGGAGGTCCTCGACGGTGATGTCGATGTCGGGGAACTTTTTGGCTAGAACAAACGAGTCGTGGCCAGCTGAGCCTCCGAGCTGCGAGGCGAGTTGTTAACGATGAATTCTCTGCCGTAAATCAAGGGCATGTGACACTTACATCCACAATCTTGATCTTGCCAGCGGCCTTCCAGTCGTACGCACCCTCGACAATGCCATCGAGACGGAAAATCTCCTTGAGATAGTTCATGAATGTGGTAAAGTTTCGCGACCTCCAGCCCTTCTGCTCACCCTCGCCATCATTCTCGATGTACTCCCATGAGTTGGCATATTTGCCTCCGTGGAACATGTTGAAGGCGGTGCGGCTCATGTCCTGCGGCAGCGTGTCCTGCCCGCGGTTGAACTTGTCCAGGGCATGGGGCATGATGGTCATGGGCGGCCCCGCGTCGTCGAGGATGGTGGAGACGAGAGCGCGGAGGCCGGCCTGCTTGGCCAAGGCCGCGGACCGGGATGAGTGCTGGATCTCGCCGGCTTTGGCGGGAGACTCGGCGAAGATGCGCAGCGTCTTGGCGTGCTCGAGGACGCGCTGGACGACCTCCTCGGGAAGGTTGACCTTTTTGGCGATGGAGGCGTAGGTGGCTGCGCCGTCGAGAGGCACGGCGGACCAGAAATCGAAGTAGTTGAGGATGCCGAGGGCGGCTACGTCTGGCATGCACTGATGGAGTGTTAACATCGTAATCTAGGTCCTTGGCCAACTGTCGATAGATTACTTACGTTGTGGACGTAGTTGAAGACACTCTCGCTAGGGCCCGAGACGAGGTAGTACATGTCCATGAGCTTGTCCAGCAGCAGCTGGCGCGTGACAAACATCTCAGCATTCAACCCATCATAGCTGGTGACACTGTCTGCCGCAAACGTGGGTGCCGGGATCTTATTCTTGTCAAGGTAGGCCGTAAAGCTCTCGGATAGCTCCGAGATCTTGGCCGAGAGCTCCTTGAGCGTGGGCGCCTGTGAATCTGCCATTGTAAGAAGCGAGTACTTATGGGCTAGAAGCAGTACGTGACTACCAAGAGAAGCAGAAGGGGAGAGAAAGGCAATAATGATTCGTGAGGGGATTTCTCTGAAAGGTAGGGCACCATCCTTTCATATACCCCTCCAAGCCCTCCCACATCTGCACCTGTATTCCACCAGGGTTCGGCACATCAGACCACCAACCCTCACACCTCCGAGGCCGAAGCGGCTTTAGATCGTAATAGCGTTGCATTACCTTCTCCTTGCATTACTGGGGGCCTACAGCGATGACACCATCGGAACGACAAGCCTTGCTCACAGGCGCGGTTACGGATGGGAGGAAGGGAGGGGCCTGGTGGGTAGGACGCTGTTGTGCAGTAGTGATTGGATATTTAGGTGCGGATCAGATAAGATGCATCTTATCTGATACATCTGATAATTTTTCCAGGCCCCACCAATTCTAAGAACCATGGTTCCTTGCAGCCTTGTATCTACTGCATACGTGTCTAAGGCCGAGATCGCCTATATTATGAGGGACTTGAGGTCATTCTGAGACGAGGTAGCAGTTCGAGATCTGCCCCCGGGGACTAAACACTGTTTCTGGCCAGTCCGGAGCTTTTACTCTGCACTATATAACAAGACGACCTGAGCAAGTCACAAGACAATATTCAACGCAAGCCGCGCAAATTAAGATTGATTGAAGATTTGGCTATCCTTAATTTAAGTTATGGATTCTGTGGAAAGAGTCCCGTAGTACATTGACCCCGCAGCTACTTATGCGGGGTTGCTGGCGATTCTTGACGAGAAGTTGTTCTACAAGGTAGGTACGGACGGGGACGCTAGCACAGTCTTCTGTACAGTGTTGCTGCACACGCACTGTACACTAGCTTTTGGTGCACTTTGAGGCGAGCTTCATGTGAGAAATTCATGTCGAGCGGCGAGATGAGTGAGCAACGATACGCACATCCAGCACCAGCGAAAAAAAAAAACCAGCACTTGCAGAAGGGCAACGTCAAACTCATCTTACCGTATCGGGCGTACCTTCTTACATGCCAAAGCATAGGGGAGAAAACGTGGACGTCTTCTTGTAGCTGCAACCTTCCGTGACTCACTTCGCATGAGTACATTTCAAATATGACAAGTCTAGACCTCAAAAACGGCACCGAGATGGCGGCACGTAGCATATTTCGGGTCCTGAGCACAAAGACTGCGGAGAGCGCGGCCAGGCTTGGCAGGCTCGAGGTGCCGAACCGGAAGCCCATCGACACTCCAAGCTACACAACGTTTGCGTCGCGGGGGTCCATCCCCCACGTCACACCGGACAATGTCACCAAATATACATCTGTTGACTCGGCTTACATGGCTCTGGAGGATTGTGCGTAACATAATGCGTTGATTCTGACTATTCGGCATGCTGACAATACCCCTCGTTAGTCGTCGAGAAGAAGGAGCCTCCTGTCATGATCATACCTCATGGCCAGAACAAGAGTCGGATACACACTTTTACCGCTTTTCCTTCGGATATTGCAACGATAATGGCACCCCGTCGGTGCCCACCGGTTCAATCACCCACGGGGAACACGGCCAAGCAGATATTCCTCTTCACGTCGACGGGCTTCCGGCGCATAACGGCCGCCGAGTACGCAATGTGGATGAAGTCACTTCAAGCCGACATCATGGTTCCTCTGGTAGATCTCTTGCATACGAGCCTGACCCCGTCATCGAAGAAGCTCATTCGGATGAAGGACCGCACTGAGGACTGGCTGGATGAATTTCTCTCCATATTGGGACAGAGTGGCGAGGAGGCCAACGTCTTTGCGCCTGTGCTACCGATTGAATATCCCATTCAGTGGGACTATCTCAGGAACATTGCCGAGGACATGCTGGATAGGATAAGAGGGCTGGCCATTTACGACGCGAATTTGCTACCTGACGTAGCCAATTACGATGCTTTCGAGAGCTTGCCCAAGTTATCGTTGGATCCGCCAGAAACGCCGCACGAGGTTCTGCGACAGGTGTCGCTGGGAGTCGACATGGTTTTCACGCCGTTTATCAACAACGCTTCCGACGCAGGGGTTGCGTTGGGCTTCACTTTTCCGGCACCAGAAAGCGGCGATGAGCTATTGCCGTTGGGCGAAGATATGTGGTCACCTGAAAACAGAGCCCGGGTTAAGCCCATCGTTTCCAACTGCCCCTGCTACGCCTGTACCGCACATCACCGGGCATTCATCAACCATCTACTCAACGCAAAGGAGATGCTAGGGTGGACATTGCTTCAGATTCACAACCATCATGTCATGACCGCATTCTTCTCTGCGATACGAGATACGCTGACAAAGGGAGGCGCCGAGGCATTCGAAAAGGAAAGGACGAGGTTCGGCGAGGTATATGATGTGGAGCTGCCCAAGGGCACCGGCGAAAGGCCCCGTGCAAGAGGTTATCACTTCAAGAGCGAAGAGGGCGGCGGGAAATTCAACAAGCCGGGATGGCAGGCCGAGAACGGGGTCGCCGCCGACACGCCCTTGGTGCCTGAGGGCGAGGACGGGAAAGATCTGGAAGAAAAGGGTTTTGCGCAGAAGCAGTGAGCCAGGCTATGGAACGGCATTCGTGGAAAGGGTCACTTCCCCCCTCCTTCTCTTTTTTTCACAACTGAATGCTCGGGATGAATTTCGATAGTGATAGCGGTGCATTTGAGAGATGGAGCGGAGGGGGGAGGGGGCGGGCATCCAAGACAATACTCCGTTTAGAGGAGACTTCGTCTTCTTCGATCCGAAGTCGATTCAGTCGCACGTGGATCTGGTAAGCCGTTGTCGCTCGCCGCCGTGTTTTTAGTGGAACATTTTTGCGAGGTCCGAGAGGGTTGTTGTGCAGCTTTGGCGACTTGAACTTTGAACTCATCGGTATCAAAGGGCAAATTTGTTCACTTGAACATATGTACATATATGTGCTCGTGATATACGTCGCTTGATGTTGCTGAGATCCGATGATCCGATGAAGCAGCTACTCCATCGGGGTCAAGCATCACAAACTACAACTGGAGAAGAGGAAACAAAGCGAAACGAAACTCCCCGGTGCAAAGTACCTAGAATTAAGCATGACCTCATGCTTCATCTTGGTGCTTGGACTGGAGCAACGCCTTTCTCTGTTTGCACGTTGAGAAGCGTTGACCAACCCCCCCTTTGGGGACCAATCAGACCTCACAGTTCCCCCACGGGGGTCAGCTTAATATAAGCTTGACCGAAAAAGGCTTGTGGATTTGCCTACTTTATTAGGCCCTGGACCCTAGACCGTCCTTTATTAGTGCCAGGAACCTTTATTATATGCTGATCCCGAGATTCCCGACCAACAGCCCATATTCAACAAGTACGTCCTTTTCTGTCTCTGTTTTACTCCGTACTGGTACTTTTACTTGCATCTTTCGGAGATTCTCCTATCCCACGTGCCCGCTTCGCCTCATATCTACTCGCGATAACCTGCTGGAGACTCGGTTCCCACTTGGCACTTTGGTTGCAACAACCCTGATAGGATAATTGATTGATATGCTTTGGGGCCTTACTGGGGAGGGGCTTTGGGTATTACTTACTAGCATGTATTGGAAGCTGATGAGAAAATAGATGCAGCGCTATCTATACGTACAAGGTTCGCCTGCGTATGCAAGCACATGGCATGACATGGAATGATGGAGGATTCCGCTGGAGGGGAGGGGAAAAAAGAAAGCAATCGTACGCAGGTTGCTCATGGGCATGTGTATAAGTGTGCGCGCATTCCCACCCCGAGGTTGGTTGTCGTTCGCCATCCTTTTCCCCTTCCCCCCCCCCCCTCTTTCCTTCCCTCTTACAATTTATTGTAAAGGGCCCTATCAGATCTTGTCCAGTTTTCTAAAGCCAGGGTGAGACAATAAAGGATGCTCTCAAAGCTCACCACCATCGCCGGCCTCGCGGCCCTGGCGTCGGCCCAGACTTACCAACGTCTCGGCACATGCCCAACCCTGGGCTGCCTTCTACCCCCGGACCAGGCCTCTTTCCTGCCTGGCCAGCTCTTCGACCTGCGTGTCGAGGTTCACGCGCCCGTCAACGGCAGCGAGGCCTTCAATGACGGGAAGCCCGACGAAAAGTTTACCGTCACCATCAAGAAGAAGGGCGACGACGACAACGACAAGGAGGAGGACGAGGTCGAGGCGCGCGACTTTGCTGATGCTTTCGGCATCAATGAGCCCGAGTTGGAGAAGTGGACTTTTGATTGGTACGAGGACCTCTTCGCCGAAGACGAGGACAAGGCTACCGTCGTCAATGTCGCCAGCAAGGCTTACAGGAAGCTTGCGCTGTACGAGCCTGGCACTTACGAAGTAACGCTGAAGTACTACGACGGCGAGGAGACCAAGGCCGAGTGGACTGTCCGTGACATTTCCAAGGAAAAGAAGGCAAAGAACGTCATCTTCTTCATTGGTGATGGCATGACCACCAACATGGTATGTTTTCACATTGTTTTTTTTTCATATACACACCGTGTAAGAACTGGGATTGGGTTAGCTGACGAGGTTTTGTCTTTTATTCTAAGATCACTGCCGCCCGTTTGCTGGGACACAAGAGCATCAATGGTGTCTACCAGACTCGCCTCAAGATGGACGAGTTCCCCATTCTTGGCCACCAGATGACGCACTCTATCGACACTTACATTACTGATTCTGCCAACTCTGCCTCTGCTCTTTACACTGGTCACAAGAGCACCGTCAACGTAAGTAAAAGAAGGCTCAACGGCCTGGTGCTTTGGGAAAAAAAAAAAAAAAAAGAAGCAAGGGGAGAGAAGAGAAGAGGAAGCTGACTGTAAACCAACCCCTGCCAGGCCATGGGTGTCTACGCAGACTCCTCCGCGGACCCCTTTGACGACCCCAAGGTTGAGACCATTGCTGAAATCTTCCGCCGTGTTCGCGTGAGTTGAACGGCTTCTAGCTCTCAAAACGACGCGAAATGTCATCTAACAACGAACAACAGAGGGGTGCTTGGGGCGCCGTCTCCACGGCCATGCTGAGCGACGCCACTCCCATCGCTCTCTCCGGCCACACCCGCCTTCGCAGCGAGTACGGGCCTCTGGTTGATCAGGCCCTCAACGGCATGACCAACTACAGCTGGACCCCGCAGCACGGCCCGGACGTCTTCTTCGGCGGCGGCGCCGAGCAGTTCATCCCCGGCAGCGATTCCTACGAGGGCAAGGACTACTACAAGGAGTTTGAGAAGAAGGGCTACACCGTCAGCCTCAACCGCACGTCGCTCCTCGACGCCGACGCCAACGAAAAGGCCCTCGGCGTCTTCTGCAAGGGCACCATGCCCGTCTGGCTCGACCGCAACATCTACAAGGAGAACCTCGAGGGCCTTGGGAACGACCCCTCGGGCAACGACGGCGACGCCCTCGACCTCCCGGGTCTCAAGGACATGGCTGGCAAGGCTGTCGAGATCCTCAACAACCGCGGCGGCGACGACGGCTTCTTTCTCATGGTCGAGGCTGCCTCTGTTGACAAGCAGATGCACGCTCTCGACTACGACCGTGCTCTCGGCGACCTGCTCGAGCTCGACGACACTGTTCGCGCTACCATTGCCAAACTGGACAAGCTCGGCATCCGCGAGGATACTCTCGTCGTTGTCTCTGCCGACCACGGCCACGGCTTCGAGTAAGTTACCTTGGCCAAGTCCCATCTTGGGAAAGAAGAAGGAGAAGAAGAAGAAGGAGAAGAAGGAGAAGAAGGAGAAGAAGGAGAAGAGGCTAACCTCGTGTTACAGCGTCTGGGGCTCCGCCGACACCAAGTACCTCACCGAGCAGCATGACGAGCGCCACAAGCGTCGCGCCATCGGCGTCTACGAGCAGTCGGGCAAGTCGCAGTACACCAAGAAGAATCCCAACGTCGAGTACGGCACGGGCCCGTCCTTCCCCCACGACTGGGAGCCGCGGTACGCCATCGCCGCCGGCGTCGTCGCCATGCCCGACCACCGCGAGAACTACAAGGTGCACAAGGAGGGTCCCCGCACGCCCGCCGTCGAGGTCGGCGAGAACGGCGAGTACTTTGCCAACCCCGAGGACGCGGCCGGCGGCTTCCTCGTCAACGGCACCCTCCCGGGAGACCAGAGCCAGGGCGTCCACTCGCTCACCGACGTGCCCGTCTACGCCTGGGGCCCCTGCCAGGAGACCTTCTCGGGGACCTTTAACAACATTGACATCTTTTACAAGATATCTGCCTGCCTGGGTCTGGCGACCGAGGAGGGCGACGGCGGCTGCAAACCTAAGAACAAGACTCGACAGGCTTGAGTAGGAAGAGGGGAAAAAAGGGGAAATATGATGTGATGAAGATGTTTTATTTATTAATGCATGTAGAGAGAGTATGATGATGTGATGAAGCGAGATATGGAAAAAAATGTACAATACGAAGTAATATAGTGTGTGCTTGCAATGTTGCATGTGATGAATTACCTAATCAAGTGACGCTCCTACTCCGTAATACATGCATGTAACTGTTACATATATGGTGTTTCATCATGTTTTGGTGTGAAGATGATACGTTATGAAGATGATAGGTATAGGTAATATACTTATGGTTGTTGCCCCACATACCTCACGTCACAGATTTGTTTCATTCTCCCCATCCCAACCAACCACGCCAAAATCTATTAACCCGAATGCATCTGCATACAAGACCCATCCCATCTCAGCAGCCAAATCCAACAACCTCGTTCAACGAAAAACCTCTTCCTCCCCTCCCCCTCTCCACCCCCTCACAAGAAATTTAAAAGATGCCCCCCCGAATACCAACATCCAAAGACTTCGAACCAATCTCCCAATCCCTCCCCCACATCCTCCACTTTCCCGACCCGCCAGAGAGCACCACGGCCATCCTCGTCCTCCTCCACGGCCTGGGCGACTCCCACGTGCCCTTCGCCTCCTTCGCCCGCACCATGAACCTCCCCGGCGTGCTGTGCGTCTCCGTCCGCGGCACGTCGCCGTTGCCGCTCGCGGGTGAGGGCGCCTTCCATTGGGGCGACGACGTGCTCGTCTCCTCCTCTCAACAGGACGGCGGCGGCGTGGAGGAGGACCCGGGCTTCAGGCGGGCCAGGGACGAGATCGTGAACCGGCTGATTGACGGGGTGCTGGTCCGCGGGTGCGGGTGGGAGAGGAGCGACGTCTTGTTCTTTGGTTTCGGGCAGGGGGGGTCGCTGGGCTTGGGGATCGGCGCAGAGGGGGGTTACAAGGGCGTCGTCAGCGTCGGGGGGCCTCTGCCGCTGTCCATGCTCTCCTCTTCGTCGGTCGCGAGGCGGAATGGGAAGAGCAGGACTCCCGTCTTGGCGGTGCAGCTGCCCGACGACAAGGTTGAGAGGATCAAGCGCGAGTTTGACGACGTCAGTGTCGTGAGGTGGGCGAGGAGCGGCGTCGGTATGCCGGCGAATAGGGAAGAGATGTTCCCAATCATGAAGTTCTTCGCGGATAGACTCAGGGCCTTTTAACTTTGCCGTTGAGTATAATCAATCGCATAATGCTGAATGAAATACGTATTCCAGTAAAAGAAGCATGCATGGCTGTTTCGTCACTCGTACCTAGCACTACTGCTATTGCTACCCACTCCCGCCTGCAACATTTCTGCCAGCGTCTCCCACTTGGACCCCGAGGCGTCGCCACTGGCCCTCGAAACACTTCGTAAGCCATTGCATATGAACCGCAGATTCTTCTCAAAACCAAGCTTGATCCCCTCTAGTACGTCGGCATAGTTGTCCTTTTTCTTCCTCAACTCCAGTTTCATCGCCAGGTCTAGAACATCCAACATGCCCTCTCGTATGGGCGCAAGTCTACTTCCTAAGCATGCTTCGCCGACAATGCGCTTGGTAAATGCCTCGTGAACTTCGATCAGACCGTCGACGCCAGCAGCTTGCGCTAGTTCTTCCTCCAGCTTCAATACGTTTGGAACCAATACTAGCGTGGTGAGATATGTCTGCACCGTCGTGCAGAACCACACCAAGTTGGTGCGGCATGAGTAGTAGAGAGCCTGCTCGTCCCAGCACTCATGGTCGACCCAATAGTTATCAAGTAGCTTGGTGTTGAGCAGGATGTAAGCCACGCGTTTAAATTGAAGCAGCATCGCGAAGACCGACTGATATTGGGCCAGACTGCTGCTAGATATGATCATCTGCATTGCCCAAGGCAGGCGATAGCTAATTGTCAGATGCGGCAGCGCGGTTCTGACGGACCCTCGTGCCAACATTGTATGATGCTGCTTTCCCTCGTCGGCTATGCTGATGGCTAGGCAATTTGTGTCGACTATTGAGCTATAGGCTTCATGACCGATCGCAGTCAGAGCGTATCTGTCATGCCACTTTGGACCAAAAGTGTCCAGCCTGTCGAAGACGTCTTCGCAAAATGACGAAGAAGCAGACCCATCCGACATGAAATACAGGCGCTGTAGCGTCTGCAGTGCCAAAGGCAGACCATTAGCCTCGAACAACGTTTTCTTGAGGGTAATGGACGTGGCTTGATATTTGCTCTGGATCCATTGCTCAAACGCCTCGCTGAAAAGGTCTGAAAACGGAGCCAGCGCATATCCTTGAGGGCACATGGATTCATAGCTCAAAGCTGGCTCCGACGAGTAGAGCTGCGATCTGGTGACGGTGAACCTGCCCAGGCGCTTCAGCACAACAATGTTCTTGCCAGCGTTGAGTATCTTGTGTACAGCCGGATGGAGGAATGCGGGGGCATGGATCTTGCCATCTTTGCCATAGCGAAGCCGAAATCTCTGGCTCCAAATGTCTCCCGTCGACACCTCGTCTGAGGACTCGGTCACAAAGAAGATTTGGTCTCCAGGTATCAATACGCCTTCGTCCATCCACAGCCGGACAGGACGAAGATAGACGTTGAAACATTCAATGAAGATCCTAGCGAGGAAGTCATATATGCGCGATTTACCACTAAGTTGCGCGGTACTGGCCTCATCGTAGAGAAGCTCAAGGTGACGAAAGGCTGAGGGATGGAAGGCCTGCGTCTGCTCAACACGCGCGATAATGCTAGACAACGTGTTGAGGGGCTCCAGCCAGGTGCTCAGCTCGTCCTTCATGGCCACAAGACTGACCACGACATCCTGCCGAGGGGATGCCATGCGCGCATGAAGTGCGCAGAATTTGTCATCTAAGCTGCTCAGCCTATGCGAGATGCAGTCTTGAAAAGCCTGTAGATGCTGCGCGTCTTGCGGCCGTTGTACAAACTTCCTCATGACGCGCAGCTGCCGCCCAGCCTCTGCGAAGCTTGTGATCAAAGCTTTGTGGGTATCCCACTTGAGATGGGAGATTTGGAATGAGCTGACAGGAGCGCATTTGGAGTCAAATATTGACGTTTCCAGCCCCTGCAGCATGAATAGCACTTCGCGATAGATGTCAAGCTCTTCAACGCCAATCTTGCGAGCGTGGCCCTGAGCATCTGTGGTTGGTTCGGCTGTTCGCCACTCTTGAGCCTTTCGTACAGCGTCGAAGAGCTCAGCGTTGCCGTTTTCAACAATAAAGTCCTCGGCCGTCTTCCCGACGACTTCATCGCCGTCAGTCAATGATATGTCTTCCTCTCCAGATGAGGCCGCGTATGACAGGTCATCGTCAGAGCTGCCAGCATAGTTGATCGACTTCCATAGATTCGGATCTTCGTCCCAGCCATCCTCCTTGGCAATATCCTGCCAGCGTAGCGTGTCTCCCTCAAAGTAGCCAGGCTCCCTAATCGCCTCCAAGTCGCTAAGCCGAGACTTGTATGTAGGCTGATCGGAAAGTTCTAGAAGAAGGAACAAGACCTCCGGATGCCATTTCGAGGGGAGGGCTTCAAGGTGATCCAGCCTCCTTCGCAAAGCGTCTGCGAGGGTGTCACGGTGATTCACCCGGAACCTTTCCTCGAGACCAGTGAAGCTGTTTCGCACCTCGAAATTATTAGTTCGAAGATAGGTATGCGATTTCAGACTTTTCAATGCCCCTTCACGAAGTTTCCTCGATTTCCTCGCATTGTTTTGGGAGTTGATGCCGGTTACAGCCTCAATGAGTTCTTCAGTCAAACCGCTGAGTCTCGCAGCAAAGGCCATCATGTGAATTTGTCGAGTTCCATGGCATTTTTATGAATGTACCGAAACCGAAAAGAAGAAAACCCACTTTCTGCTATCGTCGCGTTTTTGAAATGTGTGATAAGTTGACGTTGTTTGTTCATTGCATTAAACGCTGCCATGGCAGTCGCGTCCCGCTGAACCTGCATTGTCGCGCCTACAAGTACAGGTACCTACCTCAGGTCTAGGGCGCCTTTTTAGCCAATGAAAAAGCCCGCTTGGCGTGACATCAGCGATCTGCCAACCCATCAACCCCTAAACGAAATAGGAAAATCTAATGATCTGGACATTTACCTGAGGTTTCAAATGAAAAGTTGGCATAAACTGCGGCAAACACATTGACGTGTCACAACAACATCACGAATCCCTGATCAGTGACAAGAACTGATGAGCCCTGCGACATTCGAGCGAGTACTACATTGGACGACGCGTCTATCAAGAGCTTCAATGGACGGCTGAGGTCACTCCGATCACTACCCAATTTTCTGACCAAAATCCGTTCCTTTTCTATATACAACGCCAATAACTGTTCTTCAGTCATGGCTATCGCACGGCCGGTCCGCGCATTAATAGGCCTCGCTGCGGTGCTATGGTGCTTCTTCCTCTATCAGTGCTTCAAGCCCACGCCAGAGATCCATGGACCAGGCGATCGCTACATGTACTTTGAGCGCGACCCCAACTTAGATCGTAAGAAGACAGGCAGCCAACGAGGGGTGGAGCAGCGCGCGCTGACAGATTATAGCTACGGGCGAGCCGGAAGGAGTGTTGACGAGAACGTCCGAACGATACGCTGCCGATGCCAAAGACACAGACCGCATCCCCGCCACGCTACTAGCATTGGTACGAAACAAAGAGGTGGATGGCATGGTACAGGCTATGCAGGACCTCGAACGCACATGGAACAACAAGTTCAATTATCCCTGGACATTCTTCAATGACGAGCCCTTCACCGAGGAGTTTAAACGCAAGACGAGCGCCGCCACGAATGCCAAGTGCAACTACGAGATCATCCCAGAGGACCATTGGCAAGCCCCTTCGTGGATCGATGATCAGATATTCCAAGAGTCGGCCAAGATCTTGGAAAGCGATGGAGTGCAGTACGCCTCCAAGATGTCCTACCATCAAATGTGTCGTTGGAACAGCGGCGTCTTCTACAAGCACCCCGCCCTGAAGGATATGCGCTACTACTGGCGTGTCGAGCCCGACGTCCACTTCTTCTGCGATGTCGACTACGACGTCTTCCGTTACATGCAGGACAACAACAAGACGTACGGCTTCACCATCAACCTCTACGACGACCCCAAGACGCTGCCGACCCTTTGGCCCGAGACGGTCAAATTCCTCGCCGAGCACCCTAACTACATCCACGACAACAGCGCGCTCAAGTGGCTCACGGACGATACAAGGAGACCCGAGTCGAACCGCATGGCGCAGGGGTACTCAACGTGCCATTTCTGGAGCAACTTTGAGGTTGCAGACATGGAATTCTGGCGCAGCAAGCCGTACGAGGAATACTTTGAGCATCTCGACCGCGCGGGCGGCTTCTTCTATGAGCGCTGGGGCGATGCGCCTGTACACAGCATTGCGCTGGGCCTGTTCGAGGACGCCAACAAGATTCATTGGTAAGACACTCCCTACGGTTTGTATATATATATATATATATATATATCCCTGACCAGAGTCCTCTAACTTGCTTTAGGTTCCGTGACATTGGCTACCAGCACATCCCATTCTTTAACTGCCCCAATTCCCCAAAGTGCAAGGGCTGTGTGACGGGCCGCTTGACTGACGGAGAGGCATGGCTTCACCGAGACGACTGTCGCCCAGTGTGGTTCGAGCACGCACATATGAACTAGGACCGACATGTATATGAGGGATTGTATCTTGGCTTGGCGCGCTTTCGTTTTGAGTATAATGAGACCAACGTACAGTTGATGTTTTTTTTTCTTCATGGCTTCATATGATATTGGGTGTTTTTGTGGCGTTGGTCACGATTTTAGGGGTATAAAAACTCTACTTTTTTTTTGGCAGCGTTTATAGATAGCCTGGCTGATGACGCGTTTGAACTGATGACCTTGAAATCAAAGAATAGGGGGGAGGAGGGGCGTGTTCCTATTGTCGTAAATTTCCGTAGACGGTGACGACGCCTGATGTACCGCCAACACAGAACTGGTCCCCCCATCCATCCTCCCTCCACGCCACGCAGGTGATTACATTCTTCCTCTCCTTCTCCTTGCCGTCCCTTCCTACGGCCCTGCGCTTCCCCTCATAGCCCTCCGGCCCCCATGGCACAAGCAGCTTCTTGGCCACGCGCCCGCTCAGCAGGTCCCAGACCCAAAGCCTGCCGTTGCCGCCGTTGCCGCCGTCGTCGTCCGGGCTCTCGTCCCCAGAGAGGATGTACTTTTCCCGCCCTCCCAGGACGCTCTGTATGCGTAGTTCGGCGTTTCGTCGGGCAGGAGTGGCGTAGGAGCGAAGGCAGGACCCCGTGTCGCGATCCATCAGCCTGATGTTGCCGTCCAGCGTGCCGACGAGCAAGCCCTTGCCGTCCCGCGTGACGTCGAGGCTCGTCACGCTCCCTCCCAGGACGTCAACCACCATGCTCCCCATCCGGACGTCGTAGGCCCTCACCCTCCCGTCCACGCTGCCGGCCAGCACCTCGGCCCCCCTGACGACGAGGCTCGTGACCGAGTCCCCGGCCTCGTCCAGGCTCTGGATGGGCTTGCCGCTGCTGGACCTGCAGTCCCACAGCTTGACGCTCGTGTCGAACCCGCCGCTCACGAGCACGCTGCCCCCCGCCTCCCCCGCGAACTTGACCACGTTGACCCTCGACGTGTGGCCCTGCAGCCCGCCGAACCGCCGCAGCGTCGTGGCGCTCGCCACGTCCCACAGGAAGACGGACCTGTCCCCGCCGCACGACGCGAACCTCTCGTTGTCGGCCGCCACGTCCAGCGACAGCACCTCGTACCCGTGCGCCGCGTACGTCTGGATCAGCCTGCCCTGCTGCGGCGCAGCGCCGCCGCCGATCCCTGATGTTGCTCCTCCTCCTGCTGGGGCAGGGTTGTACAGTCGGATTTGCCGGTCCGACGAGCCTGTGAGTATGTACGTCCCCGGCGACGCAGAATACGCAACCGCGTGAATGGAGCCTTCAGTCACCTCGCCGATTAGTTTTTTCTGGTGTCTCTTTGTCCCATATGTTTGATACTTGTGAATTTTTATCCACCTCCCCTTGGGATATTGGGCGTCTCTCACTCACCGTTTGAGCCCAGCAGATGAGCTGCGGGCGAGTCAGGAAGAGCCATTGACATTGGCTAGCGAGTGTGCAATTTCACATCCTTTGACCTGCAAAAAAAATATACAATATGTGTATACAATATGTAATGCGCAAGACTTTTAAAGATCGGTGAACTGTTCGGTGTGGAGTTGCCACTTTTTAGAACGATGAAGCATTGTGTTGAGGTAATACTAATAGTAGGTACTCCGTACTCCGTACTCAGATCAAAATATTTGGTTGGTCACGTGCACCCATACTTTGCATCATTCCGGTGGTTGTCCCATGGATTCCTTGGTGCGACAGAGCATCCTAGCTGTGCATTCTCTCTCATATATATTCACAAAGTTTAGGTCCATATAGCATCTGGTGGAGCGTAGTTCAGGACGGAAAAGCCTCCTCAGTTCTGGTTCAGCGAGAGCCAAGATGATACTCTATAGAGTCGTGTCCTCGTATACACATAACGCGCCATTATAAAAATTATGCCCTGCAAACCCCCCCAGTAGTTCCCATAGATCCTTTGACCTAATCTTGGTTCCTAGTTCCATTCCAAAAACGCCAAACGATGCACCAAAACAAAGACCACCGACACGATTTGCCGGCCATGACACCCTGTTCATATATACAATGGTTTTCAGACAAGACCAGAGTAGACAATATCCATGGCCTTCCCATACATCTTCTCCAGAGGTTCCGTCAACAGCCAGCGATGCCCCTCTCCATTCTTCTGTTCTGGTAAAATTTCAAACCCGCAATGCTTCATCTCAGGATGCTTCGCTACTTGGCGAAGCAGCTGTAGCCTTTGGTCTAGTGCGGTATGGACGGCGCGCGATTCCTCCCAGACGCTACCCATAGTGGCAATAAGTGGCCTCATCATGCTAACCTTGCCAGAGAATTCTGACATGCGGCTCAAGGATTGAGAAGCAGTCAAGACATCGACTGCTTCTACAACCGCTACAGCAACTATGGGTGGTGGCACGTTGAGCATCATCGGCCGGGTTCTGAGCAGCGAGTCGAGGTTCCCAATAATGTCAACAATCCGATTTCCATGCTCCTCACACTTGAGCATGTGAGAGCGGAGGGCATTCGCTGGCAGTTGACGTGGCACCCGGCTGTACCGATGCACCCTAATCATGGCATGGTCGTAGAGGAGATGCATCGTAAGATAAGAGCCAATGTTGCCCGCCATCATAGTGGCTTCCAAGTTGGCGCGGCCTGAGAGGAATCGAGTCGGTAAAGAAGCATGCCATCTTCGCATCGCATCGACCAAACTTTGGACTTTTGCGCTCTCCACATCCTGAGGCATTGGCCTGTGAACCATGCGGTAGATCAAGGACTGACACTCTGCCCAAATATGAACCATCTCCACCAGGTATGCCGCAATCTCATACGAGTTGTCCAGCATTCTGACGACGTTGACACCGTTGGTATCGAAGAATGGAGCATGGCTCTCGAGCTGAGTCTCGAAGCTTGCCGCCTCGGACGGCAGACGAATATAAATGTCGTCTGCGTTGATCATAGCCAATCGTCTGGAATACAGCCCGTTCAGTCGCTCCAACATAAAAATAGACCAAAGAGTACGGCGGCGAGCTTCCGAGTATCCAGCTTTACTTAGACCCATCGGATATGTCAGCCTATCAGCTTCGCGAGACTGCTCAAACTCTAGATTTAGCTGCAAGGATGCCGTGGCTGCTGCTGCTGCCGACATCATTTCACTGGCTTCGTGATTACGAGACGTGGAGATGTAGTGTACCGCAAGTAGAATCCTAGACTGAACCAGTTGAAGGCAGTCAATGGGGCTCGTCTTCTGCGCAAAGTGTGCCACCTGAGCGTATTCGTACGCGATTTCCATCGGCCCTCCGGATAACGTGACACCGATGGTTAACATACTGTACAGCAGCATTAGATCCTCCGGTGATTTGCCAGCTCTGGAGACCCAATCCTTTGTCGTCTTGGTTGGCAGAAACTGCAATATCATGGTGCTGTCAATATGTGTAAAGAACTGTGAGAGCACCATGTCGATAGACTGGGGGTCCGAGACATAGGGGTCGGTCATCCAAGCTCGGTGCAGTACATCTTCTGGAATTCGAGAGGCTTCGGCAATCTGTCTCCTTGTTGACGATGGCGACTTGGTGTGATCCAATGCCTGTGCTTCAGGGGCCGGTGGGGAACGAGTAACAACGTGACCCTCTTGGCCAACTCTTAGTCGTTTTGATGATGTCTCGGGGGATTGCTGGGAATGTATCGTTGTCCTAGGAGATACGGGCGAGCTGGCGCTGCTCTTGGGAGAAATGTGCTCTTCGGGCCTTGCATTTACTCCAAGCTTAGGGATATCATCGAGTTCAGCAGGAGGTGTCGAAGGAGACCCGCCATGTCCACCTCGAGGTCTATAAGCCAGTTAACACCCGTCTTGTGTCTGCCTTTTGCCTCTTTGTTTGACGTACGCGTTCTTGAACTTGCAAACCCGGCCAAATTTCTCGCATTGGACACATCGCGGGTAGTCGGGATCACATTTGATCTTCTTCTCACGGCAAGTAACACAGGCGATGGCCAGCCTCTTGCGGGGCTTGCCAGCCTTGGTGACTCCCCAATGAGCGTTGACAACTTCGCCGTCGATGACCGTTTTACAGTGGCTGCCGTCGTCGTAGAAGTAACACATGCCCTCCCCAGGTACTTCTCCTGCTCGAACGAATCGGGGCAAGAAGTGAGTGCCAGTCCAGATCTTGGGGCCAAGACCGTCTTTGGAGACAGTGATCTCTGGAGGAATCGTGCCTGTGGGTGTCGAGGGCAGGCTTGTGCCGGCATGGCTAGGTCTGTGGAGCTGATATTCAACAGGGCCTTTGGAGCCAGGGAGGCAAAGGCGGAACTGATCTCGCGGGCGGCAATCTAGAGTGTACTCGTGCCTCTCAGTATCGTGTGAAGTAGGCCACCAGCGTCCCTCAGAGTGGTGAGAGTCCAATTTGGAATGGGCCCTGTCACCGCCAAAGGCCGGTGAAAGTGGTCCCGAGGCCGAGTGAGACACGGAGCGAAGTGAATGCCTATCGGAATCGTACTTGGTGTCGTAGGAAGGTCGATGTTGAGTGATGGGGGGAGAACGTGTGGGCGGGAAGTAAGAGTTGTTAAACTGCTGTCTCTCGCTGGAAGACAGACGAGGGCGGTCCAAAGGTGAGTTCATGGGATAAGAGCCGGTTCGTTCTGACATGGGCGAGTGTAGAGGCCTTACAGAGCTGGGGGGGCCGAAAAGGCTACTCAAAGAGGGCAACTGTTGGCGAGGAGCTCCATGGCCAGAAGCCGGTCGCCTGTCCAGCCCATCGGAGCCTCTGTAGCCATGTAGGCTAGGCGGCTGGTTTTCATAGCTCGACATAGGAGGAGAAGGTAGAGCACGATGACTGAAAGCGTCTAACGCGGTAGGAGAAGATTTGGAAGAGAAGGTACCCGTAGGACTGATAAGATCCGGTGGAGTACCCGGTAGATGTAGACGCTGACCAGGCTCGAGAACTGTTAATCTCCCCATCGAAATGGAAGACATCTGGTTATTTGAAAGGTTTTCGGGGAAGGTGGGAAGAGGTTGCCTATACGACAAAGGGCAATCCCTGTGAGCCCTGGTGGAAAGTCGAGAGGGGTTCTATGTATCAATAGGCCGATGAGCAAAGTTGCCCCGAGATCTAAGATCGCCGTGTCCACCACCCGGGCCTTGCGCAAGTTGCAGCGGCTTGACGTAATAGGTGTGTTTATCTGCTTAGCCAAGGTTGCAATGTGCTCATGTGTGTTGGCGATTCTGATGAGGGTGTCTCAAGCAAAATGCACCTTTTGCTACACTGAACTGTTGTTGGTTCGGTGTTGGGCGTGAGCAACTGCATGTGAAGTGTGTGTATGTGTGTGTAAGTGAGTTCGCAAGCCTAGTTGATATACTTGTATATATAGGCTGCAATTGGATTTAGTCGACTTGAAGGATTGACCAGCAAATGAATTCGAGAAGCTTCAAAAGCAAAGGCGAGCGAGAACGAAGAGAGACGAGAGGTGGTGGGTTCCTTATGAGTACAATGCACCTAGAAGCGACGAGACGAGGAGGCAAGGTCAAGCGTTGGCCAGGGCTGATGTGAGGATAGGATGGATCTGAGGGAGCGGGTTCTAGGCCATGTTGGCCATGCGCCTGTGCCTGTAAATGCGACCGCGCCTGGGCGTGTGGTCTCAAGATGGCCAGTTACTGTGCCTCCGAAAGCCAAGAAGCTGCCGAGCCCAGCCCAGCCCAGCCAGCCCCATCGGAGCTCCAGCGGTCCAGCCCTGGGGGGTCTCTCTGCAACGCAACGCAGAGACTCGAGCTACTCTGCTAGCACAAGGG
Organism: Trichothecium sympodiale; assembly: GCA_003012115.1. Taxonomy (NCBI): domain Eukaryota; kingdom Fungi; phylum Ascomycota; class Sordariomycetes; order Hypocreales; genus Trichothecium; species Trichothecium sympodiale. The sequence goes on along the minus strand of PXOB01000116.1, from coordinate 23,204 downwards.
AGAGAGGGGGGAAGTCGTGCCTAATCTCATGCTGGCATCCTGCATCGCACTCCTTCCCTCCCCAGAGTTCTGGGTAGACTCCACGCCCTAGCAGCCTTGGTACTCGGTGGCATAAGCATGATACCCAGGTTGGACGAAATGTTTGGTTCGGTGGCACCTCCCGAGATGACCCAAGGATCTTAAACTACCTTCGCGGGTACGGAGTACACGGAAGGCCAAAGGGTGCCGAGCACAATCGCTAGAGAGAGAGACCGTCGTGGAGGGCCCCCAACTAGAAGGGGGGGCGGCCAAGAGGGCTAGTAAGCGAGGACGATTTCCCAACGGAACCAACAGGCTGGACCGCCAATGACGAGGGAGTACGGCATGGGTCCGTTCCATATGATGCAAGAGATTCGACGGCTACGGAATAGAGTGGTAGAGACTACATTATGTAGATAGACGAAAAAGGGAAGAGAAAGGAAAGTGGAAGCAGCCGGAACGGAGACCGAAGCCTCTCTCCATTCAGTAGGTGCCAGCCGTTGGCACCGTCCCAAATGCAGCGCCAAGGTACCGGCTTGATAGCTCTGCGACTCTGCAGTCCAACCCTACAAGTATGTACATACATAACTCCGTGCTCCGTATCCTTTTACTCCGTACTTAATAGCACTGGTAGTTATTGCCTTTGTCCGGCATATGACAGATGGCGCATGGATCTACTGCTGCTACCACCTACCGGAGCTGCACTGCATCTGCACTCCAGTGCAGATGCGACTCTGTAAATGCAACTGCGGACTTCTGCCGTGCTTCCTTCCTTGCATGGATGCATGCATGTTTCCATTCAGCTCAGCTCTCGGATTACCTACCAGGTAGGTACGAAGGCGTAGTACCTACTCCTACTAGGTACTAAGTAGGCTACCACCTGCCCCGAAGCATCTACCCTCTATCATCCATTTTAATGCATCATCTGCTCACACCTATGGCTTCTTCGCCGTTTTTTTTTTTTCTGTCATCGTTTTCCACAGCGTCCTTTGAGGCACAGACCAAGCCACTTACCGCTCTGACCCCGACGCACACCAGAGACTGACCTAGCTATTACTGATTTTTTATGGGAGCGGTAAATGCCGGCCAAACTGCAAAGCACTTCCAAATCTTTTAGAATCTGGTGCTAGTGGGAGAGATACGCCGTAGTCCGTCTCCAAGGCGGTTCGCGCTAGGCTGAGGGGTGTACGTACATAAGTCGTGGGAGGAGAACCCTGCAAATGCAGCATTCGCCGGCATCCGTTCTTAATTTATACCCCATGCCCAAACATGAATCTCAAGCCTGACAACAGACACGTGCAGTATGAATGATCCCTTGTTTCTGAGCCCAGCATCACCAGGTCCTTCGGAAAGTACCCTCTACAGAGAAACGGTTACATATACATCTGTCATGGCCCAGGAAGAAATGCTCCGAGCCTCATCGTCAATAGCAGCGGCACAAGACCCTCTTTACTTTTAAACTTGAACGAATATGATGACATTTTCTCTTCGACCAACAGCCAACGGCACAGTCGCCAACTTCTACGAATTGCCAACAACTGTTTTCCCCCCTTTGTTTGGTAGAAGGGTGGGGGTGGGGGTGGGTCACGCAAATCGACCTTGCATGCCAATATTGGTCATATCTACCGTCTGAGGCACAGCTGTCCTGATTTTCACCCCCATACTCCGTACCTTCACCCGAAAGGGTGGCCCTAATAGTTTCGCACAGCCGCCAAGCGGCACCTTTGCCGCGTTCCCAGGCACGTTTGATGTGGTACAGCCCTAGTAGTAGTTGTAGGTCGAGTACGGAGTAGCAAAAGGCAAGAGAACTACTACCTAGCATTAGTATTTGGATCATATTCGGAGCATGTCTTACACCTGTGGTCACTCTCACACAATAGGTGCTCCTGCGCTCCTGATTTTTTCCCCTTGCTAACTGCACTGCAGCATGTGCGCCTGATTGTTCTGGAACTTGTAGACTATAACGTCACCTTCCGGTTCGTTGTAACGCCAGGCAGCCTCTTTGATAGCTGCTACGTACTTTTAGAACCAACGGCAGAGGTAAAAGAATTGGAGGGCGCTATCGAAAACCCAGCGGGTTGTCGGCGCGGGGTTGATGGTGGTCGTCCTGTCGATTAGGTACTGGCAGGGTCCACCCTTGTCGATTCTGAGAAAAGGGTACATTGCCTTGCATACCTGGAGTGACATCCGGCAGAGCCCCCGAACGCTCCTGCCAGGTTTCCATGCAACTCTGTTGATTTTTTTTCTCGTTATTACGGAGTACTCTCGCCTGCCCATGCTGACCGTACGTAAATTACTCGTTCCTGCCTCTCTCGGGAAGTTCGCTGCTCGGCTCTTCCATTACCTGCAAGGGTTCGATGATTCCTTTTTCGCAAACCGTCAAACGCCAAACGTGCTGCTAGAAGCACCAGCTAGCAACCCTCAATGCTAGATCTACCTAGCGAAATGCGGCGGCTCGGTAACTTCCACCCATTGAAAACCTTGAACCACACCGCTACCGGCCGCTAAAGATTCATACACTCGTTTACGTGCTTCGCCTGCCTACCCTACCTGGAGATTCATTACTTCAAGTTCTTAGCGAACCATGACCAGCCGCAAGCCTCACCCAAAGTTTGAACGGTTCTCAGCAGCAAAGTCAAGTCGCCATCTTGGCGGTGCCACTTCACATGTACGGAACTTGTGGGTGGCGTGCACACTCAGAATTACAACCAACGGTCTGATGAACGATACTAACGCTATAGGCTCGGCGGCTCTCCATTCTCGATTTAGCAGGGTCCTTGTTTCGCTGGCTCATTGCGACGGTGAATGTGTAGAACAAGCGGCCGTCCTCAGGTGGCCCCCCCGGACACCGCTGAACCAACACTTTCTACGGCGAGAAAAGGGCAAATGTGACCGTTTGATACTTCGGCCCGTCATTTAACTTATGATCGGACCGGCTTCGATCACAACATTCTACGTATGTGCATGGTACCTATCGCCATGATCTGCGCTGGGGGGGGGGGGGGCCTCAATACATGTCCAGCACGGATCTGTTGTTGGTTCTACTATGGCGGTTCTGCAGGTCGTTTGTTCGAACGGAACACAGCGGAAGAAATTCCAGAAGCTCGCTCCGTGGAGCCCTTGTGCAGGAGAAAACCGTTGGTTGATCTCAGCTGTAACTTCAGTGGGTTGCGTCAGCGCTCCAGCCGCAAACACCACTCAATATCGAGATGATTAGTGTCGCTTGGGCTAAACACACAGCGAGGCTCTTGTTCAGTCCTTCAAAGCTGAAGTTTACCATGAGAGATCAACATTTTCAAGGATTATACTACGGAGTAAAAACAGCACATATGCACAGACATCTTGATCATCCACTGAGGTTTAGCGCTTGAACTTTGTCCAGTCTGAGGCACGATCAGCGATTGCACACTTTTTACTCCTGTGTACTCCGTACAGCTTCATCAACATTCATCTAGTTTTGAAGATCTCTGTTTGGTCTTGGCTATCTCGAGATCTGGAGACTTCCACTTCCAGATGGCGAAGGTAGACCAACAAGACTGCCAAATGCCTCGGAAATGTCTACAGCTGACAAGCTTTCCCTTGCAATAGGCACTACAGTACAGGACCAACGCAACCAAACCTTTTCAACAGTCTAATAATGACTCAATGAGGCGGCCTCTTCAAACCCTGGATGGCCCAGTAGCTTTGGTCCTCAACTCATGACAGATCGAGACAAAGATAGTGGGCGCAAGCGTGACTGCGTGAACGAGAGGACCATGACTTTATCTCTCCATGGGGACAGTCGTCATACGCTTGTCAGGTCCTGAATGGCCGCTCAATTTGCTCAAACCTGCTTTCCATTCCCGTGCCCCAGCGGGTGATGGTTGCTACGTTGTCGGAAGCAGAGCGGTTCATGCATATCGAAGTGACCAAAAATACCTATGATCAACAGCCATTGTCTCATACCTGAGTGGTGTGGCATCCACCGTTTGCATGCGAGACGCTTATTACTGGCGGCCTGCCTTGCAGGCTCCCTCTTTCGTGGCCTCTGACGAACGCTACAGTCGTGACCAAGCTGGGCGAAACTCACTTCTCTGGAATTAGTCTGCCAGACAGGTTCAGGTTATTCCGGGGCACTGTGACGTCTGCTGTTTGGTCACAGACCCTCTTGTAAAAGTATTCAAGAGCTAGTCTAAAAAGAAGGTGTGGCTAGTGACATGAGCTGAAACAAAAACAAGCATATCCAAAAGTGGCTACTAACAAGGCTGCGTTGGCCGTGTCGACGTTGGCCCTCGGCCGAGTCCCTGCGGACACCTACAGGGCAATGTTACGTTGAACCTACACTTGCGCCACAAACACTACAGCACCAATATGCACCTACACAGCTTCTCTATTTTGCAGAGTACTAAGGTCTCCTCACGGCGCGCTTTATCATGCCTTGCATTCGGTTTTTTTTTTCTTTTTTCTTTTTTTTTTTTTTTTTTTTTTTAACAGCGATGTCTCCCTCAAAACAAGCTATTAGGAATCATAGCAAGTCATATCGAACGGCAACTTCCGAAGAACTGAGCGCGGTTTCCGCCGTTCATGCATTATGGTCAGATGTGGAAGTTATAGCACTCTCCCTCAAACAGTCAGGCCTCGACACACTCTATATTGAATAAGCGGCCGTAATGCCTTTCTCCTACCACATGCCCAAGCATGACACAGGTAGATGCCCCAACACTTGCATGCTCTACCTCTGTCATATGAGCACCGTTGAAGTCCTAAAGCAAGCATCCACACTGTCGGAACAGAGCTAGAAAAGCCGGCCGGGGGGTTCCACAAGCACGAGCGCGGCAAATTGACGCGCCAAGACCCTCGGCTCTTGGAAACGTGGAATCTTATTACGGCACTCGGGAGGGTGGGTATAAATGGCCAGTTGTAACCATGCGCAGTACGGAGTACTGCCTACTTTCTGGCGGCTGAGGCCTGCCTCGTGTCAGCAACCAGATGCTCTAAGCAGGATTGGTCCAACGGCTCGCCCTCGGTCCCGACGGCCATCTTTCCCAATCTACACAGGCAAAAAGAATCGCTTTAGGACCCTCAAACCTCGCGTTAAGCAGTACCAGATCGTTACCATTATATCACATCATTGCACTATTTGCAGCCAATTCCAGCAGCGGATTTTGATGACCACATATTACCTGCCCTAAATCACAACCGATGATCGTCTGAACTTCTCTAGCATCTCTTCACTTCCTGGATGTTCCCGGTAATGCGGAGTTAGGGACCGGGGCTTGTCAACTAGCAGCATAAACACCGGAGACAACCCTTGAACGGGTGTTTGCCAGGAAACCGGGCTTGGTTAAGGTTCATAACCCCAGGATGATATGCCGTGTCAACCGCCAAGGAAGAATTGGATATGCTACTGAATGCTACTCAGAGAGCTGCTTTTCGGTATTCGATGAAGGGCCCATCCCTCTTGCATGAGCCTCTTTTCGAAAATGTGCTACACGGTCTCTTTACGGCAGCATTCAGTAACCAAAGCTTGACGCATGATGATGTGTCCTAAGAAATTCTTCAAATACAGAGTACTGTCCATCGATAGGGGTATGCTTTGTCTTGCAGCAGCCGAGTACTCCGTATACACCATTCAGATAATGCACGCCCGTGAGTGCCGTCACGCCTTAGATTAGGTAGGACTAGCAAATCACTAGCGCATGGATGCCCGAACCCCTGGTCAAAGAAGGTGCAGTTTGACCACGGACAAACCCCATCATGACGGTTTATCTGCAACAAAACGGTTATCAGTATTCCGTACCGCTCAAGGGCACGATCGACGCAGATTCTGAAACACCAGATCATACTTGTACTGATCTCATCTTACACACATTGCGAGATCTGGCTCCATTGTGTATTCCTCAAGAAGCGCATTCTCCGATGTATTTCTTGCCTGTGCCGGGGAAATACTTTCTTGGCACGCAAACCCATGCGCAGACTTTGCTGCATGTACGGAATCACAAGTTGAAGCGGAGAAATTAACAGAGTAACCGTTTACATCAAAAAGGTTGTACGGAGTATTATTATGGATTGATTCCGCTGATTTTGACGCTATTGGGCCAGCAAGCCTACAAGTAGTTGTTCTCATGATGCCACAAACAATGCAGTCTATCGCAGCAAGACGAATTTCCTATCTCGGCATAAAGCCGATTTGGTGCAGATGACGCCCCCTTGCTATGATGGACACACTCCATCTGGGCACACCTCTGAAGCGAGCGAGAAAATATCAGGGGCCGCCTGGAAGCCTGCTCCTTCTGGATTTTTCACAGGGTCAAGGCGCTGGAATCTCAGATTTACGGCGGTCCGGCCATTTTGAACTGGGGAGCCACGAGGGAATCGACGGGTATTTCGCACCTCTTTTCGGCATTTTCCACTCAGGCGCCATAGATGCTGCTATTCCTAGCACTGCTAGTGCTACCGAACCGGTGCTAGAATAGCGCCAACTCCATGTCTCCCGCAAATGGGTCTGTTTGCCTCGGCGCCAAGAGAGTCAAGTGGTAGACCGTTTGGCGCAGCGCGGCCAGGGCGGAAGGGGAGCGGAAACACGATCGCATTGATCGTCGCTCAGAAGCCGTTTATCAGGTACGGAGTACATATACGGAGTACATGATACATCTATATGCTTCGCACTCCGGTACGCAGTCATCAAGGGTCGTGCTGAATCGGGTGACGCAATAAGAGAAACCAGACTTTATTTGGATAGTGGACACGCATTGCCGTCTAGAGGTCCAGAGGATAGTTTGACGTTATGCCACGATAAGCATTGCAGACATGGGCGCAACCAGGGTTTTTGGCTCTCGAATGCATCTTCTACAGGTAGCTGCGCACTCACTACGAGACCTTTCGAGTGGTGTCGCGCCAAAGCACTTGTCGGGGCGACGACGCCTTCATGTGAGCAGCATACGCATACGCAACGCTCTCGTGACCACCCCAAGCATATCACGTATGATCAACGTCTACTTAAGATGTAGACATTCATCGCGCGCGCATCTCCGACATGCTAATTTGCAGCAAATCGATATTCGGGATTTGCCGCATCGCAGAAATGGTCAGCATATGCACACTTCCACGTGGTTTTCTAGGCGCGACTCCCGCCATCGGCAAATTCCGTCGTTGAGATATGAAGCAAAGCGACCCTGAGCCTTAAGACTGGCGCTTCTAATAGGACGTGCAAACGCACTTTGGCTCAGCTCTACGACGAGAACGGTAGATTAGTAATGTCCGCCTCCCCGCGGAATTTGTCGATAGAAAACTGGCCCTGTTGGTGGTCTCCAGCACGTACTGGGGCTTGGCGTGCGATTCTTCGCGCCCGGCGAATAACGGCACTTTTTCAGCTCCTCGCATCATCAGCTCTAGAACGACCCCTTGCTCGGCTCATTCCTTTCCTGGAGTTACCGGCTTTACAGGGACTTTCAGGGCTTCACCTGAATCATGTACATGTAGTACCATTGCCGTACACAAAGAGACAAGGTAGTAAGCATTGCGTCAAGACCCAAGGCTGTGGGCTGTGCCCGTCGGCTCCTAGCTACCGACTGAAGCGAAAGCGAGCAATATCGCCAGGGTGCCAGCAACGCTCCAAGATGTTGTCATCGGACACAATCCGGAGTACGCATTGGGATGACTCGTCCAGCTCGCCAGCGCGGAACTCCTATCCGTTGATGCGCAGACAAAACTCCGCCCTCACCAGCAAAGAATTGCATGATACCTACTTGTATTCGTACATCCATATTACTCCGCACCGTAATACATGCCTATACGACCTGAGCCCTGTCGGCATCCTACCTACAACTACGGTACGGCATGGCATCGGAGGTGAAGCCGAAAAAAAGACAGGACTCCGATGCAACCTCAATGCCGACCACACCCATAATCATCATCACGAGCATAACTCGGCCGGGTCTGCCGTTAACCATGTGATCAGATTCCGCGCAGCCTTGAGAGTACCACTGGAACTCTGATTGGGCGAGAGAGATGGAACAGCATCTGCACCCCTCAGCACTCGGAGAGTTGAACAACCTCTTCGCGATGCCTCGACTGCAGGTCTTAGCATACCAGTGTGCCTGCAGAAATCAGGGCAATCGCCCATGCTATTCTTGGGACCTTCAGCTCAGGAGTTTGGTGGTGGGCTGAGATCGCGGGGTGAAGGCCTGGGCCAGACTCTCGCTTTGTTCGGCATGCATCCAATAGCGCCAGAATCGAACTATACAAGTAATACGACGCCTGACAGTATATACAGGTGCCTCATCTTTGCGCCGAGTCAGGCGCAGGCGTAGGAAAAGCTGACGCTATTAGGTAGGTATACATAGGTGCTGGCGACCAATAGCCGAGAACACATGGCCCCAAAGCATGCTTGGCTCCTATAGGGCGACATACATGTCTTGATCTGGAGTGCATCTTAGTACACGTAGTACTTCCCGCTACGCTTCAAAGATACGGCACTTTGGTAGGATACGGCTCCTTCAAGGGTCTACAACCCTCGATGCATTGTTCCGCCCTCACGCCTAAACCAAACACAAGTGAGAGGGTGTGGTCGTTTTATGATGCCTCCAAAATCAGTAACTGATCATGCCCAGAAGATGACTGTAATCGGAATCCGAAGCTTTTGGTCAAGAAAGGCAATGTTCTAAAAGAAATAATAAAACCGGTCTCAGCTCAGATCGACCCTGTCGCGTGCGTTGCATGAGAAGCATGAGGAAGGCCTAGAAAATACCTATTCGTTCACCGCCTTTGCAAAGATTACAGATGCAAAACACCTCGGTTCCGAGACGCTATTTATATGCTTTCTTCTAGGGCCTTTTAACTGACTTTTCTCTACCGATTATTTTGCGTAGAAAAGTAAACCCCTTATAGGGTGTTTTCTTCCACGGACAATATCCAGACTGGGCCAGCGAAACTCGTTTCTATCTATATGCACGGCGAAAGATGGTCCGCTTATCACCACGTGGACGATTATTGAATCTGGTGATCTAAATTTATCAAGGGTACCTACAAGTAGGTACTGTTGATGCAGTGTACATATACACGTTGCCTCGCTTAGATCTGACAGCGGGTGCTACTCCGCTTAAATTCGGAGTAATATCAAGTGGCAATATACTGTACATACCTAATACCTACCTACTAACCAGCCATTGGATAACCAATTCGCCAATGTACATATGTACTCCGTGTACTCCGTATACTCCGTACATAGTTTATAACCACAAACTCGCATAGCTCCCTAATTTCATTCGGGACAAAGAACCCCTTCACGACCGAGGTACAGAGTTACAAAAACGGCCCATCAAGTCAAGCTCCCAGCATAAATCGTCTTGCCTGGGAGAGAAGAACTACAAGTAATATGCGGGGTTTCTCATACGTTCTCACCGTTCCGCCGGGCTACTGCCAAGCTTAGAAGTGAAAGGAGACCCTGGACAAAAAGACCCTGATGCTCGGAATCTTCCAGCCTTCTTTACTCCGTACTCGGTACTCCGTAATACTCCTTGATAAAAAAGAGTTTAGCCCCCAACAACGACACTTAGAATTGCGCTTACAAGTAGAGAGCTGAGGAGTCGTTGCGAGTAGGGAGGCACGACGGGCATTTTCCGCCCTGCTGGTGGATATGGATAACCCAAGTAACAAGGAGTGTCACAAGGGAGGGTCACATCTCGCCTTTTTTTTTTTTTTTCCCTTTTTTTACATCTTGCATAAACGCTCAAGGAGGGGTTTCTTCTCTACATGCAAACTCTCTCATGCTGGAAAGCGGCATGGCTTCCTAATGAGTCCTCATGCGTATGCAGGTGTGATGTGTTGTGTTGTGTGTTGTGTGTGTGTAGGTGTGTGTGTGTGTGACATTGACAGACCGTAACTGCGTAGCTCCCCTAGGTAGTAAAGGGGCGCAGCTCACATGTGGCTTCTGGGTCTGCGGTGGAGAGAGAGGCGACAGTCGTCAACCTCGACGAGGAGTTGAGTGATGATTTGAGTGATGATTTGAGTGATGAGTGAACAGAACAGGTCATGCGGAGTAATAGGGTGGGGGGGTGCATATCTTTCACCGCTGATGGTTGCGAGGCTTCTGCTCAACTTTATTGGGGAAGAGAGACGGGAGTTGCTGTGAACGTGTATGCCTTGTTGCTCTTTTTTATTTTTTACTTTTTCATTCGTATGGCGGCAGGACGAAAGATTGAGTCTGCCTAGTAATACTTTGACTCTCATGAATCAGACAGACAGCCTACAAAACCTCTATTTCAATTCAATGCGTCAACGAGTAGGATATTGTCTTTACTCGCATTTAGGATCCTCTCGTAGCTTTATGAATGGTAATGATGGCATATGATATAAAGGGACTATAGGGTCATACAGTCAGATAGCTCCTTGCTGCAGAAATGAGACAGTTGCGCTGCACTGTCCATGACGTATCATAGCTACTAGTACTAACTAGTAATCCAACAATTCTCTGAGATTTTCCTTCTCCCGAGAACCTGGGTTAATCCAAAACGCGATACATGACAACTTTTACCGACCATTCTAGTAACCAAAGTCCTCGATGTGAGCCCTCACGTACCAAGGTAAAAGTCAAGGGAGCAGCAGCAAGTGACACTCCCATTACCCAAGATGATTCAGGGACGAGGGCAAGCACTGCCTAACCATGCTGAGTGAGCCTGATGGCAAGAACGCAAACTCCGAGGGGGGAGGGGGCGCGCGACTGGAAAACTCGACAAGGGGAAGTGTCTCATCAGGAAAGGAAACTGATGTATGCGATTTAAAGCTACTGGCTATATGGCCCCCCTGTGCCCAGCTTTTCGGGGGGTTCACCAATACATGGAACGTTTTTTCTTCATCAACCGTGCAGAGCATGACATGCACCGCTCTAGGCCAAATTGCTCGGGAGACTTCTTGGGCCCGTTCCACACTGGTTGTTTGAATGTCCTGATGAGGAGGAGGAGGGAGCCGCCGCTCTAATGGATGTTTGATGATGGTGGTGAGCCGTTTGCTTTGAGTTGACAATCTCGCGCAATGCCGTCCTCGGAAGTTTTTCTTCTCTTTTCCAAACCACCGCCGTCGTTGCTCCCCCAAGATCGATAGAGTCCTCGACATAGGATCGGCTTCTACAGGCTGTCCTCGAACGGAATGCCTCGAAAGAATTAGGTCGAAAGGGCGAATCGCATGTGACTGGTGATGATTGTGCAAGTGGAGGATTTTCCCTTTTCCAAACGACTTGTGAGTTGGTATCAACAAGCAAGCATCGTGAATAACGAAGAAGCGCATCTCAAACACCAATTGCAGAGGAAGAGAGTTAAAACACACTACATCAGGTTCGTTGTTATCTGTATAGGACTTCTGCCAACTCTAGCCCTTCCTGCGTTCCCTGGAGTAGAAACGTTCAAAAGGCGATGCCTCTTCATACGCCACGCCACGGTGGCTCAAAGATCCATAATATATACCTCACGACGCTGCCAGCATGCGCCGCTTCGGCGTGGGTTCGTACTGGTGCTACCAGTGCTGAAACCTCTGCGACGGTATTGAAAGAGCCAGTTTCAAGCCACTCAGTGTATTCCAGCGGACGACACCAACTGGCCAGCACCTCTCGGTACAAGCCTCTATCCCCACAGAACAAATGGCTGAGCACGTCAAGAATCACGATGCGGTCTCTGATCGATTTGCAAGCTCCCCTTTCAGGAGTCATGCACATCACCAGCCCTCGAAGGACAAGAGGAGCTACATCAGAGCCCGAGCGGCTTGCCAACCAACTTGGACTCTCGCCTCACGCGTGCCGTGTAGCCGTGCATGCGTGTTCCCTTTGGGAGAGAAAGAAACATGGTGAACCTGGGTTTAGCAAGTGATTGAAACGTCTTCAGCGGTGCCTTTGCAGACCGCCGGGCCGATGACCTCTTCTCGGGAACTCATGGTAGTCGGAATTCGGCAGAGACTCAACCCGGTTACTGCGCTGCCCGCAGTAGTAGCTGGGACCAGTGCGAAAGATTATGGCTTTGGGATGCCCACTGATATATGCTCGACTAACTGCCGAAAGAACAGCTTCATGTACGCCAGAGATACGGAGGAAGTCGCAGATACCTTGATAGAGTATAGATCAGACTGCCATCGACGAATGGTTCATGTAATGAAGTAGATGGCTCGATGACTGGGGTGAACAGGAATGTTGAAGGGTCGATCCTGGGGATCCTGTTCACAAGGAGTGCAAAGATATAGGATACAAAGGCATTGCATTCAAGCAGTCTAGTCGTAGCTGTCGGTTTGGAAGCTCGTGATGTCACTGAGATGCTAATCGTAGTTGTTTGTACACGAATAAGGCAGGAGCCGTGCTAGCACCAGCCACAGCGCCGAAGCCGCACCTGGCGATCAATGTGGCTTGTCGCTCAAGGTTCGGAGAAGCTGCATGCGTCCTGGCGCGCGACGGCCGCTGCTGCAATCGCTGGTTGGCTGGGCCTAAATAGTGCTATTATTATTGCTTCGTTTGAGCGACTGATCGTCACTCGGATGGATGCGCAACTCTTCGAAAACCCCCATCCCAATCCCATATCAGGGGCTTTTGCTGACGGCGGACCCTTTACCTAATTCTCTCTCAACCTATAGTTTTTTGTTTTTTCCCTCTTCTGGCATTCTTTTTTCTCGATAGAGAGGTAATAAGAGCATCCATTGTCACTTTCGTTTAAAACAATTCTTGAATTCTTTTTTTTTTTTTTTGCCTTGCCTTGCCTCTATTAGGTCGTTTTTATGATTTACAGGGCCTTTTGATTTTTTCCTCTTCTTTCATTTCCCCCGTCCCAACAACCCCGGACTGTCGCCAAGGCCTTTTCTACTGCTCCCGATCGCTCGTGCTTTCTCGAGCACGCGACCCCCTCGCATCGCTTTTCCAAGTTGTTCGTCGCGCCGAAAGAAATTATACACGATGGGCTTCGAGTGGATAACAGATCTGGTGGGCGTCCTGGGACCGGTGTTCATCGTGGCATCGCCCGTCCTCTCCTACAGTGATCAGGCATACGCCATGCAGCGTAACAAAAGCAGCGCCGGCTTTTCCCTTGATATCCCTCTCATCATGCTGGTCGCCAGCTTCTTCAGGTTCGCAATGGCCCAGAGGGATGTATATCGTGACCGTAGAGAAAAGGCTAATGGGTCGGATTTGTAGAATTTTTTATTGGCCTGGCGAGCATTACGACCTGAGTTTGCTGCTACAATCCCTGCTCATGGTGGGAATGCAGGCTATCCTGCTCAAGATTGCGCTTGACCACCGACCGGCACCATCAACCAAGGGCGGCGAAAGCGGAATTCCCTTCTCTGGGGCACATGAGAATATTTTTACGGCGCCTAGGCCGTACGGCTTCTGGCAATGGCGTTCACCCAAACCGTGCGTGATTGACCCTGTGCTGATCTGATGTCCGCGTCTTTATGTTGACAATATTGCTACAGGTACTGGCAGTTCCTACTTTACCTCCTCGCAGGTTTGATCGCTTGCGAATTCATCATGTCCGCCGTACCCTCGCTCTACTTCTACTACTCCGACTTGCTCGGATTCATCGGGCTCGCGACCGAGGCCACGCTGCCGCTCCCCCAGATCCTCAACAACATGCAAACGCGCTCCTGCAAAGGCTTCCGGCTGTCCCTGCTTGCAGCCTGGATAGGCGGCGATGCCATGAAGATGTTTTGGTTCTTCACGTCGACGACGGACATCCCCCTCATCTTCAAGGTCTGCGGCATGTTCCAGGCCAGCTGCGACTGCTTCCTGGGCGTGCAGTACTGGATGTACGGCGAGGGCGAGACCGTCATCAAGGAGCACCCCATGACGGAGCAGCCGTGGTCGCCTCAGAGGTCGTCGATGCATGCCCCGACCAGGAGCCTTACGCCCACGCGTCGCCCAGCTCCTTTCAGTGACAAGCCGGTCGAATAAACGGGGGGCGGGAGGTGCCTATAGCACATAAAGTGCTTTGGCATGGTACGAAATGCGAAATAGACTTTGGCGTTCTCTGGGGACGACTATGCATTTGCTTTGGGTGTATTTTTTCATTTTTGGACATTGGAGTATACATTTCACGTTGGTTAGAAACATGATGGCTGTATGGGTTAAGTATGGGTTAAGTTGATGTCGAATATACCAGCTTGTAATAAATTTTATGTAGACGAGACTCGGATTGGATTAGGTCGCCATTATGCGGTCTTTGCATGGCGATGACACGTTATCGGTGATGCGTCTTCATAGCTCACTGGTTCCGTTGGCTATCATTGCATATTCTAGTGTAAAAAGAAAATTATATGAATAGCTCTTACTAATACTACTGTACGGAGTAGAAAGAAAGAAAATATGGCAGTAGCTTCTACGTAACATGATTGGTGGTCTTTCATGGAGCTTCAGGCATGCAGCTCGGACTTCATTGGATGATTGGAGGGGAAAGCTGCTAGCACGATGACGCCGCTCAAGGTGCGTTTACGCCGCCAAGGACGTCATGATCGAAGACAGCACTCCGGAAGCCGCTCAACACCTGGCGCCAGGTGTTGTGCCCCTAGGTAAGTCATGGATAGATCATGGGCAGAAGATTACGACCCAGATGAACTTAGATATGAGGCCAAATAAGGCCCAGTAAATTTCGGCGTCGCGAGGGGTGCCCTCCTGCAGGTAGTTAGCCGGAGCTTGAGAGGTTGCGCGTACAGCTGCTTCCAACAGCTCTATCTGAGGCCACAACAGTACAGAAACTGAGGAACAAGAAGCGCTTCCTTTTCTTTTTTGTGGGAACCCAAGGATGAATAGAGAGAGAGGATAAGTACTAGGAATAATAGGGATCCACGCTCCCCGATCGCCCACCTTTTTGCTCTGCTTTTGCGTATGTCTACCGGTCGGCGGCCGCAAGTAAAAATATCGATACCCACATACATGGCTTGAGGGGGCAACATTTGGTGCCTGCTGGTAAATATTGCATTAATCCAACCTTTTCTCCTCGTTCTGTGAGACCGTTACCACCACATGCAGCTCCCAAGGTATGCCGTAACACTCTGTGTTCCTGATTGAAATCTTTTCCTAAAGACTGCCTGAAAATCATTATCGCCACTCGTACACCCCTATTTCTTGGACTTGTCCAGGTGTTGATAGATGGTTCTTAGCTCTGCTGACAGGCTTTACGACTACTTACCTGGCCACCACCACTAGCAACCCTTCAATCCTCGGCGAGCGAGCGAGCGAGCGACCTGTACAGCATCCTTTCCTCAGATCCAACCCTCTGGAAACCGACTCCTCTCCCGCCGCGTCTGCGTACCTATCGATCTCCTGGCACCTTGCCCAGCCATCGCAATTGTAGCAACAGGACCGAGAACAAGATCGACCTGGCGTTTGCCACCACTTCTGCTTCAAAGAAATCCCCCGAACCAACGAGTCGTCGCACGAGGCTACCTACCCTCAAAGGGACGACAGCCACGGGTCAAGACGACAAAACCCATAACGAACCGAACGAAGCGATCGAATGTCCCGCTAGCCTTATTCCGCCACTCGAGGTTTCGAGCTTGCTAAAGAGCCCATATCTCGTCTTTTTGAGCTTCGAGTGCACGCACCACGGCCGAACCCCCGATTTCTGGATATCCTGAGGGGCGATCAAAGCGCTTCGGTTGCCGTGGACGAAGCACTACCTCTGCAGTGCTGTTGCTCATCCGACGAGTCTACATCTATCAGAGTATTCCAGGTTTCCTGGGATCCTCTCAATTTGTAAATATACAATGGTAAGTCGTGTTTGTGTGTTATTAAATTTGCCATCATTATTTCTGTTCCTCCTTTTGCCCCCTCCCCCTCCCCCTCCCCCACCATCATGGGCTATCTCCAACGCCTGCATTCGACCATGGCAATTGCCTTCCGCCTTCCGCCTTCCGCCTCTCTACTCGCTTACCTAGGTAATCTTGTTCGCGCGTCCCTCACATGTCCTCCCCAAAAATTTTGCAGCTGCAAGAAGCCGCAGTGCGGTGCAGCCACACCCGACAGCCAATCAATCAGCCCTTGCTTACCGCAGACTTTACCCGTGGCGACCGAGGGGCGTATTCCCAAGATGAAAGAGGCTGCCTTGCGCCAACTTGCAGGCGTACCTTCTTTCTTCTCGTTGGTACCCCGATTTGGAGTCGCTGAACATTGTGCTCGGCTTGTCCCCTTTTGTTACTCTGAGTGGTGGCTTGAATATTGCATTGCAAGAGCTTGCAGACTGTTGCTGTGCCTTTTTCCTACGTCACCTTTGTTTCTCGCCTAAAGCCCAATGATAACTCTCATTCTCAGAGTCACGACTACAACCTTCAACCTCACAATAACCTCACCTTTCCACACCCCTTCTTTGATTTCTTTCCCGTGCCTGTCTCTTCTTTGCTTTCTTGCTTTCTTTTCCCTTTTTTGAATCTTTCTCGTTCTTTTCTTTCCATCCTTTCATTCAGTCGAATGAGCTCACTTACCTCACGACCGAGTGAGCTCTCCAAGTGCACCACCTTGCCCCGCCTCCATTGTCCATACCGCAGCTACTACAGCTTCGGCCCCTCCACTACCTTGCTCCCGTCGGCTTATCATGATGTTTCAACCCAGCGGGGGTAAAAGACTCCCCTTGCGACGCAAAGCTGACCCGAACTCTCAAATCCAGGCTTACAATGTGCCTTCCCCAAACGACATGATGGTCGACTCCGACTATGTCGACAATGACCCCGAAAAGGATCCCATCGCCATCATTAACCCCGATAACCTCGACCAAGATGAGCAGCTGCCAGAAAATGCACCTCTAGCAACCGATCGTACGTTGACAATACGCTATTGCTCCTCATTGCGCTGCGCCGCCGGTGGTTTTGAAATCATTGCCAGGGCTAACCAAGTTTACGCGACTTACAGATGAGGCCATGAAAGAGCTGGCTTTCCTCCCGTTGGCTGATGAGCCCAAGATTCTAGAAGATTTTGAGCACACATGGACTGTTGAGAACTGGCGGAGTCTGGGAAAGAAGGAACATGGCCCTGTTTTCCACGCCAGAGGGTCTCCATGGTGCGTCATCTGCAAAAAGATTGGTGAACAAATTCGAGCGAATGGCTACTGACTTGCATTATTGGCATCTTCAGGCGAATTCTTCTGTTCCCCCACGGTAATAACGTTGATCAATGCTCCATCTACCTTGAGCATGGCTACGAAGAGGGAGCTATACCCGAAAACTGGAGCGCGTGCGTTCAGTTTGCCCTGGTACTCTGGAACCCAAACGACCCGACTCTTCACTGCCACCATAGCGCACATCACCGGTTCACGAAAGAGGAAGGCGATTGGGGGTTCACGCGCTTCGTCGAGCATCGCAAGATGTTCAACGTGCCGTGGCGCCAAGGCACCCGACCGCTTGTTGAAGACGACACCGCGAATATCACAGCCTACCTGCGCTTTGTCGAAGACGAAACTGGTGTTCTCTGGCACAATTTCATTAACTATGACTCCAAGAAAGAGACGGGCTATGTTGGTCTGAAGAACCAGGGTGCGACGTGTTACCTGAACTCTCTGTTGCAATCATTGTACTTTACAAACGCATTTCGCAAGGTTGGTACCAGCGCTACTGTCCAGTTGGCAAACGATTAACTCTTCTTTCCAAGGCTGTTTATGAAATTCCTACCGAGGGTGACGAGACTGTGCAAAGCAGCGCATACGCTCTTCAGCGCTTATTCTATCAGTTGCAATCTTCCGATCAAGCTGTTGGCACGAACGAGCTTACAAAGTCTTTTGGTTGGGAAACTCGGCATATTTTTGAGCAACAAGACGTGCAGGAGCTGTCGCGCAAGCTCATGGAGAGGATGGAGGAGCGCATGAAAGGCACCAAGGCCGAAAATGTCCTTCCTGAGATGTTCTGCGGTAAGATCAAGACGTACATCTCTTGCATCAACGTCGACTACGAATCAAGCCGTATCGAGGATTTCTGGGATATTCAACTAAACGTTAGTGGGAACAAGAACCTTTTGGACAGTTTCCAGGACTATATCCAGGTGGAGAAAATGGACGGTGAGAACCAATATTACGCTGGCGACGAGTACAAGCTCCAGGACGCCAACAAGGGCGTTATCTTTACCAGCTTTCCCGATGTTCTACATCTGCAGCTCAAGCGCTTCGAGTACGACATTCAACGAGATATGATGATGAAGATCAACGATCGTTACGAATTCCCCGAGGTTTTCGACGCTGCTCCGTTCCTTAACGAAGACTCGGATAAGTCTGAATCTTGGACGTATCAGCTTCATGGTGTTCTTGTCCACAGCGGCGACTTGAACGCGGGCCACTACTACGCATTCTTGAAACCAGAGAAGGAAGGCTGGTTCTACAAATACGATGATGACAAGGTGACAAAAGCCACTCGACGCGAGGTGTTGGAAGAGAATTTCGGTGGAGAGGTTCCGGCTTTCAGCCGCAACCCTGCTGCTCTTAAGAAGGGCCCCATTATTCGCCAGAACAGTGCTTACATGTTGGTGTATATTCGCCAATCACGCCTGGATAAGATTCTCAGTCCTGTATCGAAAGAAGACACCCCTCAGCATCTCCGGCAGCGGGTCGAAGAGGAGCAAGCCCTTCGTGAAGCACGCCGTAAGGAACAGAAGGAAGCTCATCTGTATGTGTGTGCCAAGGTTGTTACAGAGGAAACCTTTAAACACCATGGAAGCACTGATATGTGCGTATTCGACTCAAATCCCGAAACCGATCCCGCAGCTCCTAGAAACTACCGTGTTCGCCGCGCGATGACAATGGAGGACTTCAGGGCGCAAATTGCTGGCGATATGGGCCAAGACCCTAGGAGGGTAAGGCTTTGGCTCATGGTAAATCGCCAAAACAAGACGACTCGACCGGATACCCCTATCATGGATCTGCGGCCAACAGTGGAAGAGGTTTATGGTAGGGCCGCCAACCACCGCGACAACGCACTTCGCATCTGGGCTGAAGTTGCAGATGAGGTCAATGAAGATGGCGAGGCTATCTGGCCTTCCTACCTCAGCCAGCCGGGCGGTGTCGTTGTTAGAAACGACATGATTTTGCTTCTCCTGAAGCATTTCGACGTTGAAAAGCAGACATTGAGCGGCGTTGGCCACATCTACATCAGTAAGGAGAAGAAGGTTGAGGAGCTTGTGCCCCTTATCACGGCCAAGATGGGGTGGAGCAACAAGCTAGGAGCCGAGGAGAAGATAATGCTTTGGGAGGAGATTAAGCCGATCATGATCGAGCCGCTCAAGCCTAAGCAATCTCTCAAGGCTGCTGAACTACAAGATGGCGATATTGTTTGCTTCCAGCAAGCTCTAGAGCGCAAGTCTGATGATGTCAAGCCCGAAGGGACACCTCAAGACTCACCACACCAAGCTGATAGGTTCGAGGACGCTCGAGAGTACTACGACTTTTTGGAGAACAAGCGCACTGTCAAATTCCATGTACATCCATCTCGTGGAGATCCAGAGCAGTATCCTCCATTTGATCTTGATTTGAACACCAAAACCAGTTACGATACCCTTGTCGAGCGCGTCGGCGCTCATCTTGACGTGCCCCCTACGCATTTGCGTCTGTGGACGGTTGCGGCTGCGACCAACAACCCTAAAGCACCTGTGCGGAGACAGACAAATCCAACCCTACGGCAAATTCTAAATCCGGGTGCCAATGCCTTTAGCCAGCGAGGAGATGCATTCTACTTCGAAGTCCTCGAGATGAGTCTAGCGGAGCTTGAAACCAAGAAGACAGTCCGCGTGACATGGCTCAGCGAAGGCATCACCAAAGAGGTATGCATTGCAAGTATTGTGGCTGGCGGTTACTGATCAGTATCTTAGGACGTTTATGACGTGCTTGTCGCCAAGACAGGTACGATAGAGGATCTCATCCAGGCCCTCGTCAAAAAGGCCAAGATCCCAGATGAAGCCGAGGGTGGCCGCATTCGTGTGTATGAGACCAGCACAAACAGGGTGTATAGGGAACCACCCCGGGACCAGCCAGTCTTCAACCTTAGCGAGTATACATCGATCTACGCTGAACGTATTCCTGAGGATGATTTATCGGCCGAGGAGAACAGCTTCATCCAAGTCTATCACTTCCAGAATGAGGTCAACAGAGCGCATGGAGTACCCTTCAAGCTCCGGTTGATCGAGGTGAGACATTGCAACCCCCGTCAGAGATCCAGTTGCTTACACAGCACAGGGCGAGAAGTTTTCGGATACCAAGAAGCGCCTTGAAAAGCGCACTGGCTTCAAGGGCAAGAGTTTTGAGAAGATCAAGTTTGCCATTGTTCGGCGCGGGAACTACTCGAAACCGCGATACTTGGAAGACGGTAGGCATTGTGTAGATGTATATCCATTCGAGACCAGCTATTGACATTGTATAGATGACGAACTTTGGACCATCTCTTCGCCGGAAGATGAGTATCTTGGCCTGGATCACGCCGATCGGACCAGGGCGGTGAAGAATGGAGCGGGAGATTTGTTCCTCCGTTAAATAACAAGTATGATGGCCAGCATGATCAACCTGGGCAAATACTTGGTGAGCTGGGGCAGAGGCCAGGGTGGTTGTCAATCGGAGTGTCACTTGAATAGCAAAATTCTAGCTATAGAAATCCCGTAAGGCATTTGGGGGTGTGCCTCTGTATCGCTAGGCAAGGAGGCAGGGAGACGTCGAGTCTCAGTATACAATGAATGGCAACACGGATATACTTGTTTAGCCGTGACGGCATTCCGGACTGTGACGCTCTACGATGTTCGAACACTCATATTTGAACACGATATAAAATGACGTTAATCCTTGCAATAGCTTGGACAACCAATCCTTGTTGGAGATCTATGTTTGGTTAAAACTCTAGGTAATGTTTCTATGTCTATTCTATCACACGAAATCGCTAATATTTTGAAAAGGTTCCTTCGCAAAGCGAGTGTCAGGAAGCATTCTTGCGCCAGGGCACTCTTTCCAATTCTTCTACAGAAAGGTGCGCTCCCGCCGCTCCCAACAGGTTCGCGCACTCTTCTTTGCCGCCCAGTGTAGCCAAAAATAAGGGCGAGTTGTTGGCCAGGTTCCTTTCGTGGACGCTCGCGCCGCGTTGGAGGAGCTCCCGCATGATTTCCGTGTTACCAGTGGCCGCAGCGAGGTGGACAGCGGTGTTACCTGCGTAGTCGGCCTGCTTGAGCAGCTGCTCGCCCTCGCCGGATACTAGGTCACACACGGAGCGGACGTCGTTTTCGCGGATGGCGTAGCCAAGTGCCGCGAAAGCTGACTCTGCCGTCGTCAGCCTACTAGCCGCGGCATCGAGGGACCCTGATGGATGGGAGAAGGTGGGTCGGGTGATCTCTGTCATCTCGCCTCTAATGGACCGGGAGAGCTGGTCCGTAATCTCTGCGCGAGAGAGATTTGTCCGAGCAAGGAGGTATGAGAGCTTTGTGAGGGCTGCCTCGACGGTGAGGTCGAGCCCGAAGATGACACCTGCGCGAGAGAGGTGCGTCGCAGGCGCGTACACAGGGGAAACGAATCCTGAGACACATTGGGAAACGTTGATGATGATGACGCCGCGCTCTGCGATGGCTTTACGGATGACGGTCGTCAGCGGGCCGTCTGCACCTCCGGGGACGTTGCCCATGCCGAAGGTTTCAAGGATGAGACCCTTTAGTGTGGGTAAGCGGAGAACAGCGTCCAGCATCTCGGCTTTGATACCAGGGAAGACACGCAGACAAGCCACGTGAGTGGTGTCCAGATCAGTGGCCACATCAAAACCTTCGATGCGTGTGGGGCGGAGGACGAGCGACCAGTCAACATCTATGCCTAGGCCATTAACCTTGGCTAGGGGTTCACAATTGGGCGAGGCGAAACCTTCGAAGGAAGTGGCAGACACCTTTGTGGTTCTATTACCCCTGTACAGCTTATGGTGGAAGAAAAGCCCGACCTCGGGGATGCAGAAGGTGCCGGCAATGATGAGGCTGCCGAGCAAGTTGTCGACTGCATCACTCTGCAAGGTAAATATGGGGGCTTGGGAGCCCGTTAGAATGACGGGTTTGCCCAGGTTGGACATGATGAAGCTGAGGGCGGAGGCAGTGTGCGCGAGGGAGTCGGTGCCGTGGAGGATGACGAAGCCATCGTAGAGGTGGTAATTCTCCTTGACGGCGAGGGCCATGGCGGCCCAGTCGGAGGCGGACATGGAGGACGAGTCAAGCAAGGGGTCGAATTCGAGGATGGTGTAGCGGATGTGGCGGTGGTAGGCCGTGGGAGGGGTGCGAAGGGAGGGTAGAGAGAGCTTTTGGCCTTTTTGCATGACGGGGAGGGGGACTAATGTATGTCAGTGTTGTTTCATATTGTATGAGATGAAACTTGCGATATATGTTATTCAGTGGAGGGGCGTGGAGTGAGTGCTTGTATGTGAGAAGAGAAAGAAACCCAAGAGGCTTCGAAAAGATATTTCACAACTTTGGCGGCAACTTTTTTTCCTGTCTCAATCAAGTAGAAAGTGGACTGTTTTAATCAAGTAAAATGAAATGATGGATTATTTTGTCCCAACTTACTTTGCGGACTAGACATGTCGTTGAACGAGGGCCGCACAGCCATGGCACTATCTAGGAAGTTGTTGCTTGGCTGGAGGCCATCGGGACCAGGCTGCATACAGATGGTACCCCCCGTGCCGAGGATCAGGACGCGGGACTCTGGTAAGCCTTGCTCCAGTTGTGCCGCCGTGGGCGCGGCGGGCGGAGGTGGTACCATTTTTGTTGACTGTGAGATGTTGCTGTTGTTGTTGTGAGGCGAAGTGCTGATAAGAGGTGTAAACCGGAGGCGTATAAGTCAGAAAGATAGTTGGTGGAGAGCAAGAAAAAAAAAAGATTGATGAGAATATGGCGATCTGTTCCTTTACACAAGTACTAGTCAAACAATATAAACAATCAAGGGCGTAAAAAGCCTTTCTTTGCCTAGAGTATAGAATGAAAGAAAAGAAAAAAGAAAAAGAAAACTCTATTTGCAACACGAAAGGTGAAGAAAGAGAGAGAGCAAGCAGAATTTGGTCGGTCGGCTGGTGGAGCCCCGGAGACGGCAAGTGATGCTCAATTTTAGTGTCGAATAGGCGATTTGATGGGGTAATGAAGGGGTAACAGAAACTCGACTCAACATTACTAGCACTGGTAATGGCTTTTGATGGCTTTTGATGGCTTTTAATGGTTTTTTTTTTTTTTTTTTTTTTTTTTTTTTTTTTTTTTTTTTTTTCTATTC
>PXOB01000115.1:0-114101 GCA_003012115.1 Trichothecium sympodiale | reverse complement strand
GTATTCTATTTTATATAAAAAAACTTACTTTATTTTATTAGTAATTAGTAGGATTTATAAATAGAGTAAAAAAAAGGGTACTTTTCTTTATATAAAATAATTATAATTATAATAATAATAATAATAATAATTATAATATAATTATTAAATTTAATAAAGCTTAAATATTAGCTAAAATAATAGTTAACGTTTAATAATATAAGCTAATAATAATTTAATTAAATTTAATAAGCTTATATAAATTATATTAATTAAAATATAAAGCTAAAAGACTTTAATAATATTACTTATAGTAATATTTTTAAAAAATAGTAATAAATAATATTAAAGGTAGTTAAGATAATATAAGTAATACTATAAAACAAAATAAAGGGAAGTATAGGGCTTAAGGATAAGCTTAATTTAATAATATAAAGTAAATATAATTTAATAATAATACTTAATATTATTAAAACTCTTATAAATATATATAGTAAAATATATATAATAATAATAATTTATTTAAATTATATAATAATAAAATTATTATTATATTATTTATTATAATAAAGATAATATTATATTAATAATTACTTTTTAAACTTATTTATTATATAAGAAAATATAATCTTATTTCCTTAAAGTTCTAAGGATAAATAATATATATAAGATTAATTATTATAATTTTTATTTATTTTAAATTATTACTATTATAAATTAAAAGTCTATAGTAAATATTACTTTTAGTATTATTAATTTAAAAAAGCAAGCTATATATAAATAGCTTTTTAATAAACTTAAGACGTTTTATATTTAGCTTAAAATTATAAAGCTTTATATTATTATAATTAATAAAAAAATAATATTTAAAAATATATTATTTAATTTATAGCTTGAGATATAATAATAACTCTACTTTAGTATATTTACTTAAATATTTAAATATATATATTCTATAATTAAACTAATAATAAAGAATTATATAAATTTTACTATATATAGCCTTTTGCTAATTATCCTATAATAGTTTATACTAACCTTATAAATGCCTTATAGATAATAGCTAAATATACCTTTATTAAAATTATAATATAAATATATTAAAAAAATAATATATAAAGTAATCTAAAAGTTTTTTAAGTATTTAATACTAGATTAATTATTTTAATCTAAAATAAAGCTATTTATATAGCTAAAAAGGTTAAATTTAAAGCTTTTAAGAAGTTAACTACTTCGTCGGGTCTGACGGAAGCTATTAACGAAAGAAGCTATTAACTAGACCTTAACGAAGCTACTAACGAAGCTACTAACCTTAACGAAACTATTAAATTAAAGTTATTAATCTATTATTCTATAGGGCTAGTAATAAGCTAGATAGTAGCTAAGTAAATTTTATATTATATTATATTAAAAGTATATTAATTAGCTATACTAGCTATTATTAAATAAGGGGAAAAGCAGGTTATAGTATAATTAATAAAAAGCTATCGTATAATTAGCATAACTTATAATAAAAATAATAAATTAATATTAATATTAAAGCTAATATTAATATATTTTATAATATATTAAATCCTAGTAATTATTAAGCTATTAAAAAAAAAGCTAATAAATATATTTAATATATATAGTAATTAACTTATAATAAGTTTAAATAAACTTATAAAAATATATTTTCTACTTTTAAATATATAACTTTTACTTAAAAGCTTAATAATTTTAAAGCTAATTAAGCTAAGTTTTATAATATATATAAAATATATTAAAATAATATTATAAGCTATATTATTAATAAATATATACTTTACTATAAATAATAAATAAATTATTTTTTTTATTATTATTAAAACTTTAAGTAAAAAGTTAATAGCTTTTATAAAGAATCTTACTAATAGCATTACTTTATTTTCCTAAAAATACTATAATAATTAATACTAATTTTATAAATAACTTATTAATTAAAGCTTAATATACCTTTATTAAAAATATAATATATATATATTAAAAAAATAATAATCTAAATAAGCTAAAAGTACTTTAAGTATTAAATACTAGATTAATTAATTAAATTATAATATTATTAAATAAAAAGCTATTTATATATTAAAAAAAGTTAAATTTAAAGCTATTTAAAAATTATATACTTTATAGAGCTAATTAATAATTTAATATAATACTTGAAATATATTATATAAGTAATAGCCTTAAGTATAGTATATATTAAATTAATAATAATTTTTATACTTTAAGAAATTACTTACTTTTTTACTTATTATTTTAATCTAGCTATAGTTTTATAAATATTATAATCTAGCTTATAATAATAAAAATACTCTATTAAAGTAATTATCCTATAGCTTATCTCGCGAGATTAATTTATATTATAAAAGCTTATATTAAATATTTAAATTAAAGTAATAAGTTAAACTTCTTTAATTAGCCCTAGCCTTAAACTATTATAAAAACTACTATAAAAGCTATTATAAAAGCTACCTTAAGGGCTATTTTAAAGCTATTATTAAAGCTTTTAATTAATATAATATATCGAGCTTATTATTAATTAATATATAAGGTTAGCTATAAAAATTCTATATAATCTTAAGATTATAAATTTAAAAAAATAATTTATTAAAGTCTTAAGGATTAAAATTAATAATCTTTTTATAGTAAAATAAATATAATTACTTAAAAGTTTTTTAAATTATTAATATAAATAGAAATTAAATCTTTTAAGTAATTTATTAATCTTAAATTAATTTTTAATAATATATATATAAAATAATATTATATATATTTAATAGTATACGTTTATAGTAATTTTAATAGTTATTAAATTACTATTAAATATATTATATCCTTATAGTAAAGCCCCGTGCTTCCCCTTATCCTTTTTCTTTTATATTATTATACTTACTTATAATCCTTATCTCTTAACCTATATTATCTCGATAGCCTTTAAGACTATTTAATACTACCTTTAAAATTAATCGCTATAAGCTATATTATTAAAGTCTTATAGCTTTATCCCTTAACTTATATAAGCTATATAAACTATATTAATTAAGCTTAATTAGTAATTATTAAAAAACTAATTAATATTTAAATATAGCTATAGGTTATATTTAAATTTAAATAATACTAATAAGTATACTATCGATAAAGGCTACGTTATTATAGCTAAGGTAGGCTAATTAAATAGCTTAATAGTTTATAATTATTACTTAAAGTACCTAAAAGTATATATATTAAAGAGCTTAATAATAGATTTATAGTCTATTTCTTAAAGCTATAGCTACTTATTAAAGGTTAAGGGTATTATAAAGATAGTAGTTATTATATATATATAAAAGAGAGAGAGTATATATATATATATATATATATATATATAGTAAAGGATAAAGATTAGAAAAAGATTATAAAAAGCTTATATAGATTTTATATATATTATAATAATAATATTTAATAATTATTAAAAACTTTAATTTATTAAATTTATTTAATTTAATTAATTATTATTAAGTTTTAAAACTATTTAAATATATATAGTTTAATTATATATTATAAAATAAAAGCTTTAGATTATATTTAAAGAAGATTAAGCTTTTAGCTTTATATTAATAATATTAGGATTTAAAAGTAAAAAAAAAAATTTAAAGTAAAGTAAATTATTATATAAATATATATATATTAAATATATTATTATATATATTTAATAATATAGATTTATAGTAATTTTAATAATTATTAAGTATTATATTACTATTAAATATACTATATCCTTATAGTAAAGCCCTATACTTCCTATCCCTTATCTTTTTTCTTTTATATTATTATATTTACTTATTATCTTTATCTCTTAATTTATATTATCTCGATAGCCTTTAAGACTATTTAATACTATCTTTAGAAAATATTACTTTATATTTATATTAAAGTTTATACTAAAGTTTATAGTATCCCTTAGCCTATATATAAAATATAAGCTATATTAATTAAGCTTAATTAATAATTATTAAAATATTAATTAATATTTAAATATAGCTTAAGGCTCTATTTAAATTTAATTAATATTAATAGTTAAAGTATTAATAAAGTTTATATTATTATAGCTAGGCTAGGTTAATTATATAGCCTAATAGTTTATAGCTTTCTATAAAGCTTATTAAAATTAATTAAGTTAATATAGTTAATATATTATTTATAGATAATAAGCATTAGGCTAAGTATATTATTAAAAGTAAAGGGCTTCGTTAAGATAGTAGTTATTATATATATATATATATATAAGAAAGAGAGAGAGAGTATATATATAGATATATATATATATTATATATATATATATATAGTAAAGGATAAAGATTAAAAAAAAACTATAAAAGGCTTATATAGATTTTATATATATTATAATAATAATATTTAATAATTATTAAAAATATTAATTTATTAAGTTTTATTTAATCTAATTAATTATTATTAAGTTTAAAAGCTATTTAAGTATATATAGTTCGATTATATATTATAAAGCTAAAGCTTTAAATTATATTTAAAGAAGACTAAGTTTCTAGCTTTATGCTAATAGTATTAGGATTCGGAAGTAAAATATATATATATATATATATTAAATATATAAAGCTTTAATAAATATTTAAAATTAAAAATTATTATAAATATAAAATAATAAAAGTAAATAAAGAAATTAATTAATTATAATATACTTTAATAATAATAATATTAATTTATTCTTATTATATAAATTTAATTACTTATTATTATATTATAAAAGCTATTTTTATATTATAATTAAATTCTTTTTATTAAATTATTAAAATAAATAAATTATAAAAATATACAAAAATATTATAGTTTATAATTAAATATAATTTAATATCTTTATATATATATTTATAAAAGCTATTAACTTTTTATTTAAAATTTCAATAATAATAAAAAAAGAAGCTTACTTATTATTTATAAAAGAATATATATTTATTAATATTATACCTCAAGATAGTATTTTAATAAAGTCTTACTAATTATATTATAACCTTTTACTATTTATACTATAATCTATAATTCCTATTATTTAATAACCTTAAAGATAGCTATTTAATATATTTTTAATAGGATATAATATAAAATTAATTTAGCTACTATCGAGCTAATTATTAGCCCTATAGAATAATAGATTTAATTTAAGCAGCTTCCTTTATTAATAGCTTTCTTTATTAATAGCTTCGTTAAGGTTAGCAGCTTTATTAAGGTAAGTAGCTTTATTAAGGTTAGTAGCTTTATTAAAGTTAGTTAGTAGCTTTATTAAGGTTAATAGCTTTATTAAAATCAAATTAATAGCTTCTTTTATTAATAGCTTCTATTAAAATTAGTAGCTTAGGTTAAACTTAATAAAATAATTAATTTCTTAAAAGCTTTAAATTTAACCTCTTTAACTATATAAATAGCTTTATTTAATAACTTAAATAATTAATTTAATATTAAATACTTAAAGAACTTTTAGCTTACTTATATACTATTTTTATAATATATTTATATCATAATTTTAATAAAGGTATATTTAGCTATTATCTATAAGTTATCTTAAGGTTATAATTATAAGCTATAGTATAAATAGTAAAAGATTATAATATAATTAATAAGACTCTTTTAATATATTTTATATATATTATAAAACTCAGCTTAATTAACCTTAAAGTTTATAATTTTTTAAATAAAGGTTTTATACTTAAAGGTAATAAATATACCCTCGCGAGTCTATTTAAACTTATTATTATTAAATAACTATTATATATATTTAATATATTTATTCACTTTTTTTAAACAATTTAATAATTACTAGGATTTAGTATATTATTATAATATATATTAGTATTAATATTAATATTAATATTAATCTTATTATTAATTTAATTATAGAAATTTATATTTAAATATTAATATAAGTATATTAAAAATAAAGCTATTATTATATCTTAAGCTATAAATTAAATAGTATATTTTTAAATATTATTTTTTTATTAATTATAATAATATTAAGCTTTAAGATTTTAAACTTAATATAAAAAGTCTTAAATTAAGTAAAGAATTATTTATATATATTTTATTTCTTTAAGCTAATAACCTTAAAAGTAATATTTACTATAGATTTCTAATTTATAATAATAATAATTTAAAATAAATAAAAGTTATATTAATTAATTTTATATATATTATCTAGAGTCTTAGTATTAAGATAATATATCTTTACTATTTAAACTATAACTTATTTTTTCTAATATTAAAATAACCTAAAGATAGTAATTAAATATATTTTTATTAAACTTATAATATAAATATATTAAAAAAATAATATAAAAAATAAGCTAAAAGTTTTTTTAAGATTTAATATTAAATTAATTATTTTAATCTAAAATAAAGCTATTTATATAATTATAAAAGTTAAATTTAAAGCTTTTAAGAAGTAAATTACTTTATTAAGTCCGACCTAAGCTATTGACGAAGGAAGCTATTAACGAAGGAAGCTATTAACGAAAGAAGCTATTAACGAAAGAAGCTATTATTAACGAAAGAAGCTATTATTAACGAAAGAAGCTATTATTAACGAAAGAAGCTATTATTAACGAAGGAAGCTATTATTAACAAAGGAAGCTATTAACCTTAAAGGAAACTACTTAAATTAAATCTATTATTCTATAGGGCTAATAGTTAGCTCGATAATAGCTAGGTAGATTTTATACTATATCCTATTAAAAATATATTAAGTAATTATTTTTAAGGCTATTAAAGAAAGGGAATTATAAATTATAGTCTAAATAGTAAAAAGATATTATCCTAATAGTAAGACTTATTATCTATCCCTAAAACTTTAAGAAAATATATTTATATTTTCTTATATTATTAATAAGTTTAGAAAGTAATTATTAATATAACTATATCTTTAATATAATAAATAATATAATAATAGTTTTATTATTATTTAATCTTAATAAACTATTTTATAAAAATTAAGCTATTTAAGCTTATTAATTTAATTTTTTAATAAATATTATAAATATCTTTTTATTTAATAAAATCAAAGAGTAAAATAATATTAATTTTTATATTATTATTAATACCTCTTAAGCTAGAAAAGCTCTATATTATAAAAGCTTCCAATTTAAATAAATTAAAATTCCTACTTATTATAATAAGTAAAATATATAAATACAATAAGTAATAATAAGTAATTATATTAATCATTAATAATATAATATATCTATTTTTTATTTATCATTATATTAAGTCTTACTAATTAAACTATAATTTATAATTCCCTTTACTTAATAAATAAAAAGATAGCTACTTAATATATTTCTAATATAATATAATATAAAATTTACCTAATTACTATTAAGCTAATTACTAGCCTTATAGAATAATAGATTTAATTTAAATAGTCTTATTTATTATTAATAGCTTTTTTTATTAATAATAGCTTCCTTTATTATTAACAGCTTCTATTAAGGTTAATAGCTTAGGTTAGATTTAATAAAGTAATTAATTTCTTAAAAGCTTTAGATTTAACCTTTTTAACTATACAAATAGCTTTATTTTAAACTAATCTAATATTAAATACTTAAAGAACTTTTAGCTTACTTTATATATTATTTTTTTAATATATTTATATTATAATTTTAATAAAGGTATATTTAGCTATTATCTATAAGGGGTTTATATAGTTAGTATTAATTATTATAATATAATTAGTAAAAAGCTATAGTATAATTCATATAATTTAAATTTAATATATATAGTATAAAGCTAGAAGGCTTAAGCCTTTAAAATATAATCTTAAGCTTTAGCTTAATAATATAATTAAGCTATATATATTAAGTCTTACTATTCATACTATAGCTTTTTACTATTAGTACTATAGCTTATAATTCCCTTTATTTAATAACCCTTAAGATAGCTATATAATATATTTTTAATAAGATATAATATAAAATTTACCTAGCTACTATTAAAGTAACTACTAGCTTTATAGAATAATAGATTTAATTTAAATAGCTTCCTTCGTTAATAGCTTTATTAAGGTTAGCAGCGTCGTTAAGGTTAGGTTAATAGCTTTATTATTAATAGCTTCTTTTATTATTAATAGCTTCCTATATTATTAATAGCTTCTATTAAAGTTAATAGCTTAAGTTAGACTTAATAGTAATTAATTTCTTAAAAGCTTTAAATTTAATTTTTTTAATTATATAAATAGCTTTATTTTTAAATTAAAATAATTAATCTAGCATTAGATATTTAAAAAACTTTTAGCTTACTTTATATATTATTTTTTTAATATATTTATATTATAATTTTAATATATTTATATTATAATTTTAATATATTTATATTATAATTTTAATAAGGGTATATTTAGCTATTATCTATAGGGTATTTATAGGGTTTAAATTATAAGTTATAGTATAAATAGCAAAAAGCTATAGTACGAATAGCAAGACTCTATATATTTAAATAGCTTTTAAATTTAATAATAATTAATTTAATTAATATAAGTTAGTAGATTAAAGTTTTTAATAAATTATTAAATCTTATTATTATAATATATATAAAGACTAATATAGCTTCCCGTAGCCTTCTTTTAATCTTTACCTTTAATTATATATATATAATAGCTACGATAAGACTTCTAACCCTTAATTAAATACCTTAGCCTTAAGAAGCTAATTACGAATATATTATTAAATACTTAAAGATACCTATCTTTAGGCGCCTTAAGTAATAGCTATAAGCTACTAGGCTATTTAACTAGCCTATCCTAGCTATAGTAATATAGCCTTAGTTAATACTATAACTATTAGTAATAATTAAATTTAAGTATAGCTTTAAGCTATACTCGCGTCTTAAGGTAGAATTATTAATATAATAATAATTAATTAAATTTTATATTATATTTTATCAAAATATATTAAGTAATTATCTTAAAGGTTATTAAATAATAAGATTATAAGCTATAATATTAAGAGTAAAAGGCTATAATATAAATAATAAGATTTTATAAATATAAATAATAATATAGAAGAAAAAAAATAAAAGAAAGTATAAAGATTAAAGATAAGCTTAATTTAATCATATAAAGTAAATATAGTTTAATAATAATATTTAATATTATTAAATATTATTATTAAATATATTTTATCCTTAAGCTTTACATAGATTTTATATATATTATAATAATAATATTTAATAATTATTAAAAACTTTAATTTATAGAGTTTTATTTAATTTAATTAATTATTATTAAGTTTAAAAGCTATTTAAATATATATATATATATTTAGTTCTAGAATTTCTAATATATATAATATAAAACTAAAAAGCTTAATCTTTATATTTCTTATACTTTATCGTTTCTTATTATCTTTATTTCTTAATATATATTAATCTAGCTTAATTTAAATTATTTTAATAATACTTAAAATTATTTAATATTACCTTTAGAAAGCATTACTTTATATATATATTAATATTTAAATTAAAGCTTATAATATCTTTTAATTTATATAAAAAATATAAGCTATATTAATTAAATTTAATTAATATTAATAATTATAATATTAATAAAAGCTATATTATTATAATTAAAGTAAGTTAATTAAATAGCTTAATAGCTTATAGCTATTTATAAAAATTATTAAAATTAATTAGATTAATTTAGCTAATATTTTACTTATAGATTATTAATATTAAGCTAAGTATATTATTTAAAATTAAAAATTTAATTATTACTATCTCATTAATTATAATTATTATTATAGGTTATAAATTATAAATTATAATTTATAAATTATAATTATAGTTTTATATATATATATATATATAATTAAAAATAAAGATTAAAAAAAGTCTATAGGAAGCTCTATTATTTTTTATATATATTATAATAATAAAAATTTAATAATTTATTAAAAACTTTAATTTATTAAATTATATTAACTAAATTAATTATTATTTAAGTTTAAAAGCTATTTAAATATATATAGTTTAATTATATTATTAAGCTAAAGCTTAAAATTATATTTTAAAAGATTAAGCCTTCTAGCTTTATACTATATATATAAGATTTTCTAAGAATAAAAAAATAAAAAAGAAATTAAATAATATTTAAATTTAATAATAATTAATTAAATTAAATAAAACTAAATAAATTAAAGTTTTTAATAATTATTAAAATAAGTATTATTATTATAGTAATTATAAAGCTAGTATAGCTTCTTATAGCTTTTTCTTAATCTTTACTTTTAATTATATATATAAAATAATTATAATTACTATAATTATAATAATATAGCTTTAATAAGACTTTTTATTTTTAATAATATATTTAGCTTTAAGGAAATAGATTATAAAAAATAAATTAATAATATTATAATAAAATTAATTTATATAGCTATAATATATTATATAAACTATAAGGCTATATAATTAGCCTTATTTAGCTATAGTAATATAGCTTTTAGTATTATTTTATTTATTTATATTAATTAAATTAAAATATAGCTTTAAGCTATACTTAAGTATTAGTAAATATTTAAATAAAAAATAAATAAATTTAATTAAAAAAGCTTATATTAAATATATAAATTAAAGCTTAAAGCTTAATAATATTAATTAAATTATTTATAGTATTATATTCTAAAAGTAATATTAAATAGTCCTAAAGGTTATTAAAATAATCTAAATTAAGCTAAATTAATTATAAAAGTAATAAGAAAAAGTAATAATATTAAAAAATAAAAGATAAAGTATAGGAAGTATAAGCCTTAAGGATAGGATTAATTAAGTAATATAAAATAAATATAATTTAATAATAATATTTAATATTATTAGAATTCTTATAAATATATATAGTAAAATATATATAATAAAATATATATAATAAAATATATTATAATACTAAAACTTAAGAATTTATTAAAAAGTTTAATTTATTAAATTATATAAATTAAATTAAATATTATTTAAGTTTAAAAGATATTTAAATATATATAGTTTAATTATATTATTAAGCTAAAGGTTAAGATTATATTTTAAAAGCTTAAGCTTTCTAGCTTCTTGCTATATATATTAGATTTTCTAAAAAGAAAAAAAAATTAAATAGAATCATTATAAATTATACTAATTATATTATAGCCTTTTATTAATTATACTATAATAGTCTATATTAACTTTATAAATACCTTATAGATAATAATTAAATATATCTTTATTAAAATTATAATATTTTAACTATATTAATAAAAATTATAAAATCTTAAAACCTATTAAAAAATAAAATTATTACGTTTTTTATTATATTTAATTATAAAATTAATTAAATAAAAAATATTATTATTATTTATAAAATTATAAAATATTTAATATTATTTAATTTAATTAAAGCTTATAAAGAATTTAATAAAAATAATTAAATATATATATATAAAGAATTCTTATTTTTTTTTTACTTTTAAATCTTAATACTATTAATATAAAGCTATAAGCTTAATCTTCTTTGAATATAATTTAAAGCTTTAGCTTCATAATATATAATTAAATTATATATACTTAAATAGCTATTAAACTTAATAAGAATTAACTAAATTAAATAAAACTGAATAAATTAAGATTTTTTATTAAGAATCTTATTAATTAAGCTATACCTTTTTACTATTTAAATTATAATCTATACTTCCCCTTACTTAATAGCCTTATCGTTTTAATAAAATATAATATAAAGAGCCTTACTAATTATACTATAACCTTTTACTATTAATATTATAATTTATAATTCTAACCCTTAAAACGACTTATAAATAATAGCTAAATATACCTTTATTAAAATTATAATATAAATATACTATAAAAATAATATATAAGCAAGCCGAAAGTTCCCTAGGTATTTAACGCTAGATTAAGTATTTAAGTTATTAAATAGAGCTATTTATATAGCTAAAAGGGTTAATTTTAAAGCTTTTAAGAAGTTAATTACTATATCAGGTCTAACCTAGGCTATTAACCTTAATAGAAGCTATTGACGAAGGAAGCTATTAACCTTAAAGGAAGCTATTAACCTTAAAGGAAGCTACTTAAATTAAATCTAATATTCTATATAGCTAGTAGTTAGTATAATAGTAGCTAGGAAGCTCTATTATTTTTTATATATATTATAATAATAAGAATTTAATAATTTATTAAAAACTTTAATTTATTAAATTATATTAATTAAATTAATTATTATTTAAATTTAAAAGCTATTTAAGTATATATATCTTAATTTTATTACTAAGCTAAAGCTTAAGATTATATTTTAAAAGACTAGGCTTTCTAGCTTTATACTATATATATTAGATTTTCTAAAAATAAAAAAGAAAATTAAAAATAAATAAATAGCTTTATAAATAATTATAAGCTATAAGGCTATAAAATAAACTTAACCTAGCTATAGCTAAATAGCTTTTATTAATATAATAAGCTTTTATATTATTTAAATTTAAATATAGCTTAAAGCTATATTTAAATATTAATAAAGCTTTTAGTAAATATTAATTAAGCTTTATTAATAAAACTTATATAAATTATATAAATTAAAAGATAAAGCTATAAGGCTTTAATTATATTATTTATAAAAATATATATTAAAAGTAGTATTAAATATTATTAAATATTATTAAAATAATTTATAATAAGTTAAATTAATAATAAAAATAATATATAAGAAAGAAAATAAAAGGTAGTATAAAGCTTTACTATAAAAATATAATATATTTAATAATAATATTTAATAATTATTAAAATTATTATTTTCTCTTTCTTTTTTTTTACTTCTAAATCTTAATATTATAAGTATAAAGCTAGAAGCTTAGTTTTTTTTTAAATATAATTTAAAGCTTTAGCTTTATAATATATAATTAAACTATATATACTTAAATAGCTTTTAAACTTAAGAATAATTAATTAAACTAAATAAAACTATTAAAATTACTATAAATATATATTATAAAATATATATAATAAAGAATTTAATTATATTTATTATATATATATATATATATATATATATATTTAATAATAAAAAGATTAATATATAAATTAATATTTTAATAAATAAATGAAATAATTTAAGCTTATAATTATTATAAAAAGTTATATAAAAATAATTATAAATATAAAATAACTTAAGTATAAAAATATTATTATTTATTTATAAATAAAATTTTTTTATTTATATAAGCTATAAAGTATATAAAGATCTTTTATATACTTTATAAAATAATTAAATTTATATAATTTAATTTAATATAATTAATTATAATTAATTAATTTATATAAATAAAAATTATAAATACTTTTATAGTAAAGTCTTACTAATAGTATTACTTTCTTTTACTATATGTACTATAATTTATTTTTCCCTTTATTTAATAATAGCTAGCCTAGCTATTAAATATATTTTTAATAATATATAGTATAAATTTTATCTAGCTACTATTAAATTAATTACTAGCCTTATAGAATGATAAGTTAGAAGCTTTATTAAAATTAATAGCTTTATTAAGGTTTAATTAATAGCTTCCTTTATTAATAGCTTCTATTAAGGTTAATAGCTTAAGTTAGACTTAATAAAGTAATTAAGTTCTTAAAAGCTTTAAATTTAACCTTTTTAGCTATATAAATAGCTTTACTTTAAATTAAAATAATTAATTTAATATTAAATACTTAAGGAACTTTTACCTTACTTTATATATTATTTTCTTTAATATATTTATAGTATAATTTTAATAAAGGTATATTTAGCTATTATTTATAAGTTATTTTTAAGTTAAAAATATAAGTTATAGTATATTTAATAAAAGAAAGTAATACTATTAGTAAGACTCTTATAGTAAAAGGATTATTAAAATAAACTTATTATTTTATAACTTATAATATTTCTTTATATATTTCTTAAAGTAGATTAATAAATCAAATATAATTATTTTATTTTTAATAAAGAAAAATATTATTTATAATATTCTTATATATATATTTATTTTATTTATTTTATTTATTTTATTTATTTTATTTATTTTATTTATTTTATTTATTTTATTTATTTTATTTATTTTATTTATTTTATTTATTTTATTTAATAAACATATATAATATTAAAAGCTTATAGTAAGCTTTTAAATTATATATATATAACTTTAATTATTATTATATAACTTTCCCTTTATAATTCCTAAAGTAATTAATTAAGTTTTTATATATTTACTTTTATATTCTTTTACCTTTATACTTTCTTAATAGCTTTCTTAATAACTTTTATAATAGCCTTCTTAATAACCTTTTAATCTTAATATATTATATATTATATAGCATTATATACATTTAATAGTATATATTTATAGTAATTTTAATAATTATTAAATTACTATTAAATATATTATATCTTTAAGCTTTATACTTCCTATCCTTTATCTTTCTTCCTTTATATTATTATATTTATTTATTATCTTTATCTCTTAATTTATATTATTTTAATAACGTTTAAGATTATTTAATATTACTTTTAAAAAGTATTATTTTATATTTATATTAAAATTTATATTAAGCTTATAATATCTTTTAATTTATATATAAAATATAAGCTATATTAATCAAATTTAATTAATAATTATAAAAATATTAATTAATATTTAAATATAGCTTAAAGCTATATTTAAATTTAATTAATATTAATAATTAAAGTATTAATAAAGCTTATATTACTATAGCTAGGCTAGGCTAATTATATAGGCTAATAGCTTATAGCTTTTTATAAAGCTTATAAAAATTAATTAAATTAATTTAATTAATATATTACTTATAGATAATAAGTATTAAATTAAATATATTATTAAAAATAAAAAGCTTTATTAAGATAGTAATTATTATATATATATAAAAAAGAAAAAGTATATATATATATATATATATATATATATATATATAATTAAAAAAAAAGATTAAAAGAAAATTATAAAAAGCTTATATAGATTTTATATATATTATAATAATAATATTTAATAATTATTAAAAACTTTAATCTATTAAGTTTTATTTAATTTAATTAATTATTATTAAGTTTAAATATTATTTAAATATATATAGTTTCATTATATATTATAAAGCTAAAGCTTTAAATTATATTTAAAGAAGATTAAGCTTCTAGCTTTATGCTAATAGTATTAGGATTTAAAAGTAAAAAAAAAGAATAAAAGAAAATAAATATATTATATAGCTTTCCTATATAATATAATACTTTAATACTATTGGGTAATTAATGTAATATATATAAAAATACTAACTAGCTTTTTTCCTATATCCTTTGTATATAAATATAATTAATTTAATATAAAATTCTAATTATTTTTATAATATATATAAATTATTATATATATATTATAGTATATATTTATCGGAGTTTTAATAGCATTAAGTATTATTATTAAATTATATTTACTTTATATTATTAAATTAAGCTTATCCTTAAGCTTTTTATTTCTTCTTATCCTTTCCTATTATCTCTATCCTTTAATATATATTAGTCTAGCTTAACCTAGACTATTTCAATAGCGCCTAGGATTACTTAATGCTACCCCTAGAAGGTATTACCTTATAGGTTATAAGTTATAGTTATAGTTTTATATATATATATACTTAAAGGTAAAGATTAAAAGGAGGCTATAGGAAGCTATACTATTTTTTATATATATTATAATATTAAGACTTAATAGTTTATTAAAAACTTTAATTTATTAAATTATATTAATTAAATTAATTATTATTTAAATTTAAAAGCTATCTAAATATATATAGCTTAGTTATATTATTAAGCTAAAGCTTAAGATTATATTTTAAAAACTTAAGCCTTCTAGCTTTATACTATATATATTAGACTTTCTAAAAACTAGAAAAAAAGAAAATAAATAAAAATAAATAATATATATATACTTATTTATATTTATAATAACTCTTATTATTAAGATAATACTTTTTCCCTATTTAAATTATAATTTATTCTTTTTAATACTAAAGTAATTTATAAATAGTAGCTAAATATACTTTTATTAAAATTATAATATAAATATATCAAAAAAATAATATAAAAAATAAGCTAAAAGTTCTTTTAATATTTAATATTAAATTAATTATTTTAAGTTTAAAATAAAGCTATTTATATAGTTAAAAAGCTTAAATTCAGAGCTTTTAAGAAATTAATTACTTTATTAAAGTCTAACTTAAGCTATTAATAAAGGAAGATATTTAAATTAAATTTATTATTCTATAAGGCTAGTAATTAATTTAATAGTAGCTAGGTAAATCTATATTATATTTTATTAAAAGTATTTTTAATAATTATTATTAAAGTTATTATATAAAAGAAATTATAAATTATAATTTTAATAGTAAAAAAATATTATCTTAATAATAAGATTCTTTATAATAAGCTAAATTAATTTGTTTTAATTACTTTTTTAGTATTTAAGCTAGTGTTTAAATTAGCTTAATAGTATTAATAGCTTAATTAGCTTATAAAAGCTTTAATTATCTTTTTATTTTTAATATATTTTTATTCTATTCCCTATCTTTCTTAAAGCTTTATTTGATTTTATTTATTATTATTTTCTTTATAGTTTTATTTAATTTAATTAATTATTATTATATTGAAAAGATATTTAAGTATATATAGTTTAATTATATATTATAAAGCTAAAGCTTTAGATTATATTTAAAGAAGACTAAGCTTCTAACTTTATGCTAATAGCATTAGGATTTAAAAGTAAAAAAAAAAAATATTATTTTCTTTATAATAGCTTTTATTTATATTTTATATAAATTTTTAAAATTATAAATAATTCTTTTAATATTTATTAAATAGAATTTTCAATATTATTAAAATTATTTAATTTATAAAGTTTATTATTCAAATTAATTTATTATAATTTAATATTTCTTTATTAATATACTTTTATATTTTTTCGTATTATTTAAGTAAAATAATATAATATAATAATATAATTCTTTTTTTCATTTTTAAAAAATCTGATATATATAATATAAAGCTAGAAAGCTTAATCTTTTAAAATGTAATCTTAAGCTTTAGCTTAATAATATAATTAAACTATATATATTTAAATAGCTTTAAAACTTAAATAATAATTAATTTAATTAATATAATTTAATAAATTAAACTTTATAATAAATTATTGAATTTTATTATTATAATATATATAAAAGCTTCTTATAGCTTTTTTTTAATTTTTACTTTTAATTATATATATATATATATAAAATTATAACTATAATTTATAACTATAATTTATAATATATAACTTATAATTTATAGTTTATAATAATTATAATTATAATTAATAAAATAACTATAATTAAACCTTTAACTTTAAATAATATATTTAATTTAATATTATTATATATATTTTACTATATATATTTATAGGAATTTTAATAATATTAAGTATTATTATAAAGTTATATTTATTTTATATGATTAAATTAATCTTATTTTTAAAGCCTATATTTTTCTTTATTTTTTATCTTTTAATATTATTATTCTTTCTTATTACTTTTATAATTAGTTTAATTAAAGCTTAATTTAAACTATTTTAATAGGCTTTAAGATTATTTAATACTACCTTTAGAAAATAATACTATAAGTAATTTAATTAAAGTTATTAAGTTTTAAGCGTTAATTTATATATTTAATATAAGGTTTTTTAATTAAATTTATTTACTTTTTATTTAAATATATATTAATATTTAAATATAATTTAAAATTATATTTTAATTTAATCAGTATAAATAAGTAAAATAATAATAAAAGCTATATTACTATAGCTAAATAAAATTAATTATATAGCTTTATAGCTTATATAATATATTATAATTATTTAAATTAATTTATTATAATTCTATTAATTTATTCTTTATAATCTATCCCTTTAAGGTTAAGTATATTATTAGAAGTAAAGGGTTTTATTAAAGCTATATTATTATAATTATAATAATTATAGTTATTTTATATCTATACTTAAAAGTAAACATGAAAAAAAAAGCTATAAAAAGCTATATTAATTTTTAAATATATTATAATAATAAAATTTAATAATTTATTAAAAATCTTAATTTATTAAATTATATTAATTAAATTAAGTCTTATTTAAATTTAAAAGCTATTTAAGTATATATATCTTAATTATATTACTAAGCTAAAGCTTAAGATTATATTTTAAAAGACTAGGCTTTCTAGCTTTATGCTATATATATTATATTTTCTAAAAGAAAAAAAAAGAAAAATAAATTAATTTAATATTAATAATTTATAAATAAAATATTAATTTAATTAATTTAATTAATTTTAATAATTTCTATAGATAGCTATAATATTATATATATTTAATAATATATATTTATAGTAATTTTAATAATTATTAAGTTATTATTAAATATATTATATCTTTAAGCTTTATATTCCCTATCCTTTATCTTTCTTCCTTTATATTATTATATTTATTTATAATCTTTATCTTTTAATTTATATAATCTATATAAGCTATATTAACTAACCTTAATTAAAAATTATTAAAAAACTAATTAATATTTAAATATAGCCTTAAGCTATATTTAAATTTAAATAATATTAATAAGTATACTATTAATAAAAGCTATATTATTATAGCTAAGGTAAGCTAGTTAAATAGCTTAATAGTTTATAATTATTACTTAAAGTATTTAAAAATATATATATTAAAGAGTTTAATAATAAATTTATAATTTATTTCTTAAGGCTAAAGCTACTTATTGAAAGTTAGGGGTATTATAAGGATTATAGTTATTATATATATAAAAAAAAGAAAAAGTATATATATATATATAATAAAAGAAAAAGATTAAAAAAAAACTATAAAAAGCTTATATAGATTATATATATATTATAATAATAATATTTAATAGTTATTAAAAACTTTAATTTATTAAGTTTTATTTAATTTAATTAATTATTATTAAATTTAAAAGCTATTTAAATATATATAATTTAATTATATATTATAAAGCTAAAGCTTTAAATTATATTTAAAGAAGACTAAGCTTCTAGCTATATATTAATAATATTAGGATTTAAAAGTAAAAAAAAAAGAATAAAAAAAATGAATAGCTATAAGCTATTAAGCTATTTAACTAACTTATTTTAATTATAATAATATAGCTTCTATTAATAATATAATTATTAATATTAATTAAATTTAAATATAGCTTTAAATTATATTTAAATATTAATTAATATTTTAATAATTATTAATTAAGCTTAATTAGTATAGCTTAATTATATTATTAAGCTAAAGCTTACGATTATATTTTAAAAGACTAAGCCTTCTAGCTTTATACTATATATATTAGATTTTCTAAAAAAGAAAAAGAATTAAAATAAAATAAATATATATAATAAAATATATATAATAATATAATAATATATTATTTAAAGTTTATTATTATAACTTATAAATTATATTTTTATAGTAATAATAATTAAAAGATATTAATAATCTTTACTTATAAAGTATAATATTAAATTTTAATTTCTTAATTTAAAGTTTTTAAAAAAGTCTTACTATTAAGATAATATATTTTTACTATTTAAATTAAAGTTATATTATTAAGATAATTATATTTAACTATATAAATAATTACCTTACTTTTCCCCTTATTTAATAAAAGCTAAGATTATTATTTAATATATTTTCTATATATTATAATATAAAATTTACTTAATTATTATTAAACTAACTATTAGCTTTAGAGAATAATAGATTTAATTTAAGTAGCTTCCTTTAAGGTTAATAGCTTCCTTTAAGGTTCATAGCTTCCTTTATTAATAGCTTCATTAGGGTTAGGTTAATGGCTTTATTAGGGTTAAGCTAATTGCTTCCTTTATTAATAGCTCCTTTTATTAATAGCTTCCTTTATTAAT
This sequence comes from Trichothecium sympodiale, assembly GCA_003012115.1. Taxonomy (NCBI): domain Eukaryota; kingdom Fungi; phylum Ascomycota; class Sordariomycetes; order Hypocreales; genus Trichothecium; species Trichothecium sympodiale. The sequence goes on along the minus strand of PXOB01000115.1, from coordinate 94,066 downwards.
AGCTTTATTAAGGTTAAGTTAGTAGCTTCTATTAAGGTTAAGTTAATGCTTCTATTAAGGTTAATAGCTTAAGTTAGACTTAATAAAGTAATTAATTTCTTAAAAGCTTTAAATTCGACTTTTTTAATTATACGAATAGCTTTATTTTAGATTAAAATAATTAATTAAATATTAAATACTTAAAAAACTTTTAATTTACTTTATATATTATTTTTTTAATATTTTTATATTATATTTTTAATTATAATATATTTAGTATTTATCTATAGGGTAGTTATATAATTAAAAGCAGGGAAATTATTCATATAGTTAAGAGTCTTGCTAATAGTATTACTTTCTTTTACTATTATTACTATAATCTATTTTTCCCTTTATTTAATAGCTTTAATAATAATTATTTAATAGCTTTAATAATAATTATTTAATAGCTTTAATAATAATTATTAAATATATTTTTAATAAGATATAATATAAAATTTATTTAATTACTATTATATTAATTACTAGCCCTATAGAATAATAGATTTAATTTAAATAGCTTCTTTTATTAATAGCTTCATTAAGGTTAGTAGCTTTATTAAGGTTAATAGCTTTATTAAAGTTACTAGCTTAAGTTAGATTTAATAAAGTAATTAACTTTTTAAAAGCTTTAAATTTAACTTTTTTAACTATATAAATAGCTTTATTTTAAATTAATTTAATATTAAATATTTAAAGAACTTTTAGCTTACTTTATATATAATTTTTTTATTATATTTATATTATAATTTTAATAAAAATATATTTAGCTATTATTTATAGATTATTTAATATTAGAAAAAGTAAGTTATAATTTAAATAGTAAGAAAGTATAGTTTAATTAATAAGACTTATTAAAATTTTTAGAAATAGAAAAAATAATAATTAAATTATTAATTAAATAATTTTTATTTTAAATTAAATATATATAAAAAAAGCTAAGGAAAATAATTATTTAGTATATATTTTTTATATATTTTATTTTTATTTTTATTTAATTTAATTAATTATTATTATATTTAAAAGCTATTTAAGTATATATAGTTTAATTATATATTATAAAGCTATAGCTTCGGATTATATTTAAAGAAGACTAAGCTTCTAGCTTTATGCTAATAGCATTAGGATTCGAAAGTAAAAAAAACATATATATATATATATATATTAATCTTATTTTATAAACTAAATTATTTAAAAGCTTAAGCTATTTAATATTAATTAATATTATTATTTTTATTATTAATATATTCTTTAAACTTAAGCTATTTATTAATAAATACTTTTAAAAGCTTTATATAATAAATTTCTTTTTATAATAATTAGCTTTTTATATTTTATTAATAGCTTTTTTTAATTATATTAATTTATTTTCTAAGTTATTAAAAATAAAGGAATAAGAATTTATTTAAATTAAATTTAACTTTATATATTATTATTTCATTATTATAGATTTTTAGAATTTTTAATAATTTAATTTAAATTTCCTTATTTTTTCTTCTAATTATATAAATTATATTATTTATTTAAATAATTATTATTATATATATTTTACTATATATATTTATAAAAATCTTAATAATATTAAATATTATTATTAAATTATATTTATTTTATATTACTAAATTAATCTTATTTTTAAGCCTTATACTTCCCTTTATTTTTTATCTTTTATATTATTATCTTTACTTATTTTTATTATTTTTATTACTTTTATTTATTATTAATCTTACTTAGTTTAAATTATTTTAATAATATATAAACTTATTTAATATTAATTTTAATATATTTTATTTTATATAAATTTATTATAATTTAATTATATTATTCTTTTTAAATTAGTTTTAATTATTATTTATTAAATTAATTTTTAATTAAATATAATTTAACCTAATATTTAAAATATATTAAAATAATAAACTATTTAATTATAATTAGCTATATAATTATAATAAACTATAGCTATTTTAAAAGCTTAATAATATATATAATATATTATAGCTTTTTATATTATTTATTTAATAATATATTAATTACTTCTCTATAATTAATATTTAAAAAATAAAGCTTATTATTTAATATTAAAAGCTTTATTAAAATTTATTTATTTATTTCTTTTTTTTATTTCTATAATTTCTAATATATATAATATAAAGCTAGAAAGCTTAATCTTTTAAAATAGAATCTTAAGTTTTAACCTTATAATATAATTAAACTATATATATTTAAATAGTATACAAATTTAATAATAATTAATTAAATTAAATAAAACTTAATAAATTAAAGTCTTTAATAATTATTAAGATAAGTATTATTATTATAATAATTCTAAAGTTAATATAATATCTTATACTTTTTTAATATTTATCTTTAATTATATAATTATAATTTATAAAAATAATAATAATAATAATAATAATAATAATAAGAAGATAAGCATTATTTTAATAAAGCCTTTAATATTAAATAATAAGCTTTGCTTTTTAAAAATTAATTATAGAAAAATAATTAATACTATATTAAATTAATAATATAAAAAGCTATAATATATTATATATATTATTAAACTTTTAAAATAACTATAGCTTATTATAATTATATAGCTAATTATAATTAAATAAGTTATTATTTTAATATATTTTATATACTAACTTAAAGTATATTTAATTAAAGATTAATTTAATAAATAATAATTAAAGCTAGCTTAAAGAAAGATAATATAATTAAATTATAAGAGATTTATATAAAGTAATATATATTAAAACTAATATTAAATAATTTTATATATTATTAAAATAATTTAAATTAAATAAGATTTATAATAAATAAAAGTAATAAAAGTAATAAAAGTAAATAAAGATAATAAAGATAATAATATAAAGGATAAAAAATAATAAAAAGTATAAAGCTTTATTATAAAAATAAGATTAATTTAAGAATATAAAATAAATATAATTTAATAATAATACTTAATACTATTAAAATTTCTATAAGTATATATAGTAGAATATATATAATAAGCTTTATTAAAATAATAATTAATTTATTATTATTATTATTATTATTATTATTATTATTATTTTTATAAATTATAATTATATAATTAAAGGTAAAGATTGAAAAGCTATAGGAAACTATATTAGCTTTATAATTATTATAATAATAATTTTTATTTTAATAATTATAATTATTAAAAACTTTAATTTATTAAATTTTATTTAATTTAATTAGTTATTATTAAATTTAAATATTATTTAAATATATATTATTATATATATTTTACTATATATATTTATAAGAATTTTAATAATATTAAGTATTATTATTAAATTATATTGATTTTATATTATTAGATTAACCCTATTTTTAAAGCTTATATTTCGTATATTTTATCTTTTATTTTTTCAATATTATTACTTTTTTTATTATTTTTATAATTAATTTAACTTAACTTAGATTATTTTAATAATTCTTAAGATTATTTAATATTATTTTTAAAAAATAATACTATAAGTAATTTAATTAAAGTTATTAAGCTTTAAGCTTTTATTTATATATTTATATAAGTTTTTTTAATTAATCTTATTTCTTTTTTATTTAAATATTTATTAATAGTTAAATATAGCTTAAACCTATATTTTAATTTAATTAATATAAATAAGTAAAATAATAATAAAAGCTATATTATTAAAGCTAAATAATATTAATTATATAGCCTTATAGCTTATATAATATATTATAGCTATTTAAATTAATTTATTATAATTTTATTAATTTATTTTTTATAATCTATCTTTTTAAAATTAAATATATTATTAAAAGTAAAGGGTTTTATTAAAGCTATATTATTATAATTATAGTAATTATAATTATTTTATATATATAATTAAAAGTAAAGATTAAAAAAAAGCTATAGGAAGCTTTATTAATTTTTAAATATATTATAATAATAAGATTTAATAATTTATTAAAAGTTTTAATTTATTAAATTATATTAATTAAATTAATTATTCTTTAAATTTAAAAGTTATTTAAATATATATAATTTAATTATATTATTTAATTAAAGCTTAAGATTATATTTTAAATAACTAAGCCTTTTAGCTTTATATTATATATATTAGATTTTTTAAAAATAAAATAAATAAAATAAAAAAATATAAAAAATTAAATATATATAATTTAATTATATTATAAAGCTAAAGCCTAAAATTATATTTTAAAAAATTAAGCTTTCTAGCTTTATATTATATATATTAGAACTTCTAAGAATAAGAAACAGAAATTATTTATAAAATTATAAAAGATTTAATATTATTTAATTTAATTAAAGCTTATAAAAAGCTTAATAAAAATAATTAAAAAAATATATATAAAAAGCTTAAATATTTTTATTATATATATAATTTTTTTTAATAATAAAAAGCTTAATATATAAATTATTATTTTAATAAAAAAGTAAAATATATTTAAATATATTTAAATAAAAAATAAAATAAATAATTAATAAATAAATTTAAAATAAAAGTTTTTAATTTTAATAAAATTATTTAAACTTATAATTATTATAAAAAGTTATATAAATATAATTATAAATATAAAGTAATTTAAAATATTAAGAAATTATTATTTAATTATTAAAAAAATAATTAGTTTTTATTTATATAAGTTATAAAGTATATAAAGATCTTTTATATATTTTATAAAATAATTAAATTTATATAACTTAATTTAATATATTTAATTATAATTAATTAACTTAAGTAAATAAAAGTTATAAATACTTTTATAATAAAAAGATTATTAAAGTAGCTTTATTACTTTATAATTTATAATAATAACTTATAGCTTTTTACAATACTTATTAAAATTATTTAAATTAATTTAATTAATATATTATTTAAATATATATAGTTTAATTATATATTATAAAATTAAAGCTAGAAATTATATTTTAAAAAAAACTAAGCTTTTAGCTTTATATTAATAATATTAAGATTTAAAAGTAAAAAGAAAAGTAAAAAATAAATCCTTAAAGAGTTTTTAAAGAACCCTTTAAATAGGAGCCTAGCTTAAGTATAATTAGCTTCTTATAGCTAAGGAAGGTAGCTTAAAGCAGAATATATACTCTTATAGCAGCCCTTGCAGCTATAGTTAGCACCTTCGAGCAGAATGCGCTCTCTTCTAGCAGCCTATATAGCTAAGGAAGGCAGCCTCGAGCAGAATGTATCTTCTTATAGCAGCCCTTATAGCTCCTGCACTCTTAAGCAGATTACTTCCTCTTATAGTACCCTATGCAGCTGACGAAGGCAGCCTCGAGCAGAATAAATCCTATAGCAGCTTTACGACCCTTTTACTTATTACTAAGTATATTAATAATATAATCTTTTACTTTACTTTACCTTAATTAACTTATTATTAACTTTACTTATAATTTTAATATAAAATATTATTATTTTTATATATTTTTAAAAAATAAAAAGGGTTTTCTAAGGTAGGTTTTTCTTTATATCCTTACTTTTAATTACTTATTATAACTTGCCTCTACTTAAGTAGTTAAATTTATTACTTTTCTATGTCCACGGTCCTCGGATGTTTTTTGCTCCGCTACTAGATCGTCCCCTGCTTCATGCGACTACCACGCGCCCATCCACCTACTGCGCACGATAACCGAATTCCATCACATCGCGTCCGACGGCCTGACCTAGATTGTGAACGATAATTTACAACAAGCCGACTCCGTCTATTCCTTTATCCTCCCTTCACTAACTAGTCTCCTCTTTCCCCCAACATGTCGACAAGACGCGCCGCTCTGTATGCTCCTCGACCACACAGTTCTTCGAATACAAGGAATTAGACCAGCTAATACTCGAAGATCTCTATATCGCCGATCGCTTAAACTGGCTCTGGATTGGGCTGTGCACCGTCACCTCTGGCGCGGCCAAGCTCTCTATATTCGCTCCCTGTTTGAAGCCAACCGCAATGTCACAAACCCAAGACACCAAAGGGTATGGCTCCAACATATCGCATACGAAATATTTTGTTGACCGATGCAGGCCCTGCTCTCCGAGACAGAAAAGTTGCTCGACACGTGGAAGCATCCCGACCCTTACATTGCGCCTACAGCTCCCGGAGGTGCGAAATTCTCCAATTTCCAAGCTATATGTTGATTTCATATGACTGATCTTATACGCAGGCTCCAAATACGAGCGTAATCTGCCTTCGCCAATTCTAGACCGTCAGTAACAACTATATAAATATCATTTACTTACTGACTGACAATGAACAGCACCGGTTAATCATTAACCGAGCTTTATCAACGAGGGGCAGCACTACGTAGTCGACCAAAAAAATGAAATATAACACCGCAACACCTTTGGAGACAACTTTTCTCGTCTACCTCGAGTATCTACATATATTTACTTAACCAATGGGCAAACGAATGACGATTGGAGTTCACACTGAAATTCCAGCGAGCCGGTGGACACATTAGGCATTGCTGTCGATGCCGGCGCGGCGGTGGAGGGGGTAGACGACGCTTTCGAGGATGCGCGTGAAGACGAGGCTGGAAAGGGGGTCAAAGTTTTGCATGAAGTCGTTGGGTATGGCTGACGTTTAGTCAATGCCATAACAACATTATAACGAGTCAGTGTCATCGTCGCCTGCAATTCACGAACGAGCGTACGCCGATAGGTCTCAGGACAATCCGAGACCCTTTGATACTCTGTCAGACCCATGGTCCTTTTCCGTGCATCGTAAGGCGCTGATTGGAATCATACAATGTACACGCTGCAATCATGTAACCGGTTGGTGCATAAAATCACTGTCAGATTTGATTCGGCAAACTATTGTATCAGAAGGTATTCTCATTCATGACCATTGCCGTGGTGATTATTGTACACCCAAACGCGTAAAATCAAACCCGTAAACCCTGAACCGTGACCCCGATGTCATGAAGACCCAAAACCAATCATCGAAAGAAAGCAAACGCTGAAACAGTCTACAGCTCCTGGCTCTGGCCCTTGCCAGCCTTACCAGGAGTCTTCTTCGGCAGAAGGTCTGTGTATGGTTAGTATATTTTCCATGCAAACTGGCTGGGTCGACTTACTCTGGTGAATGTTGGGAAGGACACCGCCCTGGGCGATAGTGACGTGGCCAAGCAGCTTGTTCAATTCCTCATCGTTGCGGATGGCGAGCTGCAGATGACGGGGGATGATACGAGTCTTCTTGTTATCCCTGGCAGCGTTGCCCGCAAGCTCGAGGATTTCGGCAGCCAGGTACTCGAGAACGGCAGCCAGGTAGACAGGGGCACCAGCACCGACACGCTGGGCGTAGTTACCCTTGCGGAGGAGACGGTGGACACGGCCGACGGGGAAGGCCAGACCTGCCTTGGAGGAACGGCTGTTTGTTGCGTTAGCCATGCCATTATGGAGAAGCGCGTCAATGAGTGCGGACATACGATTGAGAGTTCTTGGAGCCAGAGGCCTTGCCACCAGACTTGCCGCCGCCAGTCATTTTGGTTGATTTTTGGTTGTGGTTGGGTTGAGAAGGGTAGAAAATTTAAAGCTTGACGTATGCGTCCTGAAAATGTGTGATGAGATGATGAAGCGTAAGAGCGTGAGTTGACGTGAGAATAACAGAAAGTTGGAAAGTTGCAAGACTCGGGCTGGCGGGGAGCTTTGAGGTTAAGTACTTTTCGGCGCGCCTTGCCATCATCGCGGATCACCCAGCTCCAACTTGCATCGCATCAGGCGCGTCGTAGCGCTAAGCCTGATATGGATATTTACACTTTGAGTATGCACCCAAAAAAAAGAGAGTTCAGCCAGTAATATGGCACCCCAGGCCAAGTGCCGGTCCACTATCCCTGCCTTAGTACGCGCTTGCTTGGGCCCACACACATGCATGCTTGGATCTTGCAATGCCTGTATTGTATCACATTCACCAACTGATGAAGCTTTCTGATATAGTCCTTGGGATTTTATTGCACCTGTCTATGTATGCGGCATTAGTCCGTTGTGAGCTTGCATAAATGGTAAGGGCTTTATTTTATTCCATCAACCGTATCATATTTCTATGCTTATTCCGTCTGACTGAGCTGCCGCACTTTCTTTCTGCAATACAAATAGGTGTTTATAACAATGTTCGATCGGTCTTCTTGCTGGTGTATCAATGTGCACCATAAACCCTAATATAATATCAGATTTTCCAGGCGTATGAGAGTATAGCTCAACCTTTTATACGTAGCCGAGCATTTCAATACAGAGTGTATATACGAGGCAATCATCTAGTTTACATTGTCATACCGTAGGTTAGCTCCGTGCATTCATGGTCCGTACACCACATTTAATGTAGTTGTACCAGTACGGAGTACACAACCAAGTATGCGATTCAAATGCCATATTGCGGAAGCCGATGTTCGAATAAAATTGCAGCAAACTGCCGATAGTCTACGTCATCCGATAATGAAGCCAAGTGTGGCAGCTTCGCTCAGCAAGGTCACTATTGCACACGTTCATGTATATTCCTCTACGGAATAGGGTAGGCCTGTAATGGTAAGCAAACATGAATAACACGCCTCGTCTGTCGCATGGACTGGGCAGACCACACTGGAAATGGCTGCATTGGCCGTCGAACGATATGCAGGAACAGCTAAGGAGCAAGGCACGCGGTTGGCTGGATTTACAAGCTGGGGAGTAAGTTAATACGTAGTATGATCCATATATTGCCCCCTCCGCCCTGCAGCAATAGGTCTCTAGATCTGGACAGCCCGGCCTGTCTCGTATGCAGCATAGCGTGATCGGGAATATTCCCAAACGGCAAACAGACGATTATTGTCTTTGCAGGTAGTTTGATCAGGTAGCCAGAACGCGGTTGGGGAGCCTTGCCTGGGGGTGGGGAGCTGTTGACGGAGCTCTGTGGCCAATCAAAATATTCACTGGCTGACCAGCCACTTGCTGATTTCTTGCCCCCCTGCCAACCACACCCCGCCGCGCCACCTTGATTTCGCGCAGGCGCGCCGCGCACAAACACTACTAGATGGTGTAGCGCAATCAGTAACCTTCTGCAGCCATAACGCGTCCAGCTACAAATACCCAAGCCCACCCCCAAACTTCATTTCCCTTCGTCATCCACTTTCCAACCCATCTCGCTGCCACCACACATCGCTGCATCGTGAATTATCATTCCCAGACAACATATTTCAAACTTTTCTAAATTTCTAAACCAAGTTCACTTCAAGACCGCCAAAATGCCCCCCAAGGCCGCTGACAAGAAGCCCGCTACTGCCTCCAAGGCTCCCACCGCCAGCAAGGCCCCCGAGAAGAAGGATGCCGGCAAGAAGACCGCCGCTTCTGGCGAGAAGAAGAAGCGCACCAAGACTCGCAAGGAGACTTACAGCTCCTACATCTACAAGGGTGCGTATCAATTCATTTCCATTCTTACTTCATGCTAACCCTCGCAGTTCTCAAGCAGGTTCACCCTGACACTGGTATCTCCAACCGCGCCATGTCTATCCTGAACTCGTTCGTCAACGGTAAGCCATCATCAATCACCGACGCGACACTTGCATCTCTAACGCGTTGAATGCAGATATCTTCGAGCGCGTTGCCACCGAGGCCTCTAAGCTCGCTGCCTACAACAAGAAGTCCACTATCTCTTCCCGTGAGATCCAGACCTCCGTGCGCCTGATCCTTCCCGGTGAGCTGGCCAAGCACGCTGTCTCCGAGGGTACCAAGGCTGTCACCAAGTACTCCTCTTCTACAAAGTAAGATATGGTGGCCGCTTTGGTTATTTCAGCATTTAAGTCTTGCGTGGCGCGTGATTTGCCCCGCCCAAGACTTGTCGGTCAGGATGGATTTTGTCCTGTTACCTTGGGTCTTATAATGCGTTACGGATGGTCTGCTTTTGGGGTCAATGCTTTTACACGGATTACGGGGTTTGCGGTTGTACACTACACTTCGAGATTTGGGCCTCGAAAACTTCAATGAAATTTTGCGCACATGATATCCATTCTGTTGCTCAAACTGATGTGTCATTTTCTCGTGAGACCAGAACATCAAAGCCAGTGTAATTAATTGTAGACCATTATGGACAGAAGGTGACAGCTTTTGGCATGTACAACTAACCGATCAACCTAGACCGGCCTTCGACTTCTTCATTGTCTGCGATACAGGCTGCAAAATCCCCTTGTTATTTGTCGCCCCCAAGGCAGTTCCGCTGCTCCATCCCATTTTCTCCAACATGGCCCTGCCACGATTACTATTACCCAATTCTGGCGCCTCACCCCCAACAACTTCGCCTTCTCGATAACTGACGCCAGCATATCCGGCCGATCGTGAGTTCGGACTATTCTGGCACCGTTTACCTCGTTGGTCCATACGAGGAAAGTATCGTCGATGGACTCGGCTAATTGCTTGCTGGAATGTTTTGTCGGTGAAGGGGAGAGTCCGCCCGGTCCGATATAGTGTTGGGCGGCGGGTCTCCTTACTTCCTGTCGACTTGGACTTGATATTGAACTTGTTGGCCAGGTCGTGCACAATCTTCCTTGCATGCTTATCCATAGGCGGTAATGTTATACTAATGTTTAAGTTCTGTTAGTTGCAGAAACTTGAAAAGCTAAGGTGTCAGAAATAACTTACGACTGCTTGTTGCCCTTAAGGAAAATCCTCAACTCTTCAGCGACCTGATCCAGAGATATCCCCGTGGGATACTTCTCCCTGAGATCCTCGGGGTTCGCATTCTTGCCTAGCAACCCAAGAGCGCGCTGTTCTTCGCGTTGTTTCTTCCTCTCGGATTTCCTCATGCGATCTGCACGCCAGACGGCCTGCAGTTTCATTTCGAGCTCGGAATCAGATGCATCAAAGTTGATCTTCGCGCGTTTGCCCTTTCCCTTCTGGCGTCTTAAACTAGGGCGTTCCCAGTCCATTGGATCAAAGTCATCGCCTGGAAGATGTTCACCTTGTGCCATTCGCCGAGGCAATGCATTATGAGCGTCGCTTGAATCTTCATCGGTCTCATGCTGCTCATCAATATGGATATCCCCAAATCTGTGTTCCATTTGGCCCTGGATATCATTCTCGTGAGTGGATGAATGATCATTGATCTCGCCTTCGTCCCCGTCCCCGACTTCGGACTCGGTTGAGCTGCTTGGTAAACTACCGCCAAGGTCTCTTTGATTGCTCGCTGTATGAGCAACTAAACTGCCCATCTCGCCATTTTCTTCAAGGTTGGCAATGTAGTCGGCAATAATCGCATCCTCGGTAGAGAGTTTTGGTCGACTTGTGTCCCCTTTCTTGGTGAACTTCTCTGGGTGCGAGGTTGACGTGAGCTGAGCACTAGCTGAGGACATGTCTGGCTGTTCCTTGCCAACTTTTACCTCAGTGTGTAGGCGAATCATAGTCGCCGGTGGCGCATGCGTGGACGCGCGGATTTGGGCCTTTCTTGATTCTCTGCCTTTGAAAACAATGACCTCGTCACTGGAGCTGGACTCCGGAGAAGGCGAAGGGCGCTCAGGGATCACGACGGGCGTGCAGACCGAGGTCGATGATCTTTGTGGTTGTACATCGAAAAAGAATAGATCATTTGCGTCTAACACTGGTTGTTGCAGTTTAATGAGTTGATCAAGTTCTTCTGGGCCGACAATATCGTTAGTATCGTCGTCATTCGATGAATGCATTTCTTTCGGCGCCATGTCAACATTTTCATGAGCTAACACGTCGGCCTCCTGTGGTGATTTTGAATATTGACTTATGCTGGGCTGTTCGGGGGTTAACATTTGGTCATCCAATAGCTTCAATGGCTCAACAAAGCCAGAGTTGACAAATACAACGGGCTTCTTCCGCAGAAGCGAGTTATCACCCCAGGCTGAGTGATCGTGTCGCGAGGTTTGCCGAGCCTCATCTGCTAAGGTGAACCCGACTTCAATATTACATGTTAGCATGTCTTGTGGGGTTAACGAGCGTTATTGCTTACCGAACCCGTCGTTAGGCTGTGACCTTGAGGATGCCATCGCCATGATGTCCAGTGGGCGACCACGACCAGCTCCTCCGCGGCCAACTCGCCCGGCTCGACCCCGTCTCCCACCTCGAGGCATGACTGCAATATCGCCTAGTAGATGCTATGCATAATTGAATCCGTGCTGTATGGTGGCTTGAGACTAGTAGTAATCGTGCGATTTCGTCTGACTGAAGCTATGCAGTTGATCAATCTTCGTGAATAGTGCAGGATTTAGGCCAATACTAGGATGACTTCCGCCCAGGTAGATGTATGGGCAATTTTCCACTCTCTTTGATAGGTACAGTTGGTGAAGAGAGGAAAATGGCACTTTGCCACCAAGCCGTGTTACCCACACCGTGACTCGGTCAATCACTAAGAATGATTCGGTACTTGGTAGCACGAGTGGTTATGTTATGTGGATACCACGGATTTCAGTTACAAGAACCTGAATGAAAAAGAAGATGATTTTGACATAGCTTTATATAATTGCGACAGACAAACTACTATTATAGGTAGCAAAGTAAGGATTACTTTAGGCAGCCCGAGTCGTCCAATATGTAACCGGCCTAGGTCAGTGGCTAGGGGTGGAACATGGGGGTCTGCCGAACAGCCAGGTTTGCCGAGCGTTTCTCACCAAAACACTAGGTTTTTGAAAATTTCTAAAAAAATACTAAATAAGCCTATATAAATAAAAACTTAATAGAATAGTAATCTTCTATAAGAAGAATATATATATACCTATTTTTAGCTTATTATATAAGCTATTTAGGAAGAAAGCTTAGATAAAGATAAGAAAGATAGAAAAAGTTAGATTTATTAGTATTTACTATAAATTCTCTAGTTATTTTATAATAGTTAGAAAACCCTTCTTTCTAAACGCTATATAAGCCCTAGAAATACAGGATTCTAATAGTATATATAGAAAAATCTAAATTTTTTAATAATATAAATTTTATATATATAGGCTAAATATAGCTTTATTAAATTAAACTTGAAATTCTTTCTTAAGGCTAAATTTCTTTATTTAATTATAAGCTATATAGTATATATATAATAAAGAAAACTATATATATAAGTTCTTCATAATATAAAAATATTATATATAAACCTTTAAATTTTAAAGTCTTATATTTATATAGAAATAAGGGATTAAAGAATATGAATATTTTATATGAAAATATTAAGGAATCCTTAATATTTCTACTTTTTTTCCTTTTTTTAAGTTTAACCTTATATATCTTATAATATAAGCTATATTACTAAGAAACTTTTAACTTATTATATTTTCCTATTATATTAGTTTTATATATTAAATTCCTAGCTTATTAAATCTTATTATAAATTTTTTAAAATCTTTTAAAGACTTTTATTTAAAAATCTAGTTTTTTAAGATTCCTACTTATATAAGCTATAAAATAAGACTAGTCTTTTATATATATAATTTCCTATAAAAATCAATTATTTTATTAAGTTTCTAGTCTTATAAGTCTTTTTAGTAACTTTTTAGAATTCTTTAAAAAACTAGTATTTTAGTTAAAATACTTAGCAAACCCCCTTATTTAGCATACCCCTATATTCTACCCCTAGTGCTAAAATATACTACGTCTAGTTATAAATAAAATATTATAACTTAATATATACTTAAATATACAGCTAAAAAGGTTAGTGTATTTTAGTATTAAGTTATATATTAAAGTTATAATAAGCTCCCCTTAATATATAAGTTAAGTAAATAGCAAGGAGTCTTACTATTTATATTATTATATTTTACTATTTATATTAAAAATATTTATATTTACTTTATAAATTATAGCTTAATAAATCTTTATTAAATATAAAACTTTTAATAATTATAATATTTAAAAATATTATCTTAAAAAGTTAAATTATATATTAAAACTTTTTAAATTAATATATTATAAAATTCTTAAATATTTTTATAAAATTAATCTTTATAAAATTAAATATAAGTTTTATTTAATCTAACTAATTATTATTAAGTTTAAAAGCTATTTAAATATATATAATTTAATTATATATTATAAAGTTAAAGCTTTAGATTATATTTAAAGAAGACTAAGCTTCTAGCTTTATGCTAATAGCGTCGGGATTCGAAAGTTAAAAAAAAAAGAAAAAGAATTTTTTTTTTAAATAAATAAAATTAAATATATTAATAGAAAATAAAAAAGAATTATAAGAAATTAAATTAAATTTATATATATTATAATAATAAAACTTAGTAAAATATTAAAATTAATAATTTATTAAAATAAATTTATTTTATTTATAAGTATAAAATTAAAATATAATAAATATATATATAATTTAATTATATATTATTATATTAAATTTTTAAATAAAAGTTTTAAAAAATTAAGCTTTATAATTCTATATTTATTATATATATTAAGTATTATATATATTTAATAATATATATTTATAGTAATTTTAATAATTATTAAGTTACTATTAAATAAGCTTTATATTTCCACTTATCCTTCCTCCTTTATCTTATTATACTTACTTATAATCTTTATCTCCTAATTTATATTATCTTAATAGCCCCTAGGATTACTTAATGCTATTTTTAAAATTAGTTAATATAAGCTATATTATTAAAGTCTTATAACTTTATCTTTTAATTTATATAAACTATATAAACTATATTAATTAAGCTTAATTAATAATTATTAAAAATCTAATTAATATTTAAATATAGCTTTAAGTTATATTCGAATTCGAGTAATATTAATAAATATACTATTGATAAAAGCTATATTACTATAGCTATAATAAGCTAATTAAATAGCTTATTAGCTTATAGTTATTATTTAAAGTACTTAAAGGTATATATATTAAAGAGTTTAATAATAGATTTATAATTTATTTCTTAAAGCTAAAGCTACTTATTAAAAGTTAAAAGTATTATAAATATAATAGTTATTATATATATAAATAAAAGAAAAAGAGTATATATATATATATAATAAAAATCAAAATTAAAAAAAGACTACGAAAAGCCTATATAGATTTTATATATATTATAATAATAATACTTAATAATTATTAAAAACTTTAATCTATTAAGTTTTATTTAATTTAATTAATTATTATTAAATATAAAAGCTATTTAAATATATATAGTTCGATTATATATTATAAGGCTAAAGCTTTAGATTATATTTAAAAAAGACTAGGCCTCTAGCTTTATACTAATAGCATTAGGATTCGGAAGTAAAAAAAAAAAAGAAATTATGTATATTAAGAGAAATCTTATACTATTCTTTTAAATATATAGTAGAAGAGCTCTCTAATATATCTTATTCAAATATATATTAAGCAGCTAGGCTAGCTATTACTAAGTGGGGGAAATAGAGCATAGTGCGAATAGTAAAACGCAGTAGTGCGAATAGCAAGACTCTCAGTAAGCAGGAAGCAGCAGGCAGCGCCAGCGTTGGTTGTCACACGCAGTGTTCACAGCATGACGTGTGATGTTACCCCACGTAGCCTAACCCCGAACACGCGCCAACCTTCCGTGACCTTGCAGTCGCGACCCTCCATCATCAACTTGTATTCACCATCTATATCGTCGCTTTTACCAACTGCTAAGGCTCTCCGTGGTGTCAAGATTGTCGACAGTGCTAATAGTATTTTCACCTGCGCAGTACTACTTTGACCCATGTGCACCTGGCCAGGACGTACGTCTGTCGCTATCCACTAGCTCGATAGTGGCCGCCGGATCAACTCCCCGAAGCCTCAAAGGCTGAAGCGATTCGAGCTCTAGCAGCCACCACGTTTGTCTTCCCATCTCACGTGTTTGGCTGGCTATGAGTAAGACGGTCTTCATGTCAACGACATCTTTCTTTTAGGATAGTTTCGCTTTTCCCTCTTCCATAGTCGCCGCATCAACGACCTAAAGTGCCTTTATTGATTGCGGATATCGCTACGTTTACCTGCGCACGACACTTCCCGACGAGAGCGAATCGAATTTGGATGAGACACTTCGAAAGGCTCCCCTGAATCTAGTGTAAACTGGTGACACCTCGCTCGAAGTCATTGCGACTAGCAGTGATGGAGAATACACTGGCCAACGTGGATCTAGGACGGTATAGAAGGATTGTGCAAATGTTCTGGGATCCAGAACCGAGTAATGATCCCACACGGGACCAGCCTGTCTGGTGCTTAGGCCATTCCTACAAGTTGAGCGAGGGTAGCCCGAAGCGTCAAATCGAAGCAAGCAATACCATCAAGTCTCCTAGTTCAACGGAGCACGACAAATTGCTGGCCACGACAACGGTCGAGATGAATAAGCCTGCGGAGCCATCTAAGTCTAACTCAGGTAGCACATCGTCATCTATGGCATACGAGGATGCCAATTACGAGAATAGTTGGCCCCAAGGCTTCTTGGACGACTTCGAATCAAGGGTCTGGATGACATATCGTTCTAATTTCGACCCGATAAGAAAGTCCGAGGATCCGAAAGCCATCTCGGCCTTGTCACTGTCCATGAGAATTAAGGCTCATTTAGGGGGGGACCAGTCCGGGTTCTCCTCTGATAGTGGATGGGGTTGTATGATTCGATCCGGGCAGAGTCTATTGGCTAATACTCTGAGTATATTGAACCTTGGTCGAGGTATGTTCACTATGTTTCTTATGCCTTGAAGGATATTTCTCAACATATTGATAGATTGGCGACGAGGGGTTCGTCCCAAAGAAGAAAAGGCACTTCTTCGCCTATTCGCTGACGACCCGGCGGCACCGTATTCGATTCATAAATTTGTGCAACATGGTGAAGCCTGTTGTGGGAAGTACCCAGGCGAATGGTTTGGCCCTTCTGCCACAGCCAGATGTATCCAGTATGAAGCCATCAAACTTCAACTTGCTAGAACACTTGCTAATCAATATTTTGCTAGAGCGCTAGTCAATGCTGAAGAGAAGTCTCTTCGGGTTTATTCCACTGGCGATGGGCCTGATGTTTACGAGGACCGATTCATGGAAATTGCAAAAGGAGAGGATGGGACTTTTCACCCAACCTTAATACTTGTAGGGACTCGACTAGGAATTGACAAGGTGACGCCAGTTTATTGGGAGGCTTTAGTCGCGTCACTACAAATGACACAGTCTGTTGGTATAGCGGGGTGAGTCGACCTATTCTCTTATGCTCGTGGAGTTTACAGTAAAGCTAACTATGCACTGAACAGAGGCAGACCATCTTCATCCCACTATTTTGTTGGCACCCAGGGCTCGTTCCTTTTTTATCTGGACCCTCACCTAACACGCGAGGCACTCCCTTACCATACTGATTCTGATCAATACACGGAGGAGGAAGTTGCGTCATGCCACACTACCCGTTTGCGGCGTCTCCATGTCAGAGAAATGGATCCCAGCATGCTAATCGGCTTCTTGATCCGCTCAGAAGAAGATTGGCAGGAGTGGAAGCAGTGTGTCAAGCATGTCCAGGGCAAAGCTGTCATACATATCTCACAAAGTGACCCGACTCGGCAAGGCGCAGGCGGGATTGATTGCAGAGCGGAAGCTATTGACGAGGTCGAAACCCTTAGTGATGACGATGACGAGGAAATACCATCAACATAGTGAGCTGTACGTCAAATACGGGGCACCATTGACCAGCGTAGACACATACTCTACTTAGAGACCGATGATCTATAGTGCCTTATTCGCCTAATGTAAACAATTTACGGGCATGACATCGATAGCGCTCAATGTAATGGGCCTAATAACCTGTTCTCGTATGCATCACATACAATGATTCTGGGTGATGAATATACATGCTTGGTTATGATTATTCAAAAGGTATGATAAGTAGGCTCCGGAAAGGACACGTCTGGTAATTTTATTACTCATCTCTCACTTCTTTGACTTCTTTGTCCTCTTCGAGTTACTTGCTTGCCGAGAGTTGCTTACAGATGCAGGCGCAGCATGCTCTTGAGCTATTATATGATCGAAAAGTTTTTGCCGGGAGGGGAAGGATTCATTGCAGGTAAGACATTTATGCTAGTAAAGTAAGAAACTGTCAGTAATGCCCTGTGACACAACACGAGATTGATGACTTACCCCCTCCTCTTGCCTCGCAAGGGCAGCTGCAGCCTTCCTTTCCCGCTTGGCCTTTGCCTTGCCTAGCTTCCTAGCTGGCGGTGTCTCACTGTCGTGGACTGTTTCCTCCGCATTCCCTTCAGCGATTCCGGATGCGCTCAATGTACTTGGTGCTGAAGTCAGACGACTCTCTACGATACCTCTCGGAGCATAGTCTTCATCTGTCGAGAGGCCCGAGTTTGATTGAGCTTTATCAACAGGGGCTTGGTCCAATGATTGGCCGCCGCCGTCTTCGCTTAGAGACACTAACTTGACTTGACCAGTGATATCTGGCGACCCTAAAGAGGAAATGTCTCCCTCTTCCGCCGGTGGAGAGCTGGACACGTTCGGCTTGCCAATATCCTTATTAAGGCCTAGATTGTTGCCTTCTTTCCTCATTTGTCGCTGTAGGAGTTGTAATGCCTTAATATGCTTTTTACTCCGCTCATGGGCTTCGAGCTGATTCTCACTTTTAAAGGTTTTGCTGCAAGCGATACACTCTAGGACCTCAACCTCCGATTCCTCTTCTGTACCAGAGAACTCGGCCGGTACATGATCATCTTCTTGTGATCTAGCCCACTCAGGCATCTCGAATGAAGCCGTCTTTTCCTGGTGTGCAGCACGGGCACGTGCGGCTTGCGCAGCGGCTGCATCTCGCATCGTCTTTTGGCGTTCCGCTTGTGTTGACTTGAGGGGGAGATAGCGAGGATCACGTTTCCGCACGAAAGAGACCAAGAAATTCACAGCTTCGTTAAATTCTCGTATCGAGTCGTCGCGTATCTTCTTGTTCTCCTTTTCCATCCAGCGTCGGACACGGCGATCTGGAGCATCAGATAACCTGTATTTATCTTTCCATGAGAATGGCTTTTTGGTCGAAAACCCCGCCCATGCGGCGTAGAAGGGCTTGACAACTGTCTCATAATCATCATTCGATGACCCGAAGGTTGGGAATGCGATATGTTCAGACTCATTCGTACTTGTCGTCGCCGCCTTCTCTTCTAGCTTAAGTTGCTCAAAGGTATTCCTGAGAACAGAGAAGAATCCCGTAGGTCCATCATCAAAAGTAACAGAAGCATTGAACTGTCCTACCAGGCCCAGGATCTCTTCCGTCGTAGTTAATCGAATATTTCGGAAAGTTGTTGGCTCAGGTTCGTCTTCAGCTGTACCTCGCCCAGTCAAGATCGCGTCACGATGCGAATCGTACCAAGCTCGCTCTTGCGGATCTGAAAGAATTTCGTAGGCAGATTGGACTTCGGCGAATTTTTGGGTTGCTATGTCGATGTTGTTTAGGTTACGATCGGGGTGAAGCTCAAGGGCTTTTCGACGATATGCCTTCTTTATACTCCACTATGTTAAGCTCAGCTCCAACCTCCTATACGCCCATGGTGAAGTAAACTTACTCATCATCAGTAGCATCCTCATTGACACCCAAGAGCTCATAGTAGCAGGTTTTGGTAGGCGAGGCGTTGGTGCTCGCATCAGTCTTCGCAGAAGATTGTTGGGCGCCCATGATGAGAATTTGCCGTTGTGGGAGCTGTAGTGTTTTCAGCAAGATTTTGATTTAATAAAAGAGTTTTAGACATATTGTGATATCCTAAAGCGTGGAGGAATGGCTTGAAGTCTTTGTCTTGCTTGGCCGAAGTGATTCATGGTGGGGAATATTCAAACAAAACCCAGTCGCCCCTAGAACTTTGTGGGGGGCTGTGGATGTGCGTACCACACAGAACCTCGGAAGCTTACCTGCAACTTCTTAAGGTAGGGGTCCCTGGTAGCAAAGCCCTCGAGAAGATAAGCTCAACAATCAACAATCAACAATCAACAATCAACGTTTCCTCTCAAGTAAGAAAATCAAAACTTGTCGGCTCATTGTAGCAACGAGCCACTGAGTCGCCTCACCTCGAGATGATAATGACAAAAAAGGGCATCGGCAACTGGGTCTGCTGCTGCGCTACAGTGCTCGTCATCCTCAGACATACCTAATAACATGAGTGCAGTTTCAGGCCTGTGAATGTTCCCTGGCCCTGCAGAATGAGCACTAGCAGGGTACGCCTTCGATAGGTACATGCATATTCCGTGCATATGTACATATTAAGATGTCGGCGCGAACGAGTGTATCCGAAAATAGAAACGCCGGGGGATCAAGGCGTCCTAACTCCATCTGAATGTCCACCCCTCTCTCAGGTGTCCGCCGGTCGCCCCAGCGCCGCGGGCTCGCTTCACGCAGATGTTGCTTGACGCTCCTTTGTCGTTCCTTCTCTTGGTAATTAGCCTCTAATACTGTCCGGCCCCCCTCTTCCTATGCCTCGTTGCTGTACTTGACAATAATGCCTAGCTTCCGTCTGGGCAAGCACAGCAATCGTTCCCAAAACGCCCTCGCTGAGCCGCACGCCACCATTGCCGCCGCTTCTACTGGGGGAGGGATAGGAGGAATTGTTTCAGACCCGGTATCTCAACTTCAGGCTTCGGCGCAAAACCAGTATTCGAAACCGACTTCACAAGCTCAAGCCCAAGCCCAAACTCAAGGGCTCAGCCCGACCCAAGGCCAGGGCCAGCGTTCGCAGCAGCTGTCGCAACATCAACAACAGCCGCATACACAGCATAGCCAACGTCAGTCGCATCAAGTTGACTCGACGGCATATACCACTTCGCCTGGCTCTGTCAAGTTATCCCCTAGGGACGAACCGTCAGCCCTTGGCATTCGCGCTGGACAACAATCAAAGTCTCCTCAACTACAGCATCAGGAACTACACCAACCCCATTCGACGCTCAACCTTGGCGGCGGCGCTGCCCTGCCGCCGCGCTCACATCAACAGCATTTCTATAGCCCCCAAGACCAAACCCCGATTGAAGGCCCAGCCGTGGAAGATCGCTGGCGTCCAGATATCTCCGAAGCTCCTGTAAACAGAGCGCAGAGCCAACGTTATAGCACTTACGCCACTGTTCCACATCGCGAGCACCACCATCCCCAACAAGAACAGCATCACCCCGAGCATCAGCAATCGTATAGCCTTGGGTCAAGCTCATTCGACGATCTCCCAAGTACCGCCTCTGGGTATACCAACTCGATCCAGCAGCAACCTCCTCTGCTGCAGTCCCCTCAATCACCTCCCGCGCCCGAGAAGAAATCGCGGCGGAAAATTATTAAAGGTATCTTTTCCAGCTCTAGCCGGCACGAGAATCAACACCACCACCAACATCATCAAAGTCAGCAAATCCCTACCCAGCATCAGGGTCCTAGCCACACTCATCAAGGTTCCTACGATAACACTACTGGTCTTGCTCGTAGACCATCTAAAAGAATCAGCAATCCACCTCCTGCACTGAATACACGACTGCATAGCCAAGGCCAGCATTACCAGGATCAAAATTGGCAGGGTCAGGAATCTTATAGCCACGAGACTTCGCCCCAAGGCGGTAGCGAAGCTGGCCACTTTCAACACGCAAAAGTAGATTCTGATAGGGAAGGCCGATCGTTGGGATCACAAACCTCCCATAACAATAATATCCATCAGATATCTGCCGAACTCGAATCGCCTTGCGACGAAACGTCTTTTTATCGGCAGCAACAACAACAGCATCTGCCACCTCAGCCCCACCACAGCCAACAACACTCGGGCCAACACCACCCACCTGCCCCACCTTCGCAACCCCACGTTCAGCTACACCTCCAGCAACAAGTTCACCACTACCAACAATCACACCAAGTACCTGGGACATACGATCAGCAGCCAGCTGAAGACCTCACCAATCCTGCCTCGCAAGCTCAAGTTCACATACCCGCGACACTAGTTCAGCAGATAAGTGATCCGCGATCACTCGCGCAGGCACGGAATCCTGAGACGGTCTCACAGGCCTCGTATGAGTCTCCTGCCACCGATTCTGAACAGCGTTCTGCTACAGATTACTCGGTTCAAGCGTCACCTGCTGCGGGCTACTCATGTCATACAGTTGAATTTAGCTCTCCGTCTGGACAGTCTGCAGCCGAGCTAGCTGCGATACCAAGTCAGCAACAACTTGTCATGCCACCAGGCTCGACTGCCAATCCTTCCAACCGTCGAACCCAGGAAGCGGAGAAGATGAGCATGCGTGGTCAGGGCGAAGGCCCTGCGGCTCCGCCGCCAGGCTATCGCCACAGCAATACTTCTGCAGGTGCGCTGGCTCCCGTTGCACCTGTGGCGGGGCAAGGATCCGCGCCAAGCCCAGCTTTTAGAGGCGATAGTACACCTCGATTCGAATCTGCAACTCTCGAGCAAGGGCGGCATAGCCCCCAGCCTATCAATGCAGAGCGAGATGCTCAGAGTGAAGATAAGACATTTAAAGACTTGCGTAAGTTAGAGCTACTCTGATTGCTATCTGTGTCATTATACTGATTGCTTCTTGTAGTTATTAAGTACAAAAATGTCAAGCGCCTGTACTTTGATGGTAAAGCACAGATAGAGGCTCTTGGTGGTCAGGTTGAGCAGCTTCAGAATGCCGTAGCGAATCAACGCCTGTCGCAGTCAAGAACAGCCTTGGACGACAACGAGTACCTCACGCGATTCAACAGGCTCAATGGCGCTATCAATAACCTCTCGTTCAACATTCGCAAAGACTGGCGGAGCGTACCCTCCTGGCTCGAGAAGTTCATCAGCGCCGAGGCACTGAAGACAGGCAAGCAGGAAATGACGGCAATCGGCCGGGCGGTCATCACCCGGTGGATATTTGACGAGATCTTTGAGAAATGTTTCCATCCCGGTCTTGATCCTGTCTTGAGTAGCCAGCTCAAAGAAATTGAGCTCAACATTCGTGGAAACGCGCATACCATGACAAGCCGGGAAGAGTACGATGCGCTCATTACCAAAGTGGTCAACTGGCGGATGGCCACGCTGGATGGCCTCTCTAAAATGCTGGGATCAGCTGCGACACCAGAGAATCGCAATGTCTTCACGACAAAAGCCACGAGCAAGCTCACCGCATGGCTGTATCAATACCTCAGCTCCCCACCACCTGCTGGTGTCGAAGGCAGCGCATCCATGATTGTAGAGCTGGCAGTAGGAATTGCGGCCAACTTGCCTATGGAAAGTCGGGACGTGGCTATCACATATCCGTTGCCCGGAGATGTTGTTAACCACGAGGTGATGGAGGTCGAGAAGACGGGCTTTCCCGCTTTAGAGATTCAGAAGATAGAGCTAGATTCTGATTCAGACGAGGAAGCAGAGGCAGACAAAGGAAAAGGTCGAGCGGAGAAGACTAAGAGTGGTATGTGGACAACGATGCGCAACAACGCACCCCCCGAGAGCCGCAAAGGCAGCGTTGCCTCGGGCCTAGAACAAACCGTTACTGACATTGATCTGCAATCAGCCGTAACTAAGGATGCAAGCAAGGTACGGTTTGCTGGGTTTGTTGCGCTTGAGGTGAGAGGCCGGCAAGTACTGCTAAAGGCCCCTGTGTGGACTATCTGAGGCCATGGCTGCAACTCTCAACGACTCAGTATATCCAGAGCAATTATACAAACTTCACGGTAGCCGCTGCCTCAGCATGCAATGGACTCTGGGGACAAGTGCGCCAGAGCGACTTTGTTTTGCCCTGCTAGTGGATGGCGCTTGGAGGTATTCTACTTGGAGATGACTTGGCAATTTTCGTATACTTCTCTTCTTGAACATTCTAGTCTGATTAATTTAGCTGTCCTACTTACTCTTTCATGGCCAGAAAGTATTCAAACATGCACTGGAGTTATTCAAGCTAACACGAGCCGTCTCACGGGGTTTCTGTGCATGGTAATGAACTCGACGAAGTAATAGATTGCAGAGTACAAATGCAGAGGCTGCAATTCGTCATACTGATGTGACTTAATACTCAGATGAATAGTTCCTCTAGCTATCCAATCGTGTCAATTAAGCGATAGATGGGGAATGAGCAAAGGCAGGGGGGACCAGGCAGGAGAAAGCAACTATCGTAATTATGGCAGTAGGTGAGTGGTCTATTGATTTTTGGGAGCGCCCAGCTTGGCCTTCCACGCTTGGATCTAAGCTTTGAAGGGGACTGGTTGGTTTGGGCGGGGTAAAATTCATCATTCTGCATCATTTCGTCTCTTGAGTCACCACCACGCCCTCTGACTTCCTTCGGGGTCGATGGATACTCCAGTGGCTTTGTTGTAACATGGTATCCGCCTAGCTTTGCTCCTAGCGCGTCTCGGCGCGCAAAGATATTTCGATACTGAGTCACCAATGCTGCCGGTGGCCGCGCCAGAATAGAATGTATTGCCCCACTGTGGTTGAAGGGGAGGCAGCGGAGGCAAGGATAAAAAAAAAGTCAGCGGCTTCTCTTCACTTCTTGTAGTTATTTATGCGTCCAGGTCCCAACAACGTTCAGTAGAATCCTGCAATTTCAAACGCCGCCTACGAACTGTGAACATTGGCCGGTTCAAGTAGCATAATTAACCACCTCGACCCGATTTCACACTCATCTTTTACACACGGCTCGAATAACCCAAGCCATGGCTGTCAGAGCGCAATTCGAAAACTCCAACGAGTAAGCTACTGCCCCTCCCCCGCCATCCGTGGGTTGCGCGCAACACCTTCATGATCTTGCGATTCGTCTATAGCCGAGATGATTTGTGCTTTGTACTGACATGCTCGCCATAGAGTTGGAGTTTTCTCCACACTCACGAACTCCTACGCTCTCGTTGCCCTCGGCGCTAGCGAAAACTTCTACAGGTACACCAATCCTAGCCAAACCATGCCATAACCACCTCATACTGATCATCGGCACTATATAAAGTGTATTCGAAGCTGAGCTGCAAGACATCATCCCCACCGTTCGAACGACCATCGCAGGCACTCGCATCATCGGACGCTTAACTGCCGGTAACCGAAAAGGGCTTCTCGTCCCAACCACTACGACAGATCAAGAGCTCCAGCATCTGCGAAATTCCCTGCCTGACAGCGTACGAATCCAGCGCATCGAAGAGAGGTTATCGGCACTTGGCAATGTTATAGTTGCCAATGATCACATTGCTCTGGTTCATCCGGACCTGGAGCGAGAAACCGAGGAAATCATCGCCGATGTTTTGGGAGTAGAGGTTTTCAGGCAAACAGTTGCCGACAACGTGTTAGTTGGAAGCTACATGAGTCTCTCGAATCAGGGCGGAATAGTTCATCCAAAGACGAGCATACAGGACCAAGATGAACTATCGAGCCTTCTACAAGTACCTCTGGTCGCGGGATCCGTTAACCGGGGTAGTAATGTTGTCGGTGCAGGTATGGTTGTCAACGACTGGCTTGCGGTGACCGGTCTGGACACAACTGCTACTGAGCTGAGTGTCATTGAAAGTGTTTTCCGTCTTGGCGAAGGCCTTGGCCCTAGCAACATCAACACCAACATGAAGGATACGATGGTAGAGAGCTTCTACTAGGTCTACTCGAACATGAGACATTTTCCGCACCTGTCAGCGAACGGATAAGTTGATGGTTCACGACACACACGGCTAAATTCGTGAGTTCATGTCACAGAAATACTCCAGTAATATTGCTTCTCTTGGAGCATTCTGGTGTTGCTTTCTCTATGATCAATTGCCGCTGGAAGCGTATCAAAGCCTGAAGTGGCCGGGGGCCAACAACATTAAAGCACAGTATCTGTGTGGAATATCTCCCGAGCATGAGCGCTCTGCGACACTTCGTCAACTCTATTCATCCATTCATAGGACGTGACCATTACGAAGCGAATGGCTCTAGTTATACATCGAACTTCAATTGCGGGAACCGGGGATATGGCTAACATGCCTCACGTGCCTCCCTTGACCCGACAATCTATAGTATAGGTGTATCCCAGTATTGTCAATACACGGATACTACAAGGTTTACGGAGTGTGGAAAGTGATATATATTCTTAATAGAGTTAACTGTCGTCCTTTGGCTTAATCAATGATAAGAATTTCAGCCAGCACTCGAGCCTGGAACCAGGAGATTGAAAATTCTGCCCGTCTTAACGAAGTCGGAATAAAATTCCGTTGATAACGTACTTAGTAGTAGTAAGCAAAGGGTTCGCAAAGCTGCTACCAGAGGAAGCGAGTCTGCCACGAGGGCTACTATGAGAGGAGGCGTTCTACTCGAGACGGCTATACTACCTTATGTAAGAGGGTATATTCTGCTCGAGGCTGCCTTTATCGGCTATAAGAGCTATTATAAGAGCTGCTATAAGAGGATGCGTTCTATTCAAGTCAGGTGCGCTACCTTGCCTAAAAGGATATATTCTACGGAGTACTTAAAGCAGCTCTCTTTAGCTGCGAAAGCTACTATAAGAGGACGCATTCATATACGATAATTATAATTATTATATAATAGAATATTTTATAAAAAGAGTAAATCTAATAGTTATGTTCCTGCTCTTATATATTATATTCGTAAAGATGCTGCGTATCTTTGTTTAATGAGGCAGTAGCTATAAAGCGGAATTCAAAGGCGAGCGGGATTACATTATGTTCTCTAAAGCCGAGGTATCTACGATGATAGTGCTTTGGTGTAGCAAGATTTTCCCTTTACCCCACGACTACAATAACACACTACCACTCTGTTCTTCAGACCCCACTACTTCTACCTTGAAATCGATCTCTATTGACGAGTTCTTGGCAATTGTAAATTTTACGCAGTCGACTGACTATTAATTACAACTTTCCCGAGAACACCCAAACGCAGCCTGATAGCCTCATATTACAGATTGTGTAGGCCTGCATACCCTCATGAATTCCGAGAATTACCCCAGCCATTTACCTGCCTCAAAGCTCGGTACAAAGGAATAGTGCGTTGAATCCCACGCCAAACTCATACTCAACTGACATTTGAAGTTGGGATCACCTTTACACGACTGAGCTCTCGAATCATGCTTCGAACTCCGAAGACATAGGCACAATATGGTTCGATGACTCGGACGCTGAGGCCAAGGTTCTCTCCTTCCTTGCTTCCCAACACTCCCTTTCTCGTGACCACACCTCATTCCTGGACCTTGGATGTGGAAACGGGAGCATGCTCTTCTCACTAAGGGACTACGAAGACGATGATGGCGGCGTCGGCTGGGGCGGTAGGATGCTTGGTATCGACTACAGTGAACAAAGTGTCAGCCTTGCAAGGCAAATACTCGCTTCGAGAAATAACGAGGAGACTAATATCCATTTTCTTGCTTGGGATATCATCAACGGACCATGGTCCACTGTTCTCAATGGGGCTCAGTGCGATGGGTGGGATGTCGTCTTGGATAAGGGAACCTTCGATGCTATTAGCTTGAGCAGCGACACCGACGAACAAGGCAGGCGACTCTTTGAAGGATACAGAGACCGAGTTGTGTCGCTTGTAAAGCGTGGTGGATTGCTCATTATTACCAGCTGCAACTGGACAGAGGATGAGCTAAAGAAGTGGATCGAGGGCGGAGAAGATTCTAACGGAAGCTTCCTCTATGACGGACGAGTAGAATATCCCTCTTACTCATTCGGAGGACGCAAAGGGCAGACGATCACAACACTATGCTTTCGTAAGTCATAACGCGATGACCAGGTAGTACTACTTTATGAAATCGTAAGTCTCTCCTCGTGCGTCGCATGATTGCCTAATCCCAATCGTATTATTGTGAGTATATAGACAGCATGCTGGGTTCTGTCCGCCAGTCTCACTGGTTTATATCTATCGTGTGTATCTCAAAGGGCCTAAGCTTACCAGTAACTATGTAAGGGTGGTGTGTAGCACCCCTAATTCAATACACATGTTGCCTGTCCGAACAGTGTCCTGGAGCTGAGCAGACACCCACTAATGCAGGGAACTGAACACTGAGATATTGCGGGTTGAAACATAACTCTGTTTATTCTTGTGAGATTAGATATCTATGGTGAGGTATTCATAGGCTCGCCTCCGGACGAGGCACCAGGTGGATCAGCCGCTGCTGTCGTGGCGAAGTACCGGACATCGACATCGTCATCCTTCTGAAGTTTTTGCAAGTTGGGCATAATCCTTTGCTGGATGAGTTCGGCACCCCGGGGAGATGGGCTGAATTCTTCACCAGATTTTTCGAAAGAATAGATTGTACCCTCATCCGGCAGCCGTCTCAGGACACCGACGAGCACGGCATAAGTCTTGGCGACGTTGAACCTGATGTTGGGTATCTCGTCCTCGACCATCTTGTCCAGGATGGGGAGTATTGACTTGGAAATCACGTCCATGCTGACGACAGTCGCAAGCGTCTAGGAATAAGTTTTGATTAGCGGCCAAAGTCATAATAGGCTAGGTAGAAAGGGCAACTAACCGAGATAGCGAAGCATGTGGTCATCCTATACAGGTAATTGGGGTGATTACCCATGGCCATGACCTTGGGAATGATGGCCTCACTGGCCCACTCGACACCAAACACCTCCGTCAACTTCTTCAAATTATGTGTGGCAGCCTCACGAATGGAGAATACAGTGTCTCCAAGCCATCCCATGCAGAGGTTGCTCAGTTTCTCGTCAAAGAATTGAACGCCCAACTGGCTAGCCAATAGAGGAATGTACTCAATGATGGCCAGGCGGACACGCCATTGCTTGTCTTCAGCGAGCTGAACGATGGCCGGTAGTAGGGACTGAGAGAGTAGATCAATTCCAATTACTAGGAGAATTAGCAAATTTACGAGCAAGTCCATCTCTGTAACATACCCTGGTTGACGAGCTCAAGCTTAGATATGATGTGGAGCCTAACCTCCGGGAATTCATCCTTGAGCATCTGTAGGAACATTGGGAGAAGATGATCGATAGTCCTGCGCTTGAATGAGTACTTATACGACTTTTATATTTGTACCTGTGCTTATCCACTTACTCTTGCTTGCCGAGAATGGGAGCAAGTCCACTGATCTGGGTACCTAGAGCGGCGCGTACGTGTTGCGAGGTATCTGAGACGAGATCTTCAATACTGCCCATGATATCAGTGAGGAGAGTTGAGCGATCGACCAGGGCGCAAAATCCAGGTATCTGGCCTGCGATGGCGGTGCGAACTTCAGCCTCATTGTCTTTGAGTAACTTAACGAACGCAGGTACGAGGTCTCTGGATACGACCTCTTCATCGACCGCCTTGGCGATCTGGTTATAACATTAGCAACCTCATACACGTGAATCAAAAGATGTAGAGCAATAATTACCTTCTCAAAGCGATCCGCAATCATGTAACGAACTCTCCAGCTCTTGTCCTCGATTAGACCCCGCAGAGAGGACAACAGCACACCGTGGCTTGCTTGTTGTTCTTTTGGAACAGCCTCCGCAATGGAGATGAGGACCTCGACAGTCAAGAGGCGGACACTGTCTTGGTCATCTTGTACGAGATGCTGGAACAAAGGGATCATCTCACTAACGACAACAGTGGCGGGCATCTCCTTGACGAACTTGGCGAGGTTGGTCGCAGCTTGGCGACGTACCATTGGGGTTTCGTCGTGCACGAGGAGACCAAACTGCTGCCGAAGCTGCTCCTGCACAGAAGACGAGACCTTACTGTACGGAGCCGTGTATAGACCACATCCCGAGACCTTGGAAGTAAACCAATCGGCTTTGGAGAGACGGATCGTAAGGGGAATGAAGTACTCCTCAACTTGTTGCGAGGAAAGCTCGCTACAAATCTTGTTTAGCGACTCAACAGCCTGGATTGGGAAAGAAAAAGGTCAGTGAATCTTGCAATACAATCCGGTTTAGATTCAGGTCCTCTTTACCTTGTCTCGAACTACTGGCTCCTCAATCGCAGCAAGGTTCTCAAGGGGAGAGAGTAGGACGTGACCCCATTGCGGGCCGCCAACGTATTCGATAAAATTGCCCAGCTCCTCGCTCAGTGCCACAAGTACTTCATCTTCGTCCTCGACAGATTCTATTTATGAGTGTTAGGGAGCGTTCATGGCGCGATTCGGTCGAGGGGCTGCGTCTCACCATCGAGGAAGGGGATTAGCTCTTCCCTTGTGCGCTCAGCACCGAGAGCTAGGGCGATGGTGGAGAGTCGATGGATTGCGTTCAAACGTAGGAGGACGTCGTCATGCTATAGAAATCATCGTGAGCCAACTGCGATTCTGCATCGATCGAATGGGAAAAGGACAAGCATGGTCGTCACCGCCATACCTTGAGCTCGTCGATGAGCACAGCGATAGGATAAAGCTCATCGCTTGTGCTGGCGGCGTCAGCCATGACAAGTAGGAGGATTTTATCGTGGCAAAAAGCGTCAGGTAATGATGGAGAATCGAAGGCTGGGGGAAACGAGACGTGAAGCCTTCGTTGAGCTGTCGAGGAAATGAGGCGAGAGACAAGGAGGATCGGACTCAAGCAGTGGGAGACGCAGAGAGTATCGAGTAAGCAACGTCTCCCTGGAGAGTTATGCTGATGTTCGTGCGATAAGAAAAGGAGCTCGAATCGTGGCTGCGTCGCGGGTAGATACTACAGGCGGGAGCTTCTTGTTGAGATCAAGATTGGACTTGGACTGTAGGATTAGCAGCAGTAGCAGCCGTACGTACTCTGTAGTGAGGTCAGGTTGTCTGCGGGGGCAACTCGGTACCAAAATACACCGACCTTATTTGGCCGCATATTTGGGTGCATTTTGGGTCGGAATATTCTGTCCATGGCTAGGGGGGGCAATCTGCATTTATTGGTCTGAGCGCGCTAAGGCGCAACCCAGGACCTACGATCTGGTGCTGGGAACCTAGCGACTACCTACGCCTTACTTTTTTGTACCAATGTTATTTTGTTAGACAGTCTTTGTTTGGTTTTCCGTCCCTCTGAACTTCCTGTCGGTTGATTGTCTTAAAGCTCATGCAACCTCAAGTGCTTCGAATAACAAAGATACGCCTGTAGTAAAGTACGTGTATTTGCATTATTATATATATTATATTAGATTAATCTCTAGATCTAGGACTGTAAGTTAATATGAATAAATTATCATATAATAAAGATTCGTTCTATTATAATTTATCATAAGTTAATGTTGAGTAAGGGAGGTAAGGGGGGGAGCAGGGTGGTCGCAGCCTTTTGGCATATTACTTAACCTGTACCAATGATTCCGGAGGGATAGCCCTAGGGGCACCGGCAAGCGCTCTAGGTACCTACTGTACATAGCCTAACCTAAGGGTACAGCGCTGGTGAGTGCCCCGCCCTGAGTCATGGGGTATCAAGACAGCATGCGCATTCAATGTCTAAAAGGTTCAACAGGGTCCTCAACTGGTAAGACTACTAGTAGTTGGTCCTCTAAATGAGCACACGCCGGCCAGACATCTGTTTGCCTTCTTTGCTGCACCTCAAGGGTCTCAGTGCTATCAGGTACAATGCCGACCATCGCCGTCGACAAATACAAGCTTTTTGAAGCTCTTGGTCAAAGGTGCGTCGCAGCGCAAAATAACCACCCATGCCCCCCTCCATCCTCAACCCCACCATGACTACCATCCTGGCTACGTACCAGAAATCGCAACGACTGACAAGTACACGATAGCTTCACAACTCAAGAATTCGAGGATCTGTGCTTCGAGTTCGGCATCGAACTCGACGAGGATACCGAGAATGAAGACCGGCCAATCGTCAATGGCGTACAAGAGCCCGCCCAGCTGAAGATAGAGATCCCCGCCAACCGCTATGACATGCTCTGCTTCGAGGGCATTGCCTTGAACCTCAACATTTTCCGCGGTCGAACGCCGCCACCTAGCTTCAAGCTTGTGGAGCCTAAGAGCTCCGAACAACAAACCATCTTCGTGAAGCCCGAGACGGCCCAGGTTCGTCCACTGGTGGCTGGCGTTGTTCTCCGCGATATCGAGTTCAACCAGGAGCGATATGACTCCTTCATCGGTCTGCAAGACAAACTCCACCAGAACCTTGCCCGTCAACGAACGCTTGTGTCGATTGGTACGCATGATCTCGATACGATCCAAGGACCTTTTACATATGAGGCCCTGACTCCGAAGGACATCACCTTCGTTCCCCTGAACCAGACGAGGGAGATGAACGGCGAGGAGCTCATGACCTTCTACGAGAGCGACAAGCACTTGGGGCGCTATCTGCACATTATCAAGGATGCGCCAGTATATCCAGTCATCTACGACGCGAACAGGGTAGTTTGCTCTCTACCTCCAATCATTAACGGCGAACATTCCAAAATCACTCTCAATACGAAGAATGTATTGGTAGAGGTTACCGCTACGGACGCTAAGAAGCTGGAGATCGTGACTGACATGATGGTCACCATGTTTTCTGGCTATTGCGCTAAGCCGTTCACTGTAGAGCCCGTCAATATCGTCTCCGACCACAACAACCTGACTCGTGTTACCCCTAAACTTGAATCTCGCGTCGCAGAAGTTGAAGTTGACTACCTCAACAGCTGTACCGGCCTTAACGAAACTCCCGAGAGGCTCTGCGAGCTGCTTAACAAGATGGCATATACGTCAAGGCCCTCGGCAAAAGACTCCAAGCTGCTAGAATGCTCTGTTCCGATTACGCGTCCGGATGTACTTCACCAATGCGATATCATGGAGGATCTTGCCGTGTGTTTCGGCTTCAATAATCTACCCCGTACAGCCCCTACCCGCAGCGCCACAGTTGGTGCTCCGCTGCCCGTTAATAAGCTCAGCGACATCATTAGGGCCGAGGCAGCCATTTCTGGATGGAGCGAGGTGATGCCATTAATCCTTTGCAGTCACGAGGAAAATTTCGAGTGGTTAAATCGGAAGGATGACGGCAAGACAGTTATCCGTCTAGCGAACCCCAAAACCCAGGAGTATCAAGTCGTCAGGACATCACTTCTGCCGGGGCTCGTGAAAACTATTCGCGAGAACAAGAGCCACCCTTTGCCTATGAAAATATTCGAAGCTGCTGATGTTGGATTTAAGGATGATAGCCAAGAGCGCAAAGCCCGCAATGAGCGCCATTTCGCGGCAGCCTTCTGCTCCAAGACGAGTGGTTTCGAGATGGTTCATGGCCTCTTGGATCGTATCATGCTGATGCTGCGTATCAAGGCCATCGACTCTGATGACAGAAACTCGGATGGGTACTGGATAGAGGAGCTTGATGAGGAAACGTTCTTCCACGGACATGCGGCGGCTATCTTCCTACGCCAGAATGGCAAGGCACAAAGGATAGGCGAGTTTGGTATTCTGCATCCAACTGTCCTGGAGAAATTCGACCTGAAGTAAGCCATATCGTGTACACAAAACCGTCGTGCAGTGTGTCTAACGTATTTTTAGGTTCCCTGTCAGCACTCTAGAGCTCAACATTGAAGTTTTCCTTTAGAAAGGGGCGAAATGGCCCTGAAACTTTCCTTATTATGCCTCAGTCTATGAAGCAGGTTGGGGACTCTGGGCGAAGACTGCTACTCATATATATATCTATTGGAGATACATTGAGTGAAGCGAAGATTCGGTTTAGGTATGCCCTGCCCTGTACACACATTGCACCTCTAGACAGCAAAAGTTATAGAAAACAAAGATGCCACCAATCACGTTAAACTCCTGCTATCAATTAGGGAATTGTTGTACGGCAAGCGTGTTTTTAATGGACGAGAGTAGAGTAATAGGGAATATGTATACGAAAACAACGTGTATATATTCCCTATTCCCCTATAATTTAAGTAGACGAAGATTAAACTTAACGAGGAATTAAAGCTCCCCATACCATCTAAAGACCCTCGTAGCTAACGAAGGCAGCTTGGGGTAGAACGCTTCCTCTCACGGAAAATAGCGCAGCCGACTCGAATAGAACGCATCCTCTTAT
Source organism: Trichothecium sympodiale (assembly GCA_003012115.1). Lineage (NCBI taxonomy): Eukaryota > Fungi > Ascomycota > Sordariomycetes > Hypocreales > Trichothecium > Trichothecium sympodiale. The sequence continues at coordinate 60,252 of PXOB01000115.1, read as the reverse complement.
AGTAGCTCTCGTAGCCGACGAAAGCAGCCTTGTAGATGGAACGCTGCCTCTCACAATAGCTCTCACGGCCGAAGAAGGGATTACACGGAGTATACACGTTATTTTAGTCGTAACTTTCCCTTGGCGCGTTTAACCCCTGACCCTTGCCGTGCAGTAAAGACACTCTTGCCGTGCAACAATTCCCTATCAATTATTCAAAGTTGATGTGCTTCCCCGCGAGATCACTCCATTACATGGCCTTGGATGCGAAGATGAGAATCCTCAGGCGTGCATTGCCAAAGTTTCCCGGGCCATATAAGTTCAATATCTGCAGCTCATCAGAACGGTGCTTCGAGTTCCTCATGGAAATCTGTACGTCGACTGGACATGTTCCTCGAGTTGGAAGGGGAGCAGTTCAGAGCATGTCGCTCTTATGGTGCACACTTGGGCATGCTGCGTGGGACTGACAAGGTAGCAAAATACCATGAATGCGCCTTGAAAGAAATACCCTCCATATGACGCGTCACTATATGGCGTATATTCTGGTATCTATGTCATGTCCCTCAGCTCCTGATTTCCAGCAGAGGAACCACTTGTATCGGGAGCCCGGCCGATCCCACCTAGCATGCCCTTGCTAATGCTGAGCCCAGCAATCCCGTCTTTAATGGCAGTGAAAGTATTTGGTCCCTCAGATGAAACACTCCGACGGAGTGTATGTCCATTGGCGGGGGTCAATGTCTCATGGGCAGTTTCAACCGCTGTGAGCACCGACTGACTGCTGGTGAGACTATGAGGAGCATGCCCAGCTTCGAGAGAGTTTGACTCCTCAACGCGAAGGACTGTGTGGTTTTGGAGATCTGAAACTGCAGCTTGCCTATCATTTGCTGCCGTGGCCTCCGCGTTGAGCCCCCCGTTCATCTCATCCTCTGTCCGCCCAAATACCTGGTACCACCAACGAATGTCTTTCAGGCGTGGCAAGATAATCCTCTCGCGCCCTTTAACATGATCATCTACCAGGGAATCATAGTCTGGATTTGTAAATTCAGCACGCCGTGACAAGAAATAATCCCAGACTGATGAGGTGCGCTCTGCTACGCGAGCATCGTGTCGTTGCTTCTCTGAATTATATAGGAACGTTCCATATTGGCATGAATGAAGGTGGTAAAGAAGTCTTCGAAGGAAGCGCTCGGTGTATTCGAAACGCTCCGGATTTTGCCGGACTAGCTGATAGGTGCAGTCCAAGAATTGGTGAAAGATGGGACTCACCATTCTTGGTACGGTTGCCTCTTCCTCGACGACTTGACCAGAGGCGACCTCGCTAACCGCGGCAAGATCGGCATCGTCTTTATTACTCTGGTTGAAGAAACGCTTGGCACCGCTGAGGACGTTTTGAAATGCGTCACCCCGCCCATCCATTTCACCAGGCTGTACCTTGGTACCGGCAAGCGCGTCTCTTTGAACCACAAACCAATCTTCATGGCTCAAATGCCCAGACCTCAGTCTGAAGTTATGCCCGAAGGATAGCCAGTCCTTCTCAACGAGCGTAATGAACCCATCGATTGTTCGGAAGTATGGATCAAGCATTATTTGCGCCAAGGCGCTCAATTGGCTTGTTCTATCCCACCCATCTGAGCAGTGGATAAGCACGTTGGAGGATCTGATCCCAACATGACGGACAATGATCGCCGATCCGTCAAGTACATCCCTGATATGATTAAGCCATCCGCTGCTGTTGAGAAGCTCCCGGTTTGGTGGCAGAGGTGTGATATCAGTATCCTTCAAAGCATTGATGACCTTGTTCAGAGAATTGCGCATGGTGTGGATATTCTCTATACTCAGAAACACTTTCTGGGCAAACTTGTACTTATCCATATTCTCCGAGCCCAAGCCTTGCAGCTGGTTGGCAACCGAGTTGATAAGTGGTCGGGCGTCGACAATTAGGTTGAGTTGAGAAGCACCATAGATCAGGCGCTGGCCGGTCTTGTCGTCATACATAGCTCCATGCTTCGATATTATCTCATCTTCCAGTCTTTCCGTCTCTGATAGGTCTGAGTTTATTGAAGATGGGTTAGCTGCAACATCCTGCTGACTGTCGACCGGTGTTGAATCTCCAGAGCCTCCTGAAGACGTCTTGAATGCCGCAGAGACAAGCTTCTCATCCTGCACATTTGTTTTTCTCGTGATCCCAGCCTTAGGCTGCGAACTCCTCGTGATAGTACAGTTGTTAATGGGATGTATGTAGGATAGGGCGGGAATTCGGTTTCGTGAGCGAAAGTCTTTGGCGTACTTGAGTACGTTGTCTGAAATTGTTGAAGGAACGACGAGAACGGCCGGATAAGTATCGCAGAATGTGTAATCTTTATTGATATGCGTAATCCTCCACCCTTTGTCGGGCAATTTTTCGCCGATGCCTTGTCTTCGAAATTCGACTTTCGGGTCGTATATTTCCCATCCTTTGACATCCTTTTCGTTCTTGAGAGGTTTGTGGTGGAATGCGTATAGCTTCTCGACCGTGCCTAGCTTGCATGTTCTTGCTTTGAGGAAATCAAACGCTTCTTTGGCGACCTCATTATCACTGATATTGAACGTGACGAATGTGAAGTCACGACATCTTATTCGAATCGAGGGGGATTGTCCGGACGAGGGAGGTGTCGGTCGAAAGGTACAATGGGAAATAATGGGATAGGGAATCCATTTCTCGCGCGTCTTCGGCGGCTTGCTTGTTTCGCCCAGTGGTTGCGGTATTGGTGCAGAGAAGACCAGGTGATAGTCGGTTAATCGTAAAGTACCGTCGCTGGTCTGACCGGCATAGATGCCTTGGATGTTCTCAATGACCTGTGGCCCAAGGTGTTAACAACCCCATTGTCCAGAACTGCCTAGTCTGCGGACATGTCCAAACCTTTCTAGCCTCCATCCTAGCAAGCACTGGCTCCCCGGATATAGCCGAATTCGGCAGTCTGTCACCGAATATGCCTCTACAAGCTGGGCTTTTGATATTTATGTATCGTTCGTTGATGAGAGGATGTTGGGACCGAGTGGGTGGTTGGACGCGTGACTGTAGAGGGGCAAGCTGCCATCGGGGGTCACAAGCTCGAAGAGAGAAAAGTCTGACAAAGATGAAACGATGCGAAGTTATCACGCAAGTTATCATGCAAATCCTCGCCGAGGTGTGAAGGAGCAGCAGGGGAGTTGAAAGAGTTTGTTCTATTCGTACAGCAAGTAGTATGCTAAAGTGCTGTGTTGTCGTGGGGCAGCACCAGATGACTGCTCACCAGCTGCACAACCAAACGGCGTCATCGGGCTAAGCTACCTACAAGAAAAGGTCCTGGGTACGGAGTACTCCGTACCTTGGGGGAATTCGGGGGTCGGTGCTTCGCTAGAAAGAAAATCCGATCTCGGTCTTGAAGTACTCAAGCACGTGCATGAAGCGACCAACTAAGGTAGACCCTCACACCCCAATCCACAGAGGGCCGAAAAGAATTAGGGCTCAACCCACACCAAAAAATCGTGGGCAGATCATTCGGACTACTCGTCTAACTTGGTAGATTTGCGACGACGATTTCTCTCACGCCTAACTACCCGTGCCCTCCGATCTCCATTTCGACCGTCAATTCTTCAAGGCCGAACATAATATAAGCAAGATGGCTCATCCCGGTGCTCAGATGTGAGATTGCCCCCCCCCGCGAACCGTCGAATTTCAACAATATTAGACAGTCCCCGCAACTGTTGAATCCTTGCATGGATCATGTTTGGGAGGATATGCGCTGACCACAACTGGCTGTAGCTCCAAGAGGAGAAAGTTCGTCGCCGACGGTGTTTTCTACGCCGAGCTCAACGAGTTCTTCCAGCGCGAACTCGCCGAGGAGGGATACTCTGGCGTTGAGGTCCGCGTTACCCCCACCGTGACCGATATCATCATCCGCGCCACCCACACCCAGGAGGTTCTCGGCGAGCAGGGCCGCCGCATTCGCGAGCTCACCTCGCTCATTCAGAAGCGCTTCAAGTTCCCCGAGAACTCCGTTTCCCTCTACGCAGCTAAGGTCCAGAACCGTGGTCTTTCCGCCGTCGCTCAGTGCGAGTCTCTCCGCTACAAGCTCCTCAACGGTCTTGCCGTCCGTCGTGCCTGCTATGGTGTCCTTCGCTTCATCATGGAGTCTGGCGCCAAGGGCTGCGAGGTTGTCGTCTCTGGCAAGCTCCGTGCTGCCCGCGCCAAGTCCATGAAGTTCACTGACGGCTTCATGATCCATTCCGGCCAACCCGCCAAGGACTTCATCGACTCCGCCACTCGCCACGTCCTCCTCCGCCAGGGTGTCCTGGGTATCAAGGTCAAGATCATGCGCGGCTCTGACCCCGAGGGCAAGGCCGGTCCCCAGAAGTCTCTCCCCGACAATGTCACCATCATTGAGCCCAAGGAGGAGCAGCCTGTTGTCCAGCCCGTCAGTCAGGACTACGGGGCCAAGGCCGCCCAGGCCCAGGCCTCCCAGGATGTTAGAAACGAAGGTGAGCCCGAGGCTGAGGCTGGTGAGCAATAGGAAGCTCAGGCTCAGGCTCAGGATGGCATTTTTCAAGGTCTCGACTGAAGTCGGACAGGGTTGAGGAGATGGTGTGATCTTCTCAAGGCGTCAAGTTTCATTTGCATCCGCTACAGATGATGGTCGGTTTCATGATGTCATGGATTGGCTAGATAGAGAGCCATTAACAAAATTACGAGACTTGCAGCAAGCAATATAAATTCTCTCGACAATCACGTGTCTGGTAATAATACCAATGTATGCCTCGAAAGATTGATAGACCAGATTAACTCAGTCCTGCTCACGACGCAGATATCAGGGTTTAATCATGTGTGCTTCAACGAGATCACTTCTGTCCTTTACAGACTTCTCTAGCCCTCCCTCATACGGGTGTAGTTTCCATTGATTGTCTTCTCTCATCATACGAGACTTCTGGATATCGTACAAGAAAGCATGCATACCGTCATTGAATGGTCCCAAATGAACGCCAAAGCTCCATCCCCTTCCCGTGAGTAGAAGCCCTTTGACCAATCCATGAAATGATTTGCTTATCATCTGCCCCTTACAAAGAAACTAAAGACGGAGATAGTGAAATAAAAACGTGGCATGGATCTAACACGTCTATTCGACATGAATGAGATCAAGCATAAATGTACAGCAGCATCGCTGCAAGCATGTGCCCGTGGTGGGCTATGCTCAAGTGGCCAGTGGACCGACAATACTGGATTGAGATTTTGCCAATATAGTTGCGTAACAGCAGCGGTATCCGTTGGTCAAGGGGTCCCAGCGGCCGTGACGAAGGTTAAGGGGTCCGTTCTCTGCTGGTTCATCGACCCGTCGACTTTTGTGTCTCCATCTCGATGCTGTTTCTATAATGCTTGCCATTGGCATTGCCATTAGGCCTGCGAGAGCTTTCGTCGTCGCTCTCCTCAGCAAGATCGGTCAGCCCAAAGCCGGCTGCCTCCTCCTCATCATAGGCTCTTATGAGCCCCTCTCTGTCTCCATGCAAGCTGTTTAAACTGCGTCTTGACGGATCTCCGCTCCTCCTAGCCTGCATACTTCGACGCGTTTGAAAGCTTGACACCATGTCCGTTCCCGTAGCGTCATCGCCGGCACGTCCAGCAGCCAGTTTCTGACCGCTAGGATCACCTCTAGATAGGTTGAGCAAGTAAACGCCGGTGAAGGTGATGAGGAAGCCGCAAAGGAGGGATAAGGTGTTGACCACATTGCTGGTATTGAAGCCTTGAAAGAGGATGAAGGAGGCACAAAGCGTGGCTGTAGTGAAGGTGACGTAGTACAAGGGGTTAACACTATGCGAACGTCAGTACTAAGCTGGCTTACAAGGGTCGCCTTAAGGGAGACGAACATATTTGTGGGGAAAGAAGCAAGCGCCTTGTTGAAATAATTCATTTGTGTCAAGACACAAACAGCCGTAAGAATCATGAATACGTAAGTCGATGGATGGCTGAACTGATTGTGCCCCGCAAAGGTGAGCTTGAGGGCAATACCGAAGGCCTTGACTGACATGACCGTAATGGAGCCAACTGTTGAGCATATGGACAGGTAGACAAGTGCGTTGGACTTGCCGTATACTGGAGCCACTTTGTAGATCATGACGACAGTGAAAATGACGACTGTCAGAGCGTAGAGGAGAAAGCCTAAAGGAATTAGATTGGTAGCTCGTAAGAGGGCCGAGCTTCATACCTGGCTGAATGGCATCATGCAAGATCTGATCAATGGTCTCAATCTCCTCGTCGGGGGGCGCATGAAGGACGATTACAACAGCGCCAATGAGGCAGATAGCACTGCCCAACTTGCCAAGTACACCCAGCTCTTCCTTCAAAAAGTAAGATCCCAGCACAGCACCAATAAGCACACTCAGAGCTCCAAGGGGAGTAACAAGGATAGCCGGCGCAAAAGCATACGCAGCAAAGTTGCAGATTTCGCCAACCACCACTGGAAGAGTCAGATATAGTCAGGTTCATATCAAGTCTTGGCATTCCTTACAAGTCATGATACCACCCCACCACAAGGGGTTCCTGAGATATACAAAGCCATCGCCCTCAAATCCATGTCTTTCTTCTGCTTGTATAAGACCCTACAATGTGTCAGCACGCGCCTTTACGCTTCGTTGGTGGAAGGGGTCGTGGGTCGCCGGAGATGCGTGGGAGCGGTCGCAAGAAGTGAGGAAAGTCGAACCTTTTTTGTAATGACGAAGCTTGTGCCTTGGTGTCTAGGTCAGTCTCATGGCCGTATATCTCGAATCTTTGAGAGAAGAGTGGCAGGTTGCACTCACCAATAGCCAGCGCTGACAGCATGGCCAATGCTAGGCCAACATATCTGCGAGGGTCTGGTTAGCTGCAGGTCCCATGGCATCTGTCGCCGAGTTACGAGTGTAAGCCGTAATTTTCGGCAGGCATCGACTTTTCTAGACGACGTACTTGTCTTCGGCCATGGCGTCAAGTCAATGCACCAATACCGTCGCTGTTGATGAGGTGGTGGAAGCAAGTTGACCGGCGAGAAAGAACGAGTGTCTGCCGGCTAGTCTGTAACTCCCTGAATTGTCGTGACGAGGACCCGCCCCAGGCGAGCCAGAAAGTCGTTGTGGTAAAAATTGAAAATCGATCGATTAAGCGCACATGACAAGGTGTCCTGTGATGTGTCGTCGCAATACGGCGCAAAGTTGCCACCAATTGCCGCTCGAGGAAAGCTACCACGAGTTTGTAAACGCCGTCCGGTATGGGTGATCTGCCCCAGGAAAAGAGAGGATGGAAAAGAAAAGGAAAATCCGGCGTTCTAAGTATGATGTTTCCAGGTCGTTTGCGATGGTTCCGTCGAAGGAAGTCAGACAGATCGCAACTTAACTCGTCGAGGTGGTGGTGGATGGGTTGGCAAGACAGGTGGGATCTAATGGATTGCATCGGGCTACGGCGCCTGAGCCACCCCGAAGCTTCGTAAAGTTTGGTGCGTCCAACTGCTGCTCAGCCTCCTCCCAAACGCCCTCCCTGCATCTCTTGCGCTGTTGACTGGCAGAATCAAACGCTAACACACCTGGCCCACGCTCCCCACCACGAATCAAGTTTCAGGCCCTGCCGCAGACGGTGGCATGCGTCTCTGCCCCTGGGATTTTGCAAGCGTCGATAGGATCGAAAGCTAGTTTTTTTTCTGGTGTGTTTTACTCTCTGAATCTTTTCTCCCTTTCTTCCATACTTGTACAAGTACAGGATTCAGCGAACCCTGTCGACCTGGGCCCTAGTAACACATTACAAGTACTCCGTACGGAGTACCGTATACAAGTACCTAGTAGGTAGTGGAGTGGCCTAGCGTCATCATAGCCTCTAAAGCCCTCTGCTTACCTGTCAGCCGCCTATCGTAGACGTACTTACGTGTACAAGTATGTAAATGTAGACTTTGAGGGCTGCCAATGTCCGTATTCGTAGCTACCTGCCTAGCTGCCACATGCACTCCGTGTTGGCGTCAGAGACCTGCGCGATGCCCACCCCTGACGATCACTCCCACCACTTCCACCATAGCCGCTTAATCCCAGGGTTATTACCCACAAAAGCGAACAAGATCTGACTCGACCCGCGGCTTGCTACGCGATCTGGTTCGAGATTGGAGGTACTTGTAAGTGTGCCGAGGCCGCGTCTTACGGGTTGCCTCACGTGCCCAATTAAAGCCCCATTTGCTCGGAGACGCGACACAGCTTCAGGACAGAATTTAGTGCAGGAGGAAATTTGAATCTAGTAAAAGAGTCTGGCAGATGTTAAATCGAACACTTCTCCAGATACCTAGACCCCAAATATAGAAAGAAGCTTTTCCAAAAAAAGAAAAAAAAAGCTTTACGTTTTCATCTCGGCTGCTATAAATGTTTCCTTTAGAAGTCCACACATCCCCCGAGGCACTCAGAATCAAGTCGCTTGAAACTGATGAATACTTGCGCGCTCGCGAGCTGATTACTTCACCTGTGATGTGCTATCTTAGAGGCGTAATCTGGTGAGCAATCCTTGATGTCGACCTGCTTGGTGTGGTTTGTTGTGCTCGCGATGTTCCAATATCAATATACCTCTTTCGCCTCCATACTCCTCCACGCCGGTTTTGTTCAAGCAAGGCCAGGTGGGGAATGTCCCATGGCCTTGAAATTAAGCAATGTCCGACGACCCAGATCGCTGGCAGTAAAAAGATGTAATCATTCGGTACCGGTTTGCTCATAACTCACACCTGTTCCTAGAAGTTAGTGTTACAGATTGTATGCCTACCTCAGAATCTCATTCTCATGTGGCGTAGCTATACATGAGATCATTGATTTTCGTATTAGTACATCTGGAAGTTATACAACGTCAGGTCGTCCGAAGCCGCAGCATAGGCTGCGTGTTCCTCGCTATTGCCCCTGTCCAAGGTAGAAAGAGGGGACGATAATAATCAGGGAACAATGAGCAAAGGGATTCCTATGTTAGTAATTGGGGGGGGATTGGTCAAGACCGAAGGCGTTTGGCATCTGAATCCTATTAGCCATGTCCCTATGGCTCTCAGGCTTAAACATACCGTTCTCATCCTCTGCATTCGAATCCTCATCAGAACGTCCACGTTTGGGCGCGCTGACATTTGTTTGATGTATCATATGTTCTGGAGTCTCTTCGAGCCAATCAATCTCGTCTTGCTCCTCCGCGACATCAATCTCTCCGGCTATGTCAATCTCATTGGCGTATGACTCGTCTAACTCCCCGTTCTCTGTTGTACTGTTGCTCAAACTTGTGCCATCTCCCTCATCTGCTGCGCCAACAACACCAACATCGTGTGTGGAGGGATCATCGCCGTACTCCACTATTGAGATATTGTTAGTGTCTGCATCAGACCAAGTCGTGCTAAAGTCGGAGATGTGTCGCGAATGGTTGACCCTTTTATTGAAGGATTGCAGTGCTGAAGTGTCTAAAGGGTCGGCAAGGAAATGTTTGAATTTACCGCTCATGTGATGCTTATCAGACTGTGGCTCCTCAAGAAAGTCTGAATGTTGTTGAGAAAGCTGCATATCATCCTCCAGTTCTTCACCTGGCGCATGATCGTGCTGATTGATGGGGTGATCAACAGCACCATCTATACCATGCTGGCTTTGCGCCGGCGTTCCTGGAGTTCCAACTTCGGTGTCATCGTAATTGTGATCCAGCTCTTCTGCGTAGTTGTCAGGGTGCTGGGGGTCTTTTTCTTGGTGCCCGTAAGACTGGTCAGTATTCTCGATCTCGTCGATCCCGTCGATCTCGTCGTTCTCCTCATTATCCTCATCATCTTCATTATCCTCTTCGTTGGAATCACTTTCGTAATTCTCCAGCATTTCATCCAGCTCATCATCAATGCTAAAATGGCCTCCTGCATTGGCAGCTTGCGGCATTGGAGATTCAAAAAGATAGCTGACTTCATCAAGCCCCACGCCAGCTGTTGCGCTCTCCAGTAAAGATTCGTACCTCTTACTAGTGCTGGGTTTAGTGAACAAGTAAGTATACAGAGCCCTTGAACTTTCGGGGTCTTGATTTTTGACAAGAAGGTCAAATATTTCCAGAATCTGACGCAAAGTTACATTGCACAAGATGTCGCGATTTGAGGACTGCATTTACATGTTAACAAGACATATACTGAAAGATGAAAGGGCTCATACCTCAGCGTATTCAAGCCCTAGCTCATCGACTTGGTAGACGAGCTCCTCATCAGTCGCAAGCTCATTTGTAAGCTCGGCCCTAAATCCAGCCAATAGAGACTCTATTGTCTCGCCCAGTACAGAAACGTCGGAGAAAAACCCTTCGGATGTCAGAGACAAGAGTGGGAATTCATCCCCTTTGTACTGAACTGTAATGGCTGGAAACGCGTCTGAACTGGTTCCTAGAGGATCGGTTTGTGCTGCAGGGGCCTCTTCGAGCAGATCTTCTCCTGTCGGCTGATGTGAGCCATCTGCGGATGCAGCCTGGCCGAAATCGATATCATCATCCTCGACAAGAACTGTGGCATCCGTCTCCTGATTATCGACAAGTTTGGTATTCGTGTCTAAGGTGCGATTTTTAGCTGATGATGACCTGTCCCCAATTTTCTCTTTTGCCTCTGTCTCTGCCGCATTCGAAGGCTCTTCCCAGGTAATTTCATCAGCATCTGCTCCCCCATCCTCCTTGTCTCCTGTAGAACGGGGTGAGCCTGAGGCTTCAGGAACAGAGTAGCCTTCGGTAGACTCAGCGGCCAACGAGGCTCCTTCAATGCGATATTTTGAGAGCTCTGAGATTCCCAGGTCGTCATGAATCTTTTCCTCGGTGACCCGAACATCATCCAGAGACGGGTCTTCGAAGGCTGAGTTCTCCTCTTGAGGGATTGTGTGGCTATCGGCGGACGCTGAAACAACTGATTCTGTGTTGTGACAAGCTTCGGCTATATGACCGGCTTTAGGGTTAACTGCCCCATCTTCGGGTGTCACTGGGCTTCCTGAACGGTTCGAAGCATCCTCATTTGTTACAAGTGATGGTTTCTCTTCTGATAATAAATGGCTTGCGGCCGCGATCGAGTTGGAATTTTCAACCTCGGTGTTGCTTTCAGCCATCGCTTGTTGAACTGCATTCGGGGGCGTTACATCTTGATTCGCAAGGAGCGAGTCCGCAGGCTGATCGATTGGGTCATCGTCGTAGTCGATAAGATCTTCTTCAAGATCATCCAAAGTTGTGGGTTTGGACATCCCAATGTCCAACTGAACATCGGCCATTACTAAATGAAGATGTAGATTTCGTATGTTGGAAGCCTAAGGCTGTCCGGGTAATATATGGCCTTGGAGCCTCCGTATTTCAAATTCGAGCGCTCGTGCTCCTCCAATAATGCAGCGAAATACTGGCAGAGTTTACTGGTCCCCTGCAAAAGCTGAAGCCTCCCTAGTCAAGTTCGTTGATCGTCGCGATAGATTTGTCAAGGCAGATTCGCTGTTTTCGGACAACATTTGGCGGTTGCAAGAAATAATGTGAGGCAAGAACCAAGCAGATAATACTGCGGCAAAGCTATCGAGTCACGAGCTCCTGCTGGATGTGTAACGGGAAGTTGATGACGTGAGAAATGGTGAAAATCGTTGGTGAAGAATAGATTGAGCAGAGTTGAATCGCAAAGACGCGATGGCGTTGACCAGGCGTTGGGTCAATCAGGCCAGTACTATTAAAGTGTGGTTGCAGAATAAACACACCGCCTGCCAGATGCAGCTGCCCCACCAAGACAAGTTGGACCTTCGCCATGGCGGTCCAGGGGCGCACCGGGAGAGGACACACAGCACCTTGGCTGGTCAAGACGAGCTATATCAGCCTTTCCACCGTTTTGTCACATCACCCTATTACTCTAAAACCGCCAGAATGGTCTGATAAGAAACTCTGTGTCATTTTACAGGTCATTGCTAACAGGAATGCAGGTTGTCCTTGCCGCATCGATCTGCACCCGGGGTGGGAAAGCTGTCCTCTCGAGGCAGTTTCGAGAGATGCCCAGATCGCGTATTGAAGCTCTCCTCGCCTCGTTCCCAAAGCTCGCAGACAGCGGGACTCAGCACACCACTGTCGAGCAAGACAATGTTCGATTTGTCTACCAGCCTCTCGATGAGCTCTACATGGTTCTCATCACCAACCGCCAGTCGAATATCCTTCAAGACATCGATTCTCTACACATATTCGCCCAGGTTGTCACAAGCACTTGCAAAAGCTTGGATGAAAGGGAGATTGTGCGGAACGCCTACGAGCTTCTGAGTGCCTTTGATGAGCTCATTACCCTCGGATACCGGGAAAACTTGACCCTTAGTCAGATTCGCACGTTCCTGGACATGGAGAGTCATGAGGAGCGCATTCAAGAAATCATCGCACGGAACAAGGAGCTAGAAGCGACGGAGGAAAGAAAGCGCAAGGCAAAGCAGCTCGAGATGCAACGCAAGGAGTCTGCAAGGACGGGCCGTGGCAGTGTCCCGCGAACCCCCGTATATCCAACTTACACTGCTCCGTCTCGACCTACTGCGACCGACGTTACCGATTCATACGAGGCGGAGAAGAGCAAGGCCTTCAACAAGTGTGTGGAACGCCCCTCGAGTTTGAGAGGTATTGCTGACATGTCCACAGGCTCGCCGCACCGAAGGCTAAGGGAATGCAACTCGGAAAGAAATCTAAGACGACCGACATGTTTGAGCGGGTGCGGGGCGATATGGGGGGAGAGGTGGACGACACACCACTGGTGGCCCCTACAACCGCTGCTCCAGCAGAGTCCGCTGAGGCTCGGGTATCATCTTCACTCGATCGCGACGCCATTCATGTCACCGTCAACGAATCCATCAGTGCCAAGCTTTCCAGAGAAGGAGCTGTCAACTCTCTGGCCATTAGTGGTGATCTCACACTACGTATTGCGGATCCCAGCCTGACCAAAATCAAGCTAGGTTTGCGAGCTGTCGCATCTCACGGCGCGCAATTCCGCACGCACCCAAATGTCGACCGGAACTTATTCAATAGTTCCAAGGTTATTCAGATGAGCAACACAGCCCGAGGATTCCCTGTCAACAATGCCGTTGGCGTGCTGCGATGGAGAGTGTCGCCCAAGGTTGATGATCCCAATGCATGCCCTATCACATTCACTGTTTGGATCAACCGAGACGGAGGCAAGTACAACATGACGGTTGAATATGAACTCACAGGAGGCGATGCTTTGAGAGACGTCAGCATCGCCATCCCATATGAGGGCAGTGAACCGGTAGTATCCAGCTTTGATGCCGCATATGAAGTATCTGGAGATGTGCTCGAATGGAATATCGGCTCCGTGGACGATGAGAACCCCAACGGCTCCTTTGAATTTGAGGCCGAAACTAATGACGAAAACGACTTCTTCCCGATGGTAGTACGCTTTAACAAGACTACCCCCTTCGTTGACGTTGACGTAAGATCTTTACTCCTTATAGGTGCCCTGAACATTGCTAATCTGGCTTAAATAGGTCACGTCGGTCTCGCTCTTGGAAGAGGGCGAGGATGTCACTTTCTCCAAGGACATCAAGTCTAGTGCAGACAATTTCTTCATTGAATAGAAAGAATATTCCAGGTCCTTGGTATTATATGGGCGAATGAGTTCTGCCCTTCATGGGTGCGGAAAAGAGAAGAGATTTCAGGTAATGGGCTGACCTGTGGCGCGGGACTGATTTTCATGTTGGTGACGATAGTTCATGACAGTGTTTTGGAGGTGGAGCGTCAAAAGCTAAATGGAAGATTAAAGGAAAGAACTACTATAATCGTTATAATCGTGGGTTGACTTTCAGAACATAATTTGAAACGCGTCGATCGCGGAAAGCATAAGGGTGTCTGCTCTGAAAGTGTGTATGTAGATACCCTACCTTCCTTTGCCAGTCGAATCGATAGAAACAAACGAGGTGAATGCGGGGCGGCAACGTAACAGTTTGAAAACCTAGGTGTATGCAACTCCAGGGCTACCGTGAGCTACGAAAAAAAAGCCTACCTAGGGTAGTGCCTTGTGCAAGGAATTGTCTTGTTCTCTCTAAAAACATAGTTGGTAATAACACCAGTTAGAAGGCAGACGTCGATTTGTCAAACGAGGACCGAAGTTGAAGGTTATTTAATTGAAGCCGCGTTAGCTCCACAACCCCAACCCCGAGCCTAACGCCGATGCTCAAGATCTTGAGCGACCTTATGCAGAGCAACATCTGGGGCGGCCATGGTCTTTCCCATTAAGACTATTGAGAGCGGTCCGCAGCATGGGTTCTCAAGGACAGCAGCAGCTTGTGTTGCTAAGTCAAATCGCCTTTGACGAGCCAAGTCCAGACCGGTTTCCCGTCACCAATCCAACTCTCGATCTTTCGACCACATGGGACAAAGGGGCCAAACAGCTCCTCATATGTCGCCCACCTGGTCAAATTGTATCCAAGATACACCAGATAGCTTCTCGGGGAGGGCAAGCCCCAGAAGTAGTCACGGTCACATGGAAGACGGACGGTTCGTTCATGATACCCCACCGCCCTGTGAGGGCCAATGATTATTTCTCAACTAACTACAATGTAGGTCAGTTTCTGGCTATTGGCTGGTCTGATGGCGTCGTTAGGCTGATGGGCCTCGAGAACAACAAGACCGCGCACCATATAGACATCAGCCCCGGCTTAGATACACGAATCACTCATGTAGGCTGGGCCTACAACAGCATATCCGCATTTTCGGCAGGGAGAACAGCACAGCAACATGGCAGCGAGTTTCCAGCATCACCCATCACTCTTGATGAGGAAGAGATATCCCTCACCAGTCTTCCACGTGCATTGACGTTTCTAGAAGTCGAAACAGCCTTGCCAAAGCTCAGTCCCCTACCCAGCAGCAGTGCTGGCTCGAGGTAAGATCGGCATTCTCCCTAAAAATATCTTCCATGACGGCTGATGGACAAATTTAGTGAGGATGCTATGGTATTTACTCTGCGATCAGGTCTCGATTTCTTATTCCAGACCCCAGGATCCAACGACTACGACCAGGTCAGCGTGATGACAGTTGGCACGAGCGACAGCAAACTTCACCTAAGTATCTACGACTCATTCCTCGTTGGATCTTTCCCCTGCCCTTCGCTGCAGCCTTCAGATCAGTCGCAGCTAGTGCAGCACATCTCTCATCCACGAATTTCAACGCACTCGCTGCTTTTAGCAGATACCCTAATCCGCCCCGAGGCAATGATCTTGGCGCCCATGGACCTACCCTTTGTCTCCTCATCGCCACTCAACCTTTCCCTTCTAGCTTCGAAATTGACGACTTTACAGAAGCTGCTTCGATATTTGAAACAGACTCAACTACACATGTTGGCTGAATGGAAGAATGCTACGGAACTTCCAGCCCGCTTTATTCGAAGCGTAGAAGGTGATTTAGAAAATTCGTCATCCGGGCCACGGGATATCGTCGCTGCGCTCTATCATACCGTCGTGACAGGACATGCGCATGAACCTGTGAGAGAGTGGCTTGTAGATAGTGTTGCCGAAAGGGTAAGCATCGCCTTGGAAAATCATCATGATTCCCACTAAAATCCTTTTATCAGGGACACAAACGATGGGACAAGGCAGCAACATCTGGCCTTCAAAATCTACGAAGTCTAGTACATGAGAACTTCCTTCCAGTGATCGAGAGAGCTTTCATAATCCTCAGCCGTCTCCGCGGACTTGCCATCTTCCATGAGGGGAGGGAAGATATTGGCCTCTCCGTGACACAGATCAACAGGGTCATGGAAGTCATCTCGTGTTTGAAACTCGTGGGCCACAAGGTCCTGCTTCATTCAATGGACCAGCTCGAGTATTTTCAGGTGTTCTCTACTTGGCTACGTCTCCAGATCGACCGCCTCGCAAGCTCGAGTGAAGGAGAGGAGCTTACTGAGAAAGAGGCGACGCTTGACAACATGAAGGTGCTAGCATACATTGAACAATACCTTGTTGGCGGTCCCTTGGACATATTCTTCCGCGACATATCCCCAGAAGACAACGAGCACAGCCGGTCAGTGATTGAAGACGGGCATGAAATGATTGACCTTTTGACCAAGAAACTTGACAAGAGATCCTCCCTACCCATGCTCGAAGCATTGCCAAACACGGAATTCCTGGTTGATCTTGCTTCTGAGTGGTCCAACTGCATATTCAAAGACATAGCTGAAGCCCAACGACGGAGTGTTCGATTTGGAACGCCCACCAAGTTGTCCATCAACCGCCCTGTCGATCAGTTTGACATGTCCATGAGCGCATCTCCTGACTCAAGGTCTGCCATTGTTTCTACCGCTTTAGCATCTAAAGATGCGCAACACCTCGGTAATCACCACATCACACGTTATACATGTGTATATTCTAACAGCATTCGTCTTCTAGTCTACCTTTTCCGTACCCAGTTCGACTTGATGAACGGAATCAGCAGCGACCAACGCACGGCGTGTTGCTCCATCGGCTTAGCCCCTCGTAAACTTATTGATTTCAGGTTCCTTGGCGAACGCCAACTATGCTTGCTCTGTAGTGATGACGGGGGCACGCCCGTCGTCATCACGATTCCTTTGGATTCCGATCAACTATTACTCACGCCATACGAGGGCGATGTGCCTTCTGATATTTGTCAATACGTAGAAGGGGATGGACGAGAATACTGCCTGCCGCAGGAACACATGATGAAGCCAGTACGCATGGATGTCCATGAAAGAAGCGATGTGCGAGGTGAGATACCAGAGAGGGTATGCCTACTGGGAAGCAACCGCACTATACTGCGAACGTTCACATTCCCCACGTCGGAGGAATTATAAAAAAAAATTAAATTAAATATTGGGGGAAAAAAGGTATGATTCTTTTGCATCAGGGTGCTTGCCAAGATGCAAAACCAAATTACATGTAATAAAAGTCATCATAAGAGACTGGTCAGCCCTTTTTCTTCGTGATATTGAAGAACTCTGTCAAGCCCTCCACCACAGCCTCAACGTTCATATTTACCAACGGCATCTTGTCGTAAGAGTCTTCCTTCATGATAGCCACGAGTGCCAGATATCGATCGACTTCCCTCAGCACGATTGGCTTTTTGCTATCGTGCAGTACTAGGCAGCTTTCTGCAGTAGAGCACCCAATCTGATCTTCCAATTTCGAATTCCAAGGCTCACCTTCGAGCTTCTTGCGTCCCTCCTCACTTCGATGCCAAG
The DNA here is from genome assembly GCA_003012115.1 of Trichothecium sympodiale. Taxonomy (NCBI): domain Eukaryota; kingdom Fungi; phylum Ascomycota; class Sordariomycetes; order Hypocreales; genus Trichothecium; species Trichothecium sympodiale. The sequence goes on along the minus strand of PXOB01000115.1, from coordinate 43,090 downwards.
TCCCATAGACTTCGGTAATGTCAATGATGACGTCGATATAGTCACTGCATATCTCGTAGCTTGCCATATCAGCAGGGTTAGAGTCGGTGGCGATGTAGATCTTTGACAAGACGTCGAATAAGTATGCCTTGTCGAAGCGGCAGGTCCGGCACAGGTTAGTAAGCATTGACTCCAGCGTCCCTAATCGCGGGATGAGTTTTTGGATAACCTTGCTAAAAGCCTCGAAAATAGAATGGTTGTAGATTGATGTCAAATGAAATGTGACGGGCGCGTTTTCGCAGCCATGATCCGAGAGCTCGTCCTGAATACGGATCGTAATGTCTCGCTGAATGTCGAGCTTATAATCATCAGATAACCCGTCAACCTTGTGGATAAACACCTCGATGTTGACGTTCGGGTAGGATGGCTGCAGGGAGAGAATAGTCGAGTTTAGGCGAGCTACAGCTTCGAGGTAGTCGTCTTGTGCATCGATGACCCAGATCAATGCACCGATCTCGCCGAATATGGCTTCCAAGTCGAAGCCTGTGTCGAAGATGTCAATTTGCCCCGGGAAATCCCATACTTGGAAATCCATGAAAGAACTAAGGACTTGTTAGGATTTGCTGATTTCCTCAATAAGAATTTTCGTGGTCGAGCACTACGTACGCCATACTATCCTTCTGAATTCTCGCTGTTGACTCCAGAAAGAGTGTCTCACTTGGTGGGAGCTTATGGAAGACGACGCTACTTATGGACGACTTTCCAGACCTATATTATGTTAAGTGTTGTCTATGATCAAAGCAGGAGGACGTGACGAACCGTCTTTGGCCCATCAAGAGAAGGCGTGGCTTGCCTTTGGCCTGCGGGCCTGGGGCTCCATCGAGACTTCTGGGTGCATCTTTCCTTGGTGTGCCCGATTGCGCCTGGTACAGAACACGTTTTAGACTCAATTCTGCCATACTTTGCGGTTGTAGAAGTGTGAGATCATGGGAGCATGTGTCCGTCGCCTGTTCCTCAGTTCGCACTGGCGAGCAGGGAGGTGTTTGAAAGCATATAGACCAATTCATCATAATAATGCCTGGGCCTCGGGGAGAAAGCAGGACAAGCGAACAAGTTCAGGATTCCATATAGGAAGGAGAGGTATGTAGAAGCTGGTGATAAACCAAGCGAATAACGAGAGGAAAGCTGTAAGCACTGCTAAAACCAGCCCTCTAGCTTCCACTTTCTCAAAGATCAGTACAAAGCCCCGGCATATTACATTTCCTCTAGACAGGTGCCTAACTGCTGGCACCCGCCCTCAAGGGTTTGCAATACTTCCAGGCAGTTATCCGACAATATTTGGCCCCCACTGCCTCGTCAAGCGGCGATGTGCTCAGGTATTGCTTGGCTTTTGAGGTCACACAAGGCAACATCTCAGGAGCTTGTGGCGTGGTTCCCCTTCATGATTCTGACAGAGAAGGGGACCATCTGTTGAATGCTAAGGCTGACTTTCCTTGCAAAGCCCCAACGGCCTGCGATCAAACCGGAGGCATTTGACCGTGATGATCTCGTTCGCTCGAGATACCAAGCGTAACGCCCGTGAACAGGACCAGAGAAGAAGAGATGCGAGGGTATGTGCTCCTCAAGACAATGATTCAATGTAGGGCACGGTAGATTGTCTGGGTTATTCGGGTGGGACAAGGCAAAGCGTAACCGCACCGATTCACTTGAAGCGACGGCAATCTAAGCATTGGCATGGGCTCAAAATGCAGATAGCCGGCAAGAAGCGGCAGAGAGAGCCTTGGATCCAAGTGGATAGTGCCAAACTTACCTCCATGCTCTGATTCGCAAGGTTGAGCTGCGTTTGATGTCGCGAGATAGCAGATACCAATCTCAAGGACTTGAAGATGAAGTCGGAAGTTGAAATCGACGCTGAAGTCACTTGAGGTCGCCGTACAAAAGCTGTGGGCCTCGCGCCAGCTTGAGCGTCAATTGGAAATACGAGACCTAGAACATGGATTGCATTCGATTGTAGGGTGAAGGTTTGGCAGTTATGTTTGCTCTGTGTCAGGAGGAGTATGTATGGCCGTCCCGAGTACCTTGGGTAGGCGGCACACACAGCTCGGAGGTGACGCAGGAGGTTCACGCGCGGAAACAGCTTCACACCTCTCAAGGTAAGTGGGTCCGCCAAACCCCACCATTCCTGACTTACCCTATGCTTCAGATATCCTTCCATGGGGTAGGAGTTATCCAAGTTCAAAATTTATATGTATTATGAAATGGTCAACGATGGGTAGGTAGCCGTTAATTTCCATCTTAATAGTGATCCTGGATAGGTAGTCATGTCAAAGACAAAATTTTGAATATTGGCACGCTATTACCGCTACTTGAGGATTATAAACCCTCATCTTGCACAGATCTGATTACCATAATCAACAGCTCCCTCGTCAAATCTGCCCATTTAATTCTTCCTGCAGAACTTAGAAATTATCTCCACAAGCCGCTACCAAGAATCGCTGCGTGCTAGAACGGTTGATTATCCTTGTAATAGGTATAACCCTGGTAGAGAGCCTACGGCGGCTGTACGATACAACTCAGGACATGGTATAGGCGAGTAACAGCCACATGATGCGATCACGGTCCTGGGGTAGTTCAGTTGACGTTGGAATCGCCACGTAAAGACCTTCCAAATAGCCCACGAAGAAAGCTGGGACGGCGGTTTAACGGCTCTTTGTAAGTCCCGGCCTCTGCCCCCGAGGCTTGGTTAGGACCACTCAGGGAAGTTAATGGTTCTGCTGGCACCGGAGTAGCGATGCGCAAAGGTCTGACAGCTGCCTCACTGCGCTGTACCCTGCTGCGGTCTGATCTGAGCTTATGTGATAATGACTATCATTGATTGTTAGCAGAGGTTTTCCAAAGCACAGGAGAGGACCTACGCGTGCAGCACCACGGTTCTCATTGGCGTCTTTTCTTTCAGTATCCTTGGGCTTCTCTCTCTGGGCTCGCATCTGATGGTTTGCTACCTCCCCGGCCACAGTGTTACCTCCCCATCCGAAGCCTTCCTCTGGAACTTCGACGTATCTAACCAAGCCCCGGTCGGGGGAAACGCCAAGTGCATGCGCCAAGTGTTTTTGCAGTAGACAAAGGTTTCTCTTGTTCGTCACAGTCTGACCTACTTGTGAAGCTAGAGTATGAATAGCGACGCTATAAGCAGGGTCACAGGACCCCGCGAAGCACAATTTAGTATGCTCGAGTGCTACCACAATAGATGATAGCCGCCGCTGATATCGCGTGGCAAGATGGTGACTGAGGTCCTTGATAAAAATCGTATCGTCCTTTATCTGCGCCATCACAATCAGTGGACCGGTCATCGATAGATAGCTTGGATGTTGGCTCTCACAGTCACATTTGTTTTGAGCTCGCAGAGCACCATTGAGCTGGCCCTCACAGGGTGATCTTGCGGACTGTGTTCCTTCGTCGCAAATGCCCTTTCGAAATATTGGCTTCGTTGTCTTCCTACATCAGGGTTCGACATCCTCCTAGATATTTGAACATCACCAGGTGGCGGCGAATGAACATCGCGGAGCAGTCTAGTATCACCTTCCATAACGGGCTCGAGGGACGTTCGCCTTGTAGCAGTCGAGGAAAGTCTTTGTGCTGTACGCTCGACCGGCGATTGAGCGGAAGGCCCTCGAGGATATTGAGTCACCTGTACTTGTTGGGGACTCTGTGATCTTGTAGGCTGCGGAGGAAGTGGGCGTGGCCCAGCTATAGGGCGACGAGAAGTGTCCATGGTGGCCGTGATGGTGCCTTTCAGGCGATATCCGAAGATGGCAAACCGATTTCTTAGATGGCCTGGGAACCTTGATCGTACAGTGTCGTCGAGGGCTATCGATGGCGACACTTGGCGAACTTCGTAAGCGTGCCACTCGTGCAGCACAGTGTCTCAGCTTTGTTCGCAAGCACAAATGAAACCTATTAGCTCCAAAAAAAGCTTTGTGTGCTGTGAGTAGATATGTCCGTCCTTGATGTAGTCGAGGACGGTTTCTGCTGATGCAGGCAAGAGAGACAATGATTTCCGGTGCACAGGCATGTAGCGACAAACTAAACGAATGTGAAGTGCGTTGCTGTTGTGTGCGTATTCGCAGGCTGAGGAGAATCTCAGGTAGGCGGAGCCTGTGTCGTACAGGACACTCGGGAGGGTGCCCGCTGTGATACTGAGCAAGATTTTCCGAGTCAGGCCTCAGAGCACTGTATGTATACACATTATTATAAAATTCCGTTGCTAACTTACTTCGTAGTAAGCAAAGGGTTCGCAGAGCTGCTACTAGAGGAAGCGTTCTGCTCGAGCCGACTGCGCTGCCTTACGCGAGAAGGTATATTCGACTCGTGGCTGCCTTCGTCGGCTACGGGAGGCTGATTATATGCTTCGATAGACTCTTATCCGGGGGCTCTTTGAGGATCCTTCGGGGAACCTTGCCTGGGCTTCTCCCTGCAGCAGGATTTTCTTTCTGATGCGCCCTCCGGGGGACCTGCCGGGGGCCTGCTTCACCTTATTTCACTTCACCTTCCTATAATACTACTACTACTGCCTTCCTCTACTGCTGCTCCTGCTACAGATAAAGGAGCTCCTTCCTTTTTAGCCTCGTAACTACAAGAAGGCGTATTACTATATCATTATAGGAACTACCCCTTCCCGACTTGATTGCCGCAACGAGCTCTAAAGTCGGCTCGACTAATAGCTGCTTTCCGTCAGTAATCATTTCTAGACTGGCTTAATTACTCCTCCTCGTTACTGTCGTGATGATAAAATATCTTATAAGAAAAATAAATCTAGCAGCTGCGCTCCTGTTCCTGTATACTGCATTCGTAAAGCTGCTGCGTAGCTTTGCTCAATTAAATATCATTCCCCTTCAAAGGTTTCCAAAAGTATTTACACGTAATGGATGCGACATGCCTGTTGTCCTAGCCCGTCATTATTCGTATTCCACTCTCCTGCACCAGGGACTTCTCAGCAAAGTATTTTGCACTGTCGGGGAGCTCTCCTCAATGTTTCACGAGAAGATGTCAGTAGAGAGCAGGAATTTTGCCTTTGCTGACGATGCCGGACTCTTGGTTGATTTTCTTCCTCAGCAACAGCTGGTACATGGTGAGACCTAGAATAACCAGCTCCAGAGGTACAAGCAGAACGGTCATGGCAACACCGGCTTCGCTCTGCTTGCACAGCGTGCCAAAATAAGGTTGCTGTAACATGGCAACGTTTTGCCAGCGGCACGTCCAGCTCTGGAGGGTATCGACGGAATCATTGGCGTTGACGGCGTAGAAGAAGGACATGGCAATTAACGCAGAGATAAAGCTGACTGCAGGGGCCGTCAAGTTGGTAGCAACATTGATGAAGGAAATATCACGAAGCTGTAAAATCAGAATGAGTCGTACACACTCAAGGCAGGGTTCGACTCACAGATGCGACCTTGCTTGTCAGGATGGAGATGGTGGTAAAGAATACCACGATGGCGCCACAAGCAACAAGAGCAACAGTCGGTTGGATATCGAATTCCTCAGGCCAAAGAGGCAGGTGGAAATTGGCTGGCACGTGGGTTCTCTCGTAAACGGAGAGAGCATGGGCAGACACGCCGATGGTGGCAATAGCAAGAGCCACGGAAAGGGCAGCTAGGGATATTCTCGAACTGTCGATGATGCGGAACATGCGTGTTTTGGCCTGCACCTGGAGACTGGCGGCTTCTGCCTCAAACTCTGAAGTGGAGAGCTGAGTCTTGAGCTTTGAGCCTTCCATGGCGATGGTGCTCATGTTGATTGAGGGTGTCGATTAGAGGGTACAGTTCCCGACTGTAAGGTATTACAAAGATGGTTAGGGGTATGAGAGTGAGGTCCAAAGTAGAGATGGGAGAATTGAAAGAAGGGAATGTGCTCAAGATGTACGTCAAAGGGATTAGGACGAGGACTTCATGATATAACCCCTCGAAGCACCTAAAGCCTTGAAGATGTCACGACCCGCTTTCTTAAGCATAACTCGATCCCCTCTGCAAGAAAGGGGATTATTGGTATGTATATTATCATATATATTTGGCTGATAAGAAGAAGTATCTCTCATCCGTCGCTTTACCGAGCCTTCCTAACCAATCACAGCCCCTGTTCTTTAGCGCGCAACGCAGCGGCTGGACGTTGTGATAGGAAGTATGAACATGCACGGAATGTAACGCACTTGTCCAATGGGATGCCTCGATGCGGCCCTATGAGACAAGACCAAGGCAAGCCACAGCGTCAAAAACGCTCACGAAGCGAAGCTGCAAATAGGCGACGCTGGGGAAGTCGGTATTTGTACGGAGTACGAAGTAGGGTGGATGAACGGAGAAGAATGGTGATTGGCTACGCTGTATATGCCCACCTTTCCCCGGCGCTTAGAAGGGCGTAGCGACGAATCATGAGGGCCAATGCAAGTGCGACCCGATATCGCGGCCAGGCGCGGCGGCAAGTAGTAGTTCGTGCGATTTCAGCGGTGGATTAAAGTGCATGTCAGTTTTAAGTTTGGCACTTTAAACTGCCCACGATATTGGTAGGCCCCTTCTTCTACGGGTAGTTCAAGTCGTATGTATTTCTGGATAGAGGGACAGCCAGATCAATTCAAGTTGCTGCTGGCACATTGCAACTCACGAGATGGACTTGGTGTAGGCAATGATGAAATACTGTCCCTACTGCCCATGTACTCCGTACGGAGTAGTACATTGATAGACAACACCTCTGCATCTAATTCTGCGGACAGTCTGCTCGCCTTGATTTGAAGTTTATTTATCGCCATTGCGAGCTTATAACATATACCGGGCACATTAGGCCGTATATCTAGGTGCATCTGGATCGGAAGATTCTGTCTATTTACTAGCTCGTTCGCAGGAGTTGTTGCAATCGGCTATAGACATGATGCATCGACCAACATGCATATTGATGTGTGGACTTTGTGTGTATTTATTGGCACCAGTTTACATGGGATGCCAATACGGGACACTCATAGGTATATGTCGAGATGAAGAGTGCGTTGTTCTTCATGGGTTATGTATATTTATGGCGTGTGAAATCATATACATGCATGCCTTCTTTTTCCTTTTCTGCCACAAAAAAAAAAAAAAAAAAAAAGAGACATGAATCATCATTAATTATTACGTACGGAGCAGCAAAGGTGTTATTGGAGGGCTTGGCATTCAAACGCGTGCCTGTCGCGAGCCGCGGCATTCCCCGTTTTGCGGCGTTGGGTGGGGAAGCAACACTCGTGCCTTCGGAAGAGCAAACAGCCGGGACCTGATGTGTCTGTGCAACGACCGAATTACTTCGGCCCTCGAGCGAGAGGATGGATCCTTTGCTCACGCTGGCCACGCGCCGACCTCTAATATTCCAGAGTTCAGCCTCCCACCAGCTCGACGTTGAGCCTACAAGCATGTAACTCCGTACTCCGTACCATGGCAAAATCAGTACATCGCCTTTGTTATTAACCAGGGTTGGTCCAATTTATTAGCGAAAAGGAAGCGACTAGCCCTAGCTGAAAACCGTTTGATACAATGATTTTTGACAAACGAGAGGGCTCTCGCTCTCTCAATGCCCGGTGAGGCTGGTATCGCAATCATACCAGTAGTGTTATTAGTTATTCAGCTGGTGCAATAATTTTCCTGTATGTGCGTGACAGGCCTTTTGGCAGTCCCCTGCTCTCAATAGGATCGCCAACCCGGAAGAATTAGGTTCGTTGGGCACACATACATCTCAAAGTCTTGGATTCGTAGCAAATACTCCGTATGGTAATCATGTATAATCACAACGAGGGCCACATGATTCCTTGTACATATCAGATCTAGACCTCATGTCTCGATCGCGACGAGTGTTCCAAGTAATTACAGCGAAACCTTTTTCCTCCATTAACCTGGAACTTGGACCTGGGTTCCATTGCTTTTCGCTTTTCGCTTTTTTTTTTGCTTTTTTTTTTAATTTTCTTGTTTATCAAAATCAACTGGCAATCTCTGCCCTCAGCATTTAGACGACAGCCTCATTCTCCCTCGTCAATCGAATGGCGACTGGGCCAACCAATGCGGCTGCGGCTACCTCTGAGTGGGTATTATGGACCTTGGGGGGGCACGCTGATCCGCCAGTGCTCTTCTGACGTGCAGCGGGAGGTCGGAAGTCGCATTTTAGGTACTACTAGGCACAACTCACTCATGAAATGGCATGTAATGCTCCGTGGCAAGCCTCTTCGTTCCCTCTGTCTGCCATTTTTTTTTTTCAAGTTTCAGGGCACCGGAGGATTGTGGAACGATATCAGTGAGTAATCAACAAGTACTCCGTAATAATCTTACCTCTACAAGAGGGCTGTTGATTGAGAGAGAACTGTGGATTCATCCATACCAGTCGTAGGAGTGCAGGGAGGTGGTGAACAAAAGCAAAAAAAGACTAAGACGCCGCACTACTTGTATTCTCTCAACCATCCCGCCTTTGCCAAGTGAAGAATGACGGCATGTACTTGTATGTACATAGCATGCTTCTGTTTTATAGTGGCGGTGATGCACTGGGCTCACTGATTAAGAAATCCACCATGAGAACGCCACGCCACAGCTCTAGCCACCTGGACCGAATCACTAACCAGGAAAGAGAGAAAAAACTTATGCATGATTGTCGAGTTCTATACGGAGTACTCCGTAGTCCGTACCATTCTCCGTACCATTCCCGGGGTTCTGGGTACCGGGGAGGGAGGCAGTGGGGACTCGGGAACAAGACAGTTCTTAGCTCGAGACCGCGCGACACCCACCCTTCCCCCCCCCCCCCTGCTGACCCCAAAAACCCCCCCGGAACGCCCCTCCGTCGACGCAAGCCGTCCAGCTCTCCCCCATCTCGCTGTGTCTAAATTTTGGGCCAACAACCATCCTATCCTACTTGTACTTTTACGCTGGGAACCTTGTCTCAAATCATATCCATATATAGTCTTGGGGGGCTAGCCCTCCCTTCCCCTTCTTCCTCGATATGCCACTTCGGCTGGTCAATCGACGAATACTCCCTTTTGCATCATTCATCTGTCTTATGCCCTGAACTCAGCCTACCCTAGTACTTGGGTGGTTCCCTTCGAATTGGCACCTGATAGCGGATTCGGTGCATCTCTACGGAGTACTCCGTACAACACTCGCTCTTCCCAAGATCAAAAAAAGAACCCCCCCCTCTTCACCATTGTTCCAACAAGGCCATGGGGTCGTTTCTGGGATACACCATACCTCGCGTCGATGAGCAAGGCGGACATCATGGCGCTAGGGCTAGTGACGGCTTTGTAAGTCGAGTGATGAGCAGCGCCTCTCGGCACAGCGAGATATCTACCTTGGAAGCACTTGCTAACATGAGGTTCGCGCAGCATCGCTTCTCACAGCTTCCTCCTGAGATCCGTCTCAAGATATGGTCATTCACTCTGCCGGCCACCCGCCTCGTACCCATCACCTGTGGCTCCGATCCGACGGTGCCCGTAGACCATGCCGCGAAACACCCGATACACAGGGTTACTGGATGCACCTCTCCAACCAGGATTCCCGTCGCAATGCACGTTTGCGCCGAGTCCCGCGACTACGCAATGTCAGAGTCCTATGGCCTCTACTTCGGCTTCACCCGAGGCCCAGGGCAGGTGGTTTTCAATCCAGATCGGGACATACTCTTCTTCGGTCCACGCGATGGCTTCATGGCTTCCATCGCACAGCTCTTCACAGCGATATCGCTCTCTTCCCCCATTGACCTATCGCGCATACGTCGCCTGGCCCTATCGGACGCCCTGTTCCGGACGTACACAATCTACAACAGCAATCATGCTGTTAGCCTGACTGCCGACGTACTCCGTTGCATATTTACACGCCTACCTAGTCTTGAAGAAATCATCTTCGTCCCCTACCACAAGGTTTTGTCTAGCGAGACGGAAAAAATGACGACGACGAGGATCACGGGACAGGTTCAGACGGCTCTACGTGATCTTCTCAAAAAAGGGTTTGAAGCGTGGCGCGACGTCAAGTGGAGCGTCCTACCTCTCACAGACAATATCGATGTCGAGGCTTGATCACTACGTGGTCACACATATAAGACTCCCTACTAAAACAGGTGCGAGTTGCGGACGTCCTGCATCCTGATCAAAGTAGATGGCAAGAGGGCATACGTTTTCGTGGGACTCACCTTCTGGTTACATCCCTCGGCTCAGTTCCGCGCAACACCTGGACTCGGGTTGACACACTACATGGCACCATCGTGATTTGAGAATATACAGGCGCAAAGGCAATGAAACATAACAAGAGGGTATGGCATGGTTTAAGGAAAAAACTGGCATAAAAGCATGGTGTTTATTGTTTCTTTTTTTTTCCGACATCCGACGCAGTTAGCGCAAAGCGCATGGTGTTTATAACGGTCATTCAGTGTATACATATCCCCGTCAAGGGGGCTTCTACCTGTAGCTATTAGGCTAATAATTCGTATAATACCCCACCAACTGCTATGCGTCACGGGTAACAAGTCGACAGGTGTGCGAATATGATACGAATGCGTCCATCACAGCCTTCATCACAGCACTATCTATGTTTTTTTTTCTGCGTCACATGGTGGACTTTACGACGAGGTTTTCCAGGTGCCCTACGCCAACAATTTAAATTTTCGATAATATCTTCAAGTCTATATACAGTTGCTTGGGTTGCGGAGGAAAACCCTTGGCAGAGTTTCCTGCAAATCGGTCGGTTTCCGTTCGTATACACTTCCGAACTGCACTGCTCTGGACGGTCAATTTACCGTTCAGGCCTTTGCAATAGCAGCTCCGTTGCCCAACCCGATGCCCTTCTTCCTTCCCCTCATGAGAGCCTCAAGTGCCTTTGCGACTGCCGGCATATCGCCCAACATGGTGATGTGGCCCCTCTCTGTATTGACACGCCCGCCCCGGACAATATTGTATCCCTCTGGTAACATGGCCTCCTTGGCCAAGACGACGCCATCGCCCGCACGGAAGAGCAAGTCATCATAGACGTCGGAATGAGGAATGGCTTCTCGGCAGCTCACTTGGGTAGCATACACAGTCGGTATCGATTTCCCGTATAATACGGCAAATGGAGGGTACGCATTGGCGTCATGGTGATCTTCTCGATGGTGCAGCTCGGAGCGGAATTTCTTGACCGAGGCCAGCGTGCGCGTGAGATACTCGAGAATACGGATATGCTCGGGGCCTGATACGGGAGCTGCGGTGTTCTGGTTCTCGTTGTGAGGGTTGAACTGGGGTGCAAGGGTGCGATCTTTGGTTGCGGGAGAGGAGCCGGCGTCCTTCCAGGGCAAACGATCCCTGTTGCTGTCGCTGCGAGCGCGAAAGGCTGTAGGCAAGAAAGAGGAGAGGGTGGACTGAGTCTCCTTGGGTGGGTTGAAAGGTGGTAGAGGAGGGCTCAGGCACGGGCTCAAGCGCCACTTGACCCATTCTTGAGGGTCATAAAAGTCAACCGGATACTCTTCCTGAGTTTCCTTATTGATGAAACAGAAGCCGTCTTCGGGCAGGAAGACGAACGAAGTTCGCATGGAGAAGTTGACTTGGGCCGACAAGAGCTTCTCGTTCAGAAGCACTACATCACCGTTACGCAGCGGGCCGAGGATGTTGATGCAACGCTGCGGCACACCGGCATAGAGTACTCCTGAGAAGAGGTCCGGTTGCTGGTTCACAACATGGCGAGTGATGAGCCCACCCAGGCTGTGGCAAATCACCATGGCACCGCGCTTCTCCGGTGACACACCGGCTTGGTTGCAGGGAAGAGACTGGAGGAACCCCTGGAGCCTGCGCGACGACAGATGCGGACTGAGCCGCCAGTCGTAACCGTAATCATGGAGGCGCAGCTTCCCGGTCCGGACGTTCTCGCAGGATTGAATCTTCTTGATGAGCTTGCGAGAAATATCAATGGGTCCGATGTGGGAAAGCATGCCCGAGGGAATGACGGTGTCCTCGGCCCGCTCCTCGTCCTCGTCGTCCAGCCCGAGTTCCAGGTTGACTTTCCGCATGTTGAGACCTAGTTTGACGGGGGCCCATAGCTGGTGGTGAGGGGCTTCAGCCGAGCGCAGCACCGATCCTCTTAGGCCCCCTAGTATCACAAGATCTCCCGTCAACTCACTCAAAACGTGATCCAACGCTGCAGCGGAGTCTCTGGGAGGCGGCGGCGGCAACGAGCTGATATGATCGCGGTCGGGGGTAGTTCGGGTATCATGCTGCTCCATGTTTGCATTTGACGCATTCACAGAGAGAAAGGAGATGCGCGAGGGCATCTTGGGCAGGCTGGGTATCTTGAAATTTGGAGTGTTGGGCAGGCTATCTTTGAAGGCCATGAGCCTCATATTGACCATTTCTCGCACATCTTGAAACTGATCGTCGTGACCCAACGACGAGGCACGAGATAGGCTGTGATACAAGATGCTCTCGTCAGACGTCACTCTGCGCAGAATGGGTGGTCGATGGGCCGATGATTCAGTTGGAGAGCGAATAGAGCTTGATCGCCGTGGTACGCTCGGCCGTGGCCTCGGCGACTGGGAATGGCTCTTCCTTTGACCGAGCGCCGCAGGAGCTCCGACGGACGTCGTTGAAGACGGCGGTGAGTTTCTTGTCGGCGTGCCCTGGCTCGGAGATGTGCCAGGACTGGCTGACTTGTCGGTGAAGAATGAGAATGAGCTTGAGATTGATGGTAAAAGATGGGTTGAGCCACTGAATGAGGGGAGTGCTCCCTTGAGCTTGCGGAGTGCTTCTTGGCTACCCGACCGCGATCGAGCTCGGGTGGAGCTAAAGGCGGATTCCAAGACGCTCCTGGACGGTCTGGTGCGGTGCGAGCTGTCCTTGACCACTTGAAGCTCTTTGGGACCGGCATACCAAGGAGATGGCATGGCCGGTTTCCTTACATCTCGAGGAGTTGGTAACCGTCCCAGGTGCATGGGTGATTTTGCTGGCGACGAGGGCATCGAGGAGAAAGCCGTCATCTTGTGCACATCAGGGGTTCCGTTGCCAACAGGTAGAGGCGACGAAGGCATTTGTGTCTTGGTGCCATCGTCGTCGTCGTCATCGTCGTCATCGTCATCGTCGTCGTTGTCGTCGTCGTATTCCTCTGCCAACGAATCAAAGTAGCCGCCCCCTGGGGCCTTCTCCATTGCAGCGGCCTTTTCGGCAGCTGGCGTCTGGCTAGAGGTGTAATGACTTGCAGCAGCACTGATGGCTGGCTGTAGGACTGCTTGAGCATCATCTTGGTCCTCAACTCCATCAACGGCCTGCAAGTCTGGGGAAAGATCAGCCTCGTCCAGGCGTACATGGGGCTCGTGGTCGATGCCTAGCCCAAGGGACATTCTCTCCCGCCTTGACACCTGCGGGCTCATGGTAAGGAGTCAATCAAGCGTCTGAAATGGAAAAAGGAGGCTGAAATTCGAAATTCGAAGAGTGAGAGCCGAATAAAACAATGCCAAGTTCAGGAGTCGACCATGTACTTCGAAGGGGTTGCAGAGCATTTACCGCATTTGGCAATCACCGTCCAAATTGTAGCGCGTTTACGGAGTACTTGTAAGGATCGTATTTCACATGTGAGATCGATCTGTCATGAGTTGAAGTTTATCCATTCGCACGATGAATCAAAAGGAAATTCCAACTTCACGCACAATCCATACGATAGAGAGAGAGAGAGAGAAGAAAAAGAAAAAGAAAAAGGCGAGAGAGAGAGGAAGGTGCTGGAAATACGGAGTAAAAGAAGAGGAGAAAGTTATTGGCAAGGCCGAGATGAACCCAAGAACGACCTGTATGGGTCCCGGTACGGCTCGAATGCATACGACAGAAAACGCCTTGATTGGACCGTGAGCAGCAGGTCAGTAGAAATGAAGCTAGGATCTGCGCTTCGTGGGATGAGGCTGTGAATGTAAGGAAACGGCACGCTGTGCACCACGATGGCCCGAACTTCCCGGTCCCCTGCGGATTTGGTGGGCCGAATACCAAGAGGGTACCTTGTCAAAAAAAGGCGCGAGCGGCCCCAGCATCACCAAAACTCGTGATGAACGATGGACGACGATCTCTAGAATAATACATGTATCGGTCACGGCAGATTGCGTGTTTAGCTAAAGCTCTGGCAACATTACCGAGTACCGTTGGAGGGGCCTACGTATGTGGTGCTTAATCCAGACTATTTTTACAATGTAATTCGTCGTGATGAACCGTCATTGTCTGGGTGGCCATAGATCAATTGGCAAGGTCACATTGTTAGCAACTGCCATATACGTTCATATGTTGCGCCTCAAATGGAACGAAAGGAGAAAAGGCGGAAGGCGAGGACGAGAACAAGACAGATGAATGAGGTCATTACAAAGAAAGGAAAGGGGCTTTCCTGAAAAAGGTGTCGTCGTTGCGCCGCAGACTAAGTGTGCTCAAGAGAAGAAGTCGGGCGTAATAGTCTCACTACTAGCCCCTCCCTTAGGTAAAGTGGGTGGTGATAGGGCTGACACCAAACGTTGTGCCCCGAACGTCTCCCGCCATGGCCCTTGATGAGCCGACACCCTGTGAGTGTGAATCCCCCTGTGGGCGCTGTAATTATTATACCTGGTGGTGGTGTGTATCGTTGCGAAGATCACGGCAAGCGGGCCCCGGGTTGATGGAGCCTAGCCAAAGGGAACGGTGTGGGCGCTGACGGAAGGATGTATGTATATGTTAGTACAGCCCCCAGGGATTCCAAAGGGCCCAATCCACTCGTACCGGTGATCACTGCCTATCTTATGCAATAGAAGTACCGTTATATAGTAAATTTGCTACAAAGATACTTATAGCGTCTATAGCTTAATAGAATCAACTATTTGCTAGATACTGATAATCAGATAAGATAGTAGATGTACTAGGTACTTAATTTTACCTTATATTTATAGCAAGATTGAGGTACCGGCTACAGTGGCAAATCTCTTATCATATCAGGAAGGATCATCGGTACGAGTGGATTGGGCCCTTTGGAATCCCTGGGGGCTGTATGGGGAAATCAAACGGATGGTAGCTCCGTAATCGTTCGGTATACAAGTACCTTGGCTGCGAGCACCTGTCTCAAGCAGGTGCCCAGGCCACTCAGTTGCAAAAAACACCGACCCATTGAAAGTCGAAATATATGTGTAGATGGGTCGGTGTTTTTTGCAACCGACTAGCCAGGTTGTTGACAAGGCAGGCGGAAATGGGGGACTGACTCTAAATATAAACCTCCGCCTGAACCAACGTTCTTCTCTTGCACATTGTAATACTGCCAACGTACATGGTTATGTTTATGTCTGAACTTTGCATTTTCTGTTTGTTCCAACTTTGAAGCCGAGTGTGGACTCTGAGAAATATAGGGCTGGGCATGGTTCAATATGATTTATTTTGAAACAATTCTAATATCGATATCTGACGCTCGTCACGTTTTCCCGGGTTTCCACGCAGTCGACACCATAAGTTCCTTGACGACAGAGGTAAGGAGTTACAAGTAGTATGTAGACATCAATTTTTAGTGCACAGCGACTTCGTAATGGAGGCACTTACCGCTTACTGATCGCGATTTGAGCTTTTAATACATCCTCTCCCGTCACCGCAGCCTTGGCCCCACCAAAGGCGGAGTTCTTCCCGACAACGGGAGCGGAAAGTGCTCTCTCTTTTCTGCGTGCTGTCGGTCGCGAGCCCAATAAATGTTGACCGGGCAATCGGCTCCGGCGAGAGACTTCACGCCATTGCTTCCCCAGACAAGAACCTCGGCCTCTGGAGTGGCCCCACGCACTTTGAGCGTTCTATAGCTATATGACGACGCTCCCGTATTTCAGTATATGATACTTACCGACTTGAGATACTATTTCAATCATCAAAACCTTCCCAGAGACACCCCGGCAGACCTCAATTGGCCCAAACAAGCTCCGGACCGCAGCAGTGCGCAGCTACCATGACAACCCTCACACCTCGAAAACCTTATACCGACGCCGAGCTCGAGACTCTCTACCCCCCGCAGCTCCAGCTCCAGCTCGTCCAGGTCCTCCTACGGCATGGCGAGCGCACTCCGGTAACCGCTCGCTTCCGCAATGCCGGTCTCCCGGCCTTCTGGCCCTACTGCACCGTGGTCCGCCACCTCCGTTCCGCCATACTCTCCCCCGAAGCCCGGGATGAGGATGCCGTCAGCTCCATGTCGTGGAAGCGCCGCCTCGAGACATTTGGCGAGCATGACGCCCCGGCGCTGGCGCTGGGGCCGAAGAACGAGGTTGATTCAATCTGCGACTTTGGCATGCTCACGGATAAGGGGAGAGAGACGACGACGGCTCTGGGCGAGCGGCTGCGCGGCCTCTACGTTGACCGGCTCAAGTTTCTACCCCCGAGCATAGATAGCACAGAGGATCTGTACCTCCGCTCAACGCCCATCCCCCGCGCTCTCGAGTCGCTTCAGCAAGCCTTCCAAGGCCTGTACCCCGCAACCCATCGCGCGGCAAACCTCCCTCCGCCTACGATCCTGATGCGATCCCCAGCCGACGAGACCCTCTTCCCCAACGACAGCAACTGCAGGCGCTTTGCCGCCCTCTCTCGGGCCTTTGCCCAGCGCGCGGCGGATCGTTGGAACGACTCCGAAGACATGGCATACCTTACCAGCAGGCTGGGCAAGTGGATGCCCGACGGCGTCGTAGCCGTAGACGCCCGGCCGCGACTCTCGGGCCTCATGGACACCATCAACTCCACTGCCGCGCACGGGAAAGAGACTCGGTTGCCAAAGGAGTTCTACGATCCCAAGGTCAAAAGCATTGTTGAGAAGATTGGGGTGGAGGAATGGTATGCGGGCTACAGGGAGAGCCAAGAATACCGTACACTGGGCATTGGCGGGCTGCTAGGCGACGTCGTGGCCCGTATGGTCGGTAGCGTAGAGCAGACTGCTGCAGATGGGGAGTACGAGGTTCAGCAGGCCCGCTCAGCCAGCTCGGGCAAGGATAAGCTGGCACGTATCAAGTTCGGCATGAGCGGCTGTCATGATACCACTCTCGCCGCTGTGCTCTCCAGCCTGGGCGCGTTCGGGCACGATGCTTGGCCACCCTTTACCAGCCATATTGCCATTGAGCTTTTCCGCAATACATCTCAGCCCGTTAAGAAAACGCCCGAACCCCCCAAGTCCTGGATTACTTCTCTTCTAGGGTCAGGAAAGCCAGGCACTCCTCCTCCAGGCATCGGCCGCACACCGTCGACCTCCCTTACCGATGCAGAGAAGCAGAAACTCGATGGTTACTACGTACGCCTCCGTTACAACGATGAACCCGTGACGATACCTGGCTGCAAGGCCCCAGGAAAACATTTCGAGGGAGACGAGTCCTTCTGCACACTCACAGCATTCAAGGATATCGTCGACAAGTTTACCCCTCACGACTGGAGGGGCCAGTGTCGGTCCAACCTCGAGGCTCCAGTCTTCCCCGAGAAGATTGAGACAGCAGGCCATTAAGTTTTTACGTGAGAACAATAAATAGAACTAATAGAAATAAAAAACTGAGAGTGATGAGTAGCCAGGGGTGTCCTTAGTGCAGCATCATCGACGCTTGTGTCCTGGAAAATGCATATAGAAAAGTTTTGGTATCAATAAGAAGATTTCAAGAACAAGAAGCCGGTCAGCATCAACATTGTACGGAGTATAGGACGCGCAAAATTAGGTAATAATTCGAGGTAATATGCAGTGTTAATACTGTGTAGACATTATCCTATCCTGAACTCCATAAAGATATCTGTGTATCTTACTCCTCACACAGGTCGACTCGTGGAGCCGCCGTTGTTTCCTCTCGTGTGCTATCGATGAACCCTAGTCCAAGCCCAGATCATCCCCTCGTCTGATCGTTGCCTTGATGCCGATTCTGCCCCAAAGGATGCTTGAGACGTAGGTTTTTGTATACTCCTAATGCTTTGAAACATTGCCAAGTACGAGTGGGGATAAAGCCCAATAATGCACCAGAAGGAATGATAAACAATTCGCAGACTGACATAAAAAAGTAGTTTTGCACAAGCCCAAATATTATAGCGAGACATGGTCATCGCAGCGATTACAACAATATAGGCAATCTGTTCCTCGTCATTCCATTCTGTGACGACACCCTGGTCGTCGAGCCCATCCAATCATTAGTTGGCCACTTCTTCTTCGACCCAGCCATTCAAGCCACTTTGGATAGCAAGGCCGAAACCAGTTCCCATGCCTCCAAAGCTCGACTGGTACTGGTGGCCACGTCGCTCCCCTTCACTGCCGTTGCTGCCTGGCACACTGCTGGGGCTATTCCCACCGTTCTCGAAGCCTGGCGCCAGTACGGGCAAACTTACAGCTCGGTTATGAGATGCCCTAGAGTTCGCAGGGGCAAGCAGGCCACCAATAGTGGGTGCACCAGACACGGAACCGTTGCCGAAGCCGTTTGAGATGCTGGCTGACTGTCCATGTCCTGTCATGTGACCCTGGGGCATGTCCAGACCAAGGTCGGTAGGAGACTGCTGTGCTGTGCCAAAGAGGGCATTTTGCTGAGCGGTAATCTGTTGGTGCTGATGATGTTGTTGTTGTTGCGCCTGCTGGGAAACCTGGTTCAGGTACATGGTTAAGGGGTTGCTGTTAGCATTAAAGAGAGCAGCTGACTGTTGAGATCCTTGGCCATTGGGAGAGGTACTGCCGTTGTTCTGAGAACCTTGAGGGGGCGGAGAGTTGCCACCATCACTGCGGGGGGACTGAGCCTGCTGCTGCATTTGGCGGGGAGCGTTCCCACAGCGGTCCTTGCCGAAATTAACCTTGAACTTCCTGTACTCATCCTTCCCTCTGATAGCTTCGATAGCCTTGATAGCGTTTGCGATGTTGGTGAAGTTGACAAAGGCGCAGCTCTTCTCGCGCAAAGCATTGACCAGCTCGATCTCGCCGTACTCGGAGAAATCCTGTCGAAGACGCTCCTCGGTCCAAGTCTCGTCCAGATTTCCAATGTAAACGTTTCGCGATGCGCCGCCACTGACAGCCAAAGCGATAGCAGGGGGCAAAGCGCCAGAATGTTTACCCCATCCAATCTTCAAACGACGGTTGTGGATCATGAGACCCTGCAAAGTGCTGAGGGCATAGAACGAGGCCGCGGCAGTGGGGTCAATGAAAGTAACAAAGCAGATGTGCTTGTCAGGAATGTAGCGAATGTGGTGCAAAAGACCGCCTCTGACGACATTGCAAATCTCCTCAATGGTTGTTTCAGGATGAATGTTACCAAGGTAGATGGTGCGGTTGCCAAGGTTATTGATGCCACCAGCAGTAGTAGCGACAGCAGCTGCAGCAACAGACTGCTGAGCCAAAGCATTGGAAATCAAATCACGGTCAGCCCCGGTGAGCATATGAGCATAGCCAGGGGCGATGCCCAGATACTGCGCAGCGTTTTGCTGCTGCGTCTTAGAAACATAAGCACAGCGATCCTTTCCGTAGTAGACGCGGCGAGGTGCCTGCCACTTAGGCTCCTGTGGAAGCTGAGAGACAGCCTTGATGGCATTCGCAATCGAGAGATAGTGAACAAAGGCAATGTTCTTCTCGCGAACGAGTTTAATGGTGTCAATGGCACCAAACTTGCCAAGATCCTCACGGATATCGTCTTCTGTTGTCTCCTCGGGTAGATTGCCAAGGTAAACGTTACGAGAGGCACCGGACTGCTGAACAGCCAATGCTACCGAAGTCGGGACCTGTGAAGGTTTACCCCAGCCTACTTTGATATCCTGCCCTTTGATGCAAAGCTTTTTCAGAATGGCATCAGAATGGAAATG
The DNA here is from genome assembly GCA_003012115.1 of Trichothecium sympodiale. NCBI lineage: Eukaryota > Fungi > Ascomycota > Sordariomycetes > Hypocreales > Trichothecium > Trichothecium sympodiale. Next base: position 23,346 of record PXOB01000115.1, on the reverse strand, counting down.
AGTAGCCGAGCTGGCATCGAGGAAGGAGATGAAAGCACAGTTCTTGTCGGGCAGGAGGCGTACGGACTCAATCTGACCACTCCTGACATGGCCAAGGATTTCTTCGGCGGTAGTGTCCGGAGGGATGTTACCCAGGTAGACAGTTCGGCTGGTTCCGGTCACGGCGCCTGCATTCATCTGTACGGGTGAGCTAGGCTGCATGGGAGCTTGCATATTGTAGCCACCGGTGGGAGATTGTGGAGCCGGAAAGAATTGAGGAGCTCCGTAGGTGGAAGGAGAAACCATAGCCTGGTAGGACTGAGGGGACATGTTCTGTTGAACCGGGCTAGAGATACCATTCTGATGCTGATTGTTGACCTGCTGGTGCTGGTGCTGGTGCTGGTGCTGATGCTGATGCTGATGCGGATGTTGATGGTGCTGGACCTGTTGGGCTTGTTGGAAACCAGACATGCTCTGGAATTGTGGGCTGGCGAAGGCAGCAGGAGTGCCAGGCTGGAAAGGACTTCCAAGGAGGAGCTGGGAGGGCAACAGAGGTGTAAACTGCATATCAAAGGCGGTTCCAGGGGTAGTGATATCGTTGGCAGTCGTTGGGATGGCTTGGGCCTGATTCATAGTCTGCGTGTTGAGAGATGGGATGTTCCCACGACGACCAGGGTGGCGGTCCCCGAAGCTGGAAACGTTCGAAGTGAAGGCACCATGAGAGAAGCCAGTGTCGCTCTGGGAAGGCTTAGAGCCGTGCCCAAAGCGACCATTAGGGGCTCCCTGGCCAACATGTCCATTGAGCTCCTGCATACCGAGCAGATGAGGGGGGACGTGAGAGTCCCGCCCAATGTGCGATAGAACAGCCGTTTTGAATGATGATACGTGCCCTAAACGAGGCACGAGGCGTGGCGGGCAAGAAAATTCGACGCGTCGAACGAAGGTACGCGAGACGTGTAGCTGTAGGCCGCAAGGGTCGATAGGCTTAACAGTAGAATGTTATGTAAGAATGACACCGAGTTCGCAGCTCAGTGAAGTTGAATCGAAGTCGCTGGTCGAATAGTTGGGGAGTCGTAGGCTCAGTTATGTTAAATAGTCGGTATATAGACAGAGCAGCGCTGAATTATGAATGATTTGAGTATCCAAAAAATGGAGGCAACCCAGTAACAATGTAGGTTGAGCCCTTGAGGTATAGTTGACTTGGACGAAGGGAACCACTTGGTCAAGCCTTTATATTGTACAGGGGGCCTGCCGGAGGTTCGATTGGAGGACAGTGTCGGCGAGGACAAATAACGATATATCGCAGAATGGGAATTCGAAAGTATACGAACGAGCGAGTGTCGGTTCGTCGAATGACTATTAAGAGGATAATACAAGTCGAACCCTAGGAATAAGGTAGGTTAGAATCAGTTCCGGAGATCCATTGAGGCGGAAACGTGTAGAACTGGTGAAAGGGGATCGGACCAAGCCGAAGCGGTGGAACAGAGTCGAAGGAGGTATAGGAGTTGAGGGGTTTGAGGAAGACGGTGTAGAGCAGAGGAACAGTGAGGAATCGAGGAGCTTGAACGGAGCTCACCTTGAAGAGTCAAAAGACCTGACTACCTTGTGGGAGTTCAGGGAAGGAGCCAAGGTGAAGGTTTGAAAAGACCCGGCTACCACAAAAAAAAACGGCTTAGGAAGAAAGAGGCTCCCAAAGACCGGAGTAGGAGGAATGGAGAAGGGGAAAAAAGAATAATAAGGAGTGAAGAAGGTACTCCGTACCTTGCCAAAAGAAGAACAAAGAGAGAGAGGAAGTGGATAAGGAAGGAGAAGGGGTCCGCGCTTTTCACGCCAGGATGTGGATGGGGAATGAAGGAGTGGCGTGTACTCCGTACTCCGTAGCCAACTGTCGATGCGATAATGGCAGAGACGCAAACGCAACAGCAAGGGTGAGTTCGGCTTAGTAGTGCTCGGTGCTCTGGACTGTCCGTGTTGAGGGAGGACCCTTTCTACAAGTACAACGCACAAGTAAAAGAGAGAGGGGGGAGGGAGAAGATGATAACCAAGAATTGTCCAACGAAGGGAATGCCGTCCAACAAGAAAACTACATACAAGGCGGCGATGGCGACGACGGCGACGGACGCAATGCAGGCACGTCAAAAGCGAGCGAATGTGTTAAGAGTGATGGGGAAGGAGAGAGAAGAAGAAATGAGAGACAGTCAGGCAAAGTCGGCCAAGGGTGTCATGATGGAGTGGATGATTTCCCAAACGGGTTGAGGCTGGAATTGGCTCTGCTGTAGTTTAATGACCAGTAGCAGGGGTTCAGGGGCTGCATCTGTCTTTTTTTTTTTTCCTCCTCCTCTCGCCATGGGTCTCGACCCCAACTTGCAAACGCTAAACACGATGAAGAACAACCCGCAAATCCCACCTTTGACTATGCATCATTGGCAACTGTGACAAGATTATCCATGTCTCTGATATCATTCAATCTATCCACAGCCATCAATGAGGCTCCTTTGTCCACTTCTCACCACTCTTCAGCCTGCATGAGTGCATGAACGAGGGTACAATTATGTGTGACACGACACACATCCAGAAAAGCCTAGCAAGGCTGAGAGGCTAGGGACGTGATGGGTGGCAGGAAACACGCGACGTTTCTCCAAGTTTGCAGGCGAATGGTACCTGTTTATTATTATTATTATTACGGGCATCGGGATATATCAGGTATCATTTCAGAAAGGGCTGCCCTCCAATTGGCCCACCTCCACCACTACCCCTAAGAAAGGGGCAGATGGGTGGGGTCCGGGAAGACCTCATCAATCTTTCACCTTACTCCGTACTACCACTACGCAGTACGGAGTAATTACTTGTCTACGGAGTACGGAGTACTTGTACATGCATACGAGCTGAGCCCCTGGGGACAAAGTACCTCGGGCGATTTGATGGAGAATTACTTGCAACTCCACCAGTGGCCGATAGCACCATCTGTCAAGATTAAAACCAAGCGAGACTCGCCGCGGAGGTCGAATGAAGATGGTGCGGCAATATGGAGGTTGCGATTACCTACGGAGTACTCTTTGTCCTAGATGCCGTGAGCCCTTGCTTTCGTATCAGCCATACTTGTACATACGGAGTACGAGCCATCGTGGTACATAATTCCATGCTCAAGTTCCTCGTTGACCGAGTACCTGCATCCGTATACGATCACGAGGAGCACCATGATTTGCAGGGGGGAAACTCATGGCCAAAATTTCCCCCATCGTATATGTATTCTTCCCGGCACACGCCTGATTGCTCCTCAACTTCGTGACCATCATCTGCATAACCGCGATACATTGATTGCTTCGTATCGGGCCACCTCGAACTTTCTTGTCATCTTCCAAGGGAGGCTTCTGAGTTATGACCCGTCCCAATTCAAAAAGGGTCCCTTCAATAAGTGCATGCATTGCCAACTCCGCACGAGCCCCATTCTGGTATTGCCGCAACCTTCAGCCGTTCTGTTTCTTTGCTAGACTTTGCCTTGGCGAAATTTCCTAGTGAGACATTACCATCGTTGGTTTATGACCCATTCTCGATGAAAGAATTAAGCAAACATGCAAACATGCACACAGCCTAGATCTTGCCCTAAAAGAGGCTCTTGAAAGTGGTGTTCTCTATTGCTCCTCAAGCTTTAAGCTTTACCTCATTTACGAGTCCTCTAACTCTTTATGCTAACATGCTCTACCCGTTTTATATTCATTACGGCTTGCAGCGTCCCATGAATCGGGGATACAGGCACGTCGTTCGAACCGTATGCTGGTTAGCCAACCACGCCAAGAAACGCTCCAAACCCAACCCGTAACCGCCGTGAGGCGAGGTGCCATACCTAAGGATGTGGTCAGCAACATTCTATCGTTGAGGATTGAGATAATAAACTTACTTGCGCTGGTCAGTGTACCAGTAGTAGTCCTTGGCAGGAATGCCTTGCTTCTCGTAGGCAGCCATCAGCTCCTCATAGCCTTCCATTCTCATTGAGCCACCAACGATTTCACCAACGCCAGGCATAAGACAATCTACACTTTCTGTGACGCGAGGGTCTGTGGGGTCCTTCTTCATATAAAAGGCTTTGATCTCAGTAGGGAAATGAGTGAGGAAGATGGGGCGGTTGATGATGTCAGTCATTCGTCGCTCAGCAGCCTCAGCAATGTCGTCGCCGAAGGTATGAGTGTTGCCCTCCTCGTTCAGAATGGGCGGATCTTGAGCGTTGAGCCAGTCGATAGCATCGGTGTACTTCATGCGCAGGAAGGGACGCTGCGGCTTCTTGAAGTCAGGGTTAAGCTCCTTGAGGAAAGCGGCCATCTCAACATCATCGAGAACCGTATCAATGACCTTGCAGATGATGTCCTCCAGATGGTCCAGCAAGTCCGTAAAGTCAATGAAGTCGAGCTCGGCCTCAACATGCGTGTACTCGGACAGATGGCGACGGGTCAGACTCTTCTCGGCACGGAAAGATTTCTCGATACAGTAAACATTGCCCAAGCTGGGAATAACTGTCTCGAGGTAGAGCTGAGAAGACTGCGTAAGGTAGGCTTTCTCATCATAGTAGGGGACGTTGAAGAGCGTCGCACCGCCCTCAACCTGTGTTTGGACCAGAGCAGGGGGCGAGACCTTGACAAACTTCATATCATGGTAAGCCTTGGTAAACGCCCACTCAGTATGAGCACGTAGCTTCATCAAGGCGGCAGCGTGGTCACCGCGAAGCACAAGGTGCCTGTTGTCCAACATGGCCGTATCCCATTGGTTCTGGGCGTGTGAAACCTTGTTTGTGATAGCATCCTCATCACCCGGTGATGATCCAATCACCTCAAAGTAGTCAACGTGTAGCTCCCGGTTGTCGGGAGCCTGCTGACCTTCGAGTACCTTCTTCAACTCACCCCAAAGTGTCAAAGAGGTACCCTGAGCAAACACCAGGGCATCGTATGTCTTGGTAAGGTCTCCTTGAAGAATACACTGCAGATGGCCGTAACCATCGATTAGTGTAATAAAAGTAGCCTGCTTCTGTGGACGCAATCGGTGGATGCGACCCGAGACCTTGACGCGCTGTCCCTTGTTCTCGCCATCGCCAAGTGTGACGTCTTTGTTGCCGATGTTGATCTTGGTGGCCTCGGGCAAGGACTCGTCCTGCTTGAGCACGATTTTCTTTGCATCCTCGAGGACCTGCAAACGCTGCTTCTTTTTCTCTTCCTCAGCGGCTGCAGCTTGTTGTTGCTTGGCAAGCTTCTTCTTGTGGCCTTCCAAGCCCGCCTGCGCCTTCTTGATGGCGCTTTTCCCTGGTTCCTTCCATTCATATCTTGCGGAAGGGTCCTCACCCGCGGCAAGGGGCCCTGTGACAGATGACCGCAGCAGGTATGGGGGAGCGGGCTTCTCGTAGTTCTGGATGTATGCAAAGGCTAGAGTCTTGAAGGGTTTTGCTTCCGAGCCGTCGGCCAGGGTGATGTCGTCGACGCCGGTATCCGTGTCGATGTAGCATTTGCCATCGCCTTTGACGCGCTCGGCGAGCTCCTGCACGGCTGCCATGTCGATAAATGGCAGATAGTGCTGGAAAGTTGGAAAGTCGTAGTGATTGGTGTTGTGCTTTGTGAAGTCTGGCGACGAAGTTTGGGTTTGGCGGGGTCGATGGAGATGGAGGGGCAGATAGTACTTGGTGTGACTCAATCAAGAAAGTGCGATCCGCCCCCGACTCTACCTCTCTACTGCTAGGTGCCTACTTCCTCGGGAGTATAGAGTATAGCCAGAAATCGGTCGAAAGTATTGATTCTGCACCAAAGTATAGCAGCTAGAAAAGATTCAGTTTTACAGTACGGAGTATATTACTATCCTGGTTTTATTTCTAGTATTACAGTTATCGGTACCTACCTAGTTGTAAATCATAATCATACCTTCTCATCACAACAAACCATCACCAAGCCAATAGGTTCCCGAATAAGTCAAGTTCCAGGCATCATAAAGTTTCATTGCTACTCAACGCATACTCTCTATCAAAATCAGATCATTCGGCCTCATGATATCGTTCTACTGGTCTTTTAGAGCTCGTCCTTACCACCAACCTTCTCCTCCTTGCCCATGTCAGCCAGTCCCCTCTTGACCATGGAACTCAGGATTTCGTAGACAACTTGTGCTGCTGCCAACCCCGTCTCTTCGCCCCTTCCCTGATAGGCGGGGCTGACTTCGACAACGTCTGCGCCCACGAGATTCAGACCTTCAATGCCTCTCAGGATGCGGATGAATTCCCTAGTAGTCCAGCCGCCTGGCTCGGGGGTTCCAGTTCCAGGTGCATAGACAGGGTCCAGAACGTCGATGTCGACAGACAAGTAGACGGGGTCCTCGGTACCAAGAGTTTTCATTATACCGCCAATGATACCGGAGGTACCGACATCGTCAATATCGTCAGCGGTGAACCGAACCCAGTTCTGAGCCGTGTCAGACTCGTTATCCGCCCAATCGTCTCCGCTAAGCCTTGTCCTCAAACCAGCATGAACTGACGGTTCTGAAGATGAGTTCGACAGTAGACCCTCCTGATTGGCCATCCAGAACATAGAACCGTGAGTAAAGTGTGTTGAGCCCCAGTAGGAGGGGTACGCCGCGGGATCCCAAGTATCCAGGTGGGCTATGGTTGAGAATTAGCCAGCAGTATAGCGCCGACGCTCGTTGCACTCACCATCGAAATGCAGCACACGAACTGGTTTCCCATATATCTTGTTCAGAGATCTCAGTGCAGGCAAGGTCAAACTGTGATCCCCGCCCAAAGTCATCAATTTGGGCCTTCCCTTGCTGAGAGCGCTCGCGGCGTTTCTGTTTCCTAGGTCTGTGAGCGCCTGGGTCATCTGCTCTCTTGCCACGTCATTGTCGAACGGAACGACGGGAATGTCACCGCAATCGATGATCTTTGCCCAGCTCCGGTACGGGTTGATATTCGCCCGCGGGTTGAAGCCACGGAAAGAAGTCTGACGAGCAGACGCTGATCTGATGGCCTTGGGACCAAAGCGAGCGCCTGGGACATTGCTATAAGTCTGGCTTGCCTACAATGATTTCGAGATGCCTTTTACCTGGTCTAAAAGACACTGCGGTGTCGAAAGGAGCCCCAATAATTGCAATATCGTAGTCCTCTTGAGGGGTTGTAAGACACTTGACATAGTTCAAGTGAGCAAAGGTACCGATGCCCGAGAAAGACCACTGCACACCAGTCAACATGCAATTCTCGTCATGTTACATTCTAGGCGAACCTCGAACCCCCATTTTGCCTCCAATTCATCGAGTTCATCCTTTGTCCACTCCTTATCATTGCCGCCCCCGCAGCCGTTGGCCACGCCAAATAGAGCGAGCAACTTCAGCGCCGTAGTAGCTTTCATTTTGCCTGGAGGTTTGTCTAACCGTCCTCAAAGTAGAGAAGTCCTGAGCGATAATCATGCTCCTTTATATGAGTTGAATAATTCCCCAGCGTCCCCGTCCCCGGACCGGCAGACCGGCAAGCAACGGACCGGTCCTTTTGCACATTGCAGCCAAGGATGCGCCCTCCTCTACGTCCCACCCCCATTGCCAATTGACCAATCTGGAGGGGTCCGTAAACGGAGGTGCGGTGCTCTCCTACCGACTGACTTTACCGCAGAACATCGCGAAGTTCTATAAAACCTAGCGGCGCTCTCCGGGCGGGGAGTGGCTGCCGTTCGGTAAAGGACTCAACTAGTGCTTCTTATGCATGAACTTGTGTTGGCAGAGACGATGCTGGGTACAGAAAAGCATCCCCCTCCCTGTGAGACATGCGACACAATGCGCCGCTGGCAGTGCTGCCTTGAACGGAATCCACTCCTCGGCGATCACAGGTCCGAGAGGGCCACTTCAGAATGATTGCTGCGCACCTGTTTTTGATATATGTGATATCAAAACCCGAAGGCGCCACGCATATAACCCAGAAACCCCCATAGCAGCTACAGCTAGCGCAGGATTACATTACAACATATGAGTACGTGAAATCAAAGGAGGGTCATTGATCAATTGGTTCACCGGGTCGAGAGGGTATGACAGCTTGCTTGTAGTAGAAGAAAAATAACAATTGCTCAAGATTGCACTCCGGTCGCCAAACTGTCCTATCGAATCATTCCTGTCGGCATTTTAGATTCCCGACCATCTTCTCCGTGAAATTTGATTGCTGAGTGAATATGATAAAAGGCATGTAAATCTGGCATCTGATCGTGAGAAACGGCGGTGCAATGCTGAGAGAGAGGAGCGAGAACAACGCCCTGCGTGGTTTACCATGCCTGTATCCGCACAATATTGTACCTAGAACGCGCGTCGTTCTTCAACTCCTCCTTCACATGGTATCTCGCAGCTGAGACTCGAGAGTTGCTGTACCGCCTTGTCTCCCGCTCCTTCTCTCCGAGGTCTTCTGTATTGCGGGTGTCCTATGGCAGTCAATCTGAACCTGCTTTGATGCACCTCTCTGTTCTGTCATAGATTTACATCATGATCACTTAAAGAACAAGACACTTATGCGACTTCTTTTTCGGCGCAGGGGGCTCCAGAGCGGCGACAATTGCCTAGGGCTTGTTAGAAGATAGCGCGACACGAGAGCATGATACCTTTGGTTTCTTACCTCATCAAACACATCCTTCAACTTGTACTGCGTCAGCGCACTGCACTCGACGTACTTGACAGCACCCAACTCCTTCGCCATGCGTTCTCCATCCTCCCTCCTCACAGGTGACATCTTCTGTTTGGCTAGCTTCTCCCGAACACTGGGGTCATCCCGCAGATCGACCTGTGTGCCGACAATAAGGCAGGGAACGCCAGGGCAGTGATGGTGAACCTCGGGGAACCACTTCTCGCGAACGTTCTCGAAGGAGGCGGGGGAGGTGACACTGAAGCATACGAGAAACACATCGGTCTGGGGGTATGAGAGAGGACGCAGTCTATCGTAGTCTTCCTGACCGGCAGTATCAAAAAGACCGAGGGTGTAGGGTTCGTCGCCAATCCTACAGAGTTTGAATCAGTATACGGGATTCATCGAATGGTTTATTCGCACGAGGCGCTGATCGGTGCCTGTAAATTGCCTCGGCCATATTCGTCGAAGGTCCGCCATTGGTAACAGAACTTTGGTTTGGGCGTCGAAGCGTTTTCTCAGGGCCAAGGGGTCGATGGAGGTTAGACTCACATGACAGTGACGGCATAGTTATCGAAGACCGTAGGAACGTATTCCGAAGGGAATTTATTGGTTGTGTAGCTGATGAGAAGACATGTCTTTCCTACAGCACCATCTCCGACAACAACGCACCTATACGGAATACAGAAATTAGCCTTGCTAAACAGAAAAACAAGAATTCAATCATGCGAGCAAAGAAGAAACAGAGGCCGAGTTGCAACCGTCGCATCGCGCTTGGCGATGGAATGATTGATTGAATAACGACCCGGCTGCATAGTGCGTGGTGAATGGAAGGACAATGAGGGGGCATCGTTTGCGCCACGAGGATAAGGGAGCGCCAACATACTTGATAGTAGCGACTACCGCCATTATGTGATCGGTTGCTCCGTCAAGGGGAGCTCGACGTCGTCGGGAGAGGCAGGCAAAGAGGAGGAGAGTAGATGATTCGTCTTATCGGACAGGTGATGGTCGGTGAAAATGGAGGTCGGTAAACCAGCAGTAGCGGCGGCAGCAGCAGCAGCAGCAGCAGTGGTAGTAGCGTGCAGAAAATGGCCTAAACAGATCAGAGCCTAACAAGTACGGATAACGTCCTAGTCCAGTGCGTGCTTGTTGAAACGATTTGGGTCACGGCGCCAAACACCAAGGTACCCGGCCTTACTTCCGCTAGCAGTACTCCGTAGTGCCACCCAGGTTAGGTAGTCGTAAGCAAAGCAGTCGGTGAAGGGCTACGGGATAAGTAAGGGCGCCAAAAAAGAAAAGAAAAGAAAAGAAAAAAGAAAAGAAAAGAGGAAAAGGGGGAAAAGAGAAACGGGAGGAAAAAAAACTCCAAAGTAAGGCAAAAAGCGATCAGAGTACTCCGTAGGTAGAAGTAAATGCGGGAAGCAGCTTGCTAGATGCTTTGTCAATGAGATGAGGGACAGGATGACAATTGAAAGGGGGTTTGTTGGGGATGAATGAAGAATAATATGGCAGTTAAGGTGCTAATGGGATCAGAGCGCGTGGAAGGGAAGACGTCGAGCGCTGGGCGTTCCCGCTTCTCTCCTATGAATGAGGGCTACTACCACCACTACTACTCCGTACTACTGCTACCAATAGTACTGCTTTGCGCTGGTCTGGTAATAGGCAATAGGCACCGCAGGGCACTGGTAATTGGGGATTGATGCGCGACGGGGTATTGAGGTGTGTTGGCAAACCTCCAGGCTATGCACTCCGTACTTTGGCCTCAGTGGGTGCAGCGAAGCCCGAGCAATGCAGGGCAAACGAGGGATGCACTGGGGCGACAGCGTCCACTGCCGACCCTTGATGGTACCCACTGGCCTCGCTGGCACTGGCCGCGGGGGGCAGGTCACAGGCCTTCAGCGCTTCAAAGTTTCGAAGCCGCCTGTTGCCGTTGGTCTTGGTTGGGCCGGGCTAGCCCTGCTCCAGAAGAATCAAGCCCCCGATTGGCCCCACTGAGCGTGTATGTGGAGTAATTTGCTACCACTCTACCACTATACTCCGTATTCCGTATTATACATAACATACGGACCCTCGGATTTACATAACCACTAGCGGTAAAATATACAACCGCTAGATAAAAAAGGAGATAATTTTCGCCTTAGCCCTTAGTAAGAAGTTTTAATTAACTATTACCTTCTTAAAAAGTTAATTAAAATAATATATTTAATATATTATTATAGATAACTTACTTTAATACTTATTTAATTACTTTTATAAAGTTTATTAAAACCTATTCGAGGTATAAAAAGCTATTAGTTTTATAATCTTAAAAGTATAAACTATTAAGAAAAATAGTAATATCTATTATATTAATATATATTATTAATATAATAATAAATTTTAAAATTATTTAATTAAAAGTATTTTAAATAGCTTTTTAAAGAAAATAAATAATAGCTTTAAAATCTATATTATATAATAAATAAAAATAATAAAATATATATTTAAACTTTAAGATTATAATTATATTTATATTTTTATATTTAACTTTATTATATATTTAATTTTTTATTATACCTTAAGGTAAGCTTTTAATTATAAGAAGGTAAGAAATTTTATTAAATAATAAAATAATATTAATTCTTTTATTATTATTTAAATTATCTATTAATTAAAAAACGAAAACTTTAATTTATTTATTATAAGAAATAATATTTATATAATTTAATAAAACCTTTAAGTATTAAAATATAAGCTATATATAAGTATATAAGCTTTTATAAAGCTATTAAAAAAAGATAATTAAATAATTTATATTAATTTTAGTTATAAAGAAATAATATTTAATTTTAAATTATTAATATTACTTAAGCTAATTTAAGTTTTTTAAATATTAAAAATTTATATTAATATATAGAAAAACTATTTATATTTATTATTAATAAATAATACTTATAAGGTTAATTATTTTAATATATTATTTTTTTAAATAATAAATATAATAATTTTATATATTAAATTTAATATAAATTATAAATTAACTTTTTATAAAGACTTTAATATTCTTATATAGTTTTATAAATAGCTTAAAGAAATAATAATTAGATTTAATATATTAAGATTTAAAATTATTATTATTAAATTTAATATTATTTTTAAATTTACCTTTAGGGATATATTTCTTATAATATAATAATAACTATATATATAATATATTATAAAGAATATTATATTATAAATTAAAAAGAAATAAATTAACTTACTTAAAAGCTTTAAACTTATAAGTAATATAAAGGTTAATAAGCTATTTCTTATAATAATAGCTATTCTCGAAAGTAATAATAATAAAAGTAATAAAAGGTTATATAGTATAAGAATTCTTAATATTATTAAATAAATAATAAAAATAAAGACTAAGCTAATATAATAATAAAAAGCTATTTACTATAAAAAGCCTTTTAAAGCTATAATTAATAAGCTTAGATTTATATAGTATTATATAATATAAATACTATTATAAAATAAATATAGTTATTATTAAAAATAGCTTATTTTAATTTTTATAAAATAGCTTAAGCTAGTTATATATTTTAATAATATATATAACTTTTTAAAGTATTAATTTATAGCTTTTACTTTTATAATCTTATAAAATTTTAATATTATATTTTTATTATAAATTAAAAATACTTATAGTAAATTAAAAGAATTTATTAAAAATTAACTTATTAATTTATTTATATTATTTTAATATATATAAAAAGTAATTAAAGCTTAATAAGCTATTTATAATAATTAATTTTAATATAAGTTATCAAAGATTTAATATAAAATAATTAATAATCTTATTTTATAGGTTTTTTTATAAAAAATAAAGTAAATAATATTAATAATAATCTTTAAGTAATTTAAAGCTATTTATAAAGTTTATAAAAATAATAAAAATTTAATTATTTATTTTAAGTATTTTATAATACAATAAGGTTTTTTATATTAATATAAAATTATTAAATTTAAAAAAAATAATTAGCTTTTAATAATAGACTTTATTAATAAATATTAATTACTTTAAGTATATTCTATAATTTCTTTTTTCTTATATTTTAATAGCTTTTAATTTATTTTTTAAAATAATTTATAATATTAGCTTAATAAATACTATAAGCTAGATCTTAATATTATTTTTATAAAATAATTTAAAAATAGATTTATTTTAATACTTTAATTAGACTTTAATATAGGTTGAATTTTAAGTAATTAAAAAGCTTTTAATTAAATAATAAGGGAAGTAATAAAGGAAGTAAAAGTAATTATTTTAATAAGTAAAATAAATATAAAGAAAAAAATATTAATATAATAGCTAATAAAGAAAAAGAAAATTATAAAAGTATAATAGTAATAAGTATAAGTTAAAGGTATTATTAAAAGTATTATTAAAGATATTATAAAAAAGTTAAAAGTAATAAAATCAAAATTATAGTAATTATAAAACTTATAATAATTATAATAGCTATAGTAATTATAATAGTAATAATAAGACTTATTACTATAGTTAAACCTATATATTATATTTTTAATATTAGCTTTAATAAAGCTATAATAGCCTTTACTTTTTTTCTTATAGTCTATATAATATAGCTAATTATTTCCTAATATAAATTACTATTAAATAGTTATTTAAATATCCTAATAGCTTATACCTTTATATTAAATAATAACTATACTATAGTAATAATAATAATAGCTATTATTATAATAATTAGTTTAATATAATACTTTTAAATAGCTTTAATTTTAACTTTTTTATTTAACCCTTTATTGCTATAATGATAATAGATAGTTAACTAAAACTTTTTACTAGGGGCTAGGGCAAAAATCATTTCCTTTTCTATCTAGCGGTTATGCATTTTACCGCTAGTGGTTGTATAAATCCGAGGGTCCATAATATACCTACGGATGCGGATGCAGAGGACTTTGAGGGTCCTTGCAATCAAGTTGGAGAGGCTCCGAGGGGGAGGTGGGGTGAGAAAGAACGGCGTCCTCCCATTGTTTATCATGCTCCCGGGACCGCCTCCTTCATAACAGTCCTACAGACCTTGCCCTTTACAGAAGAGTACATCACATGCGTGGTATGTACGGAGTAATACTCTGTATGGTTGAAGTATCAATGCATCACATCTAGCAACAACCTCCTTCTTCCCACCTCCCCTGTTATCGGCGATACGCGCCAACCAAGGACAAATCGGTGTTTCAATGCAATGCTAAACCCTCTGTCGTCGCCCGCAAGACGGACTTATCAGTACGGAGTATGGGAAAAAGGTTCAGACTGGTCGCACAAGCTCTCTAGGCTATCTACGAGGTGTTACATGGCGTTGAGGACCTTCAAGGTTGTGATAAGCTCGAGCGCAAATTACAGCCGGACGTAAAATGAGACTTCAGTTCGCGTCTTCCGAGTTGAGTCGAGTTGGATCGTAGACGGAAATTTCATATCGGACCACCTTTCACTGGTCAGTATTGTAAGGGACAGTACTCTCCGTACAGAGTATGGAGTACATACTCATCAAAGGTGCCGGTATGTTGCTCTGTCAGACACTCAGTACCTGCTCCTTCCTACTCACCAGAGTGTATCCTAATACTTCACATATCCATAGTGCATCCTCGAGAATCGCAACCCCATAAGGCAATCACATATGTAGTTGAATATACTTGTAGGGAGTACGAAGTACGGAGTGCTGGTAATGGCATCACTTTCTGCAATGAAAGTGCTGTCACTGTCATCATATGTACCACGTGGTTTTCGGCGACGGACTTCCTTACCCCTGTTCGACCCCTTGGTTGGTGTTTGATGAATGCTGCAAGGCTACGGAGTATTATGAACAATGGCAAAGGAAGAGATAAACCTCATTTGATCATGGCCGTCGCCATGACAAGGACACCAGCGACTGTACGATAGCGTTGAAAAAGATGTATGATCTAATGAAGGGCTCAGGATTTGAAAGGGCATTGTTCTTTCTTGCAGCATGAGGCATTCAATTGATGTTGACTAGCGTGCATTTTATGCTCTGAGAAGCGTTGGTAATAAACAGTTGCACGTGAGCACACACAGAAAAGATGTCGCGGACCTCTACTCTATGTCGCAATGACAAGCCGCCGTTGCTCCTTGGACTCCGCTCCTCAGCAGCTCTCATTGTGACGACCGCTTCCTTTGCTGTATTCACGGTAAGTGCAAAGCATTCGCAACAACAGTCCACCGTATCAAAGATTAATTAATCCTTGGTGTATTGGGTGTGAAGGACATCTTCCTATATGCCGTCATTGTACCTGTGCTGCCATTCTCCTTGAACGAGCGAGTCGGTGTTGCAGAAGAAGATGGTGAGTCTTATCGAATAGAATTGCAATGCATAGAATTACAATGCATAAACCAATTCCCAATTCTTGGACCTGACTTGGACCTGACTTGATGGACAGTGCAATACTGGGTTTCAATCTCTCTAGCGGTCTATGGCGCTGCTTTGCTGGTATCCTCGCGTGAGCAATCAATACATCTACTTAGTCGATATCTGACCTCTAACAATTGCCAGCACTATGGGGTTATTTCGCAGATCGCATACGCAATCGCAAGTATCCCATGCTATTTGGGCTTGTGCTTCTTGGTGGAGCTACAGTCTTTCTCTGTGTTGCCCGCAACCTGCCCCTACTCCTCATAGGTCGTGCTCTACAGGGCATTACTGCTGCTCTAACGTGGACGGTTGGCCTCGCCCTCGTCATCGATACTGTTGATGCTAAGCATGTCGGCGTGGCTACCGGCTGGATTGGCATGGCAACGAGCCTCGGTGTCCTGTTCGCACCACTACTGGGGGGTGTTGTGTACGGGAAAGGGGGCTATTATTCCGTGTTTGCAATGTGCTTCGGACTCATTGCTGTGGATGTTGGGCTGCGCCTCTCTATAATTGAGGTTAGAGATGCAAAGAAGTGGCTTGATGCCACTGATGACCCACAATCTGTAGATCTGGAGAACCGCATAGAAGGTGCTGCACCATTCCCGGACGCCACATCCATTTCATCCTCACAGCCCGGTGAGGAGCAAAGCCTGCCACATGCCATCGTGGCCGCACAAGGCCAGACTCGTCCTTCTGGACCACCTACGGCCCTCGGACCTTTGTTAGGATTGTTGCGGAAGCCTCGACTGCTGGCCGCACTCTGGGGCACCCTAGTTCACGCCGTTATACAGACTTCGCTTGATAGTACCCTGCCCCTCATGGTCGATTCCATCTTTCACTGGGATTCGATAGGTGCTGGACTCGTCTTTCTTCCCCTCGTTTTACCAACATTTCTCAGCCCGGTAGCAGGCTACCTTGGTGACAAATACGGCCCTAAGTGGTTCGCCAGTGGAGGCTTCCTCCTCGCTGTCCCTTTCCTAGTATGCTTACGCTTTGTCGAAGATAATGACTTGAGAACCAAGGTTATGCTATGCGGTCTGCTCGTGGGGGTGGGACTTGCGATTACCGGCGTCTTCGGTCCGTTGATGGCGGAGATCACCTGGTCGGTACTTGGTGATGGCGATTCAGAAGGCAGGGATGAGGAGATGGCTACCGCACCGTACGCACAGGCGTACGGGCTGTACAACATGGCCTTCTCAGGGGGTTCCTTGGTTGGACCAATCCTAGGAGGGTTCATCAGGAATGAGGCTGGTTGGCCGACTGTCTGCTGGGCTATGGGCGTGATCACTGCTGTGACAGCAATTGTTTCTGTGGTATGGGTTGGGCGGCCCATATCATTCTCGGCAAGAATATCTACATAGAGGCTTAGTCTTTTAAACGAGACTAGAAGTGCTGCTTACGTGGCTGGTGCACAGGGTTGAATATGGACCATCCAAATTGTGAGTTGCCTTTATGTTGCAGCAGTCGTAGATGAACCCGACTGATTACCCAATACAAAGTCCGTCTGAGATCTAGACAATAGTCAGGTGCATAGTTACATTGCAACTTCGGCATCTTATATAGGCAGTTGACACACCAATCATAGAGTATTGCCTTTCACTTTTCTCCTTTTCTTTTTTCCAGAAAGCCCTGAGACCAGTAGTATCGACCCAAGAGACGTCAGCCCCGCCTAGACTTGAGGAAAGTACTACTGACCCTGCTGAAATACTCGATTTGCTTCACTTCGTCACATTCGGGAAGCTGCGACTGGCGAGGGCTCTCGGGTTCCGTTCGATGTGAGAGGAACCATCAAGACTTCCACCTCTCGCTACTACTAGTACTATACCTGCGGACGTTTTTGTCTGAATACTACCTTGATATCACTTCGGTCAGCTTCCCTACAACTGAAAGTATCAGAAGAAATCTGTCTAAAATCATCGTTAACCTACTACAGCATCCTAATTACTTCTATTCATATTCGGGTGCTCTTGCTGCAGAGTCTACCGCCGAGTGTCGCGCTCCTTTGGTTTCTTCAGTCAATTCATCCTTCAACGTATCTGGGCATCCATTGGTTTCCAGTCCAAAAGTCTAGGAGCCTTTGTCATATTCCACATATCGGATTTGAGACTTTTCGCCTTGCATACGACACTGCTTTCGGAGGAACGATGCATAGCTTCTTGTGTCTTGGTCTCGCAGCGTTGGCTGTTTCTGCGAGATCTAAGCCTACTGCAGGTATGTTCCGATTGCTTAAGCCTGCCTTTTCCTTATTCATGTCCATCTAGACAATGATAATAACGTCACTCCTCCAGAAGACTGCAAATCATTCAATTTCAGAAACATTACCGTCTACGATGCCTCCATTTCAGAGCCCACCGAGATACTGGGACAAATCGTTTGGATCAATAATATTGGAGATCCAGCGTGTACATACACAGAGGCAATCAGTGCCCTCCCTACGAGTCTCTTAAACTTGCCTGGGACTTCTGGAGAGATCGTGACTCATGAGTCCTCAGATTGGAAAGTTACAGAGACGGCTCGATCTCAGACCTCAACAGCAGAAGGGCCATCGTCTATAAATAGCGTCTCGCTGCCTGCGGCATACAGCAACAGCCTGGTTACATCCGAATGGGTCTCCACGTCAACTATTCAATCATCCTTCCGATCTTCAATATTCCCTTCGCATGATTTGGGTAGTCCTCCGACACCTGCAGTTGTAGACGATGCAAATGAAGAGCCTAACGGGTCAAACTTATTTGGCATATCCTACTCACCTTACCATGCAGATGATAGCTGCAAGAACTTCAATGAAATCATGAATGATCTCATTAGAATCCAAGGCCGATATTCCCTTCTACGGATCTACGGCACCGATTATGATCAGGTACCTGGAATCTATGAAGGAGCCAAGACAATCAACATACGCCTTTTCCTTGGCATATGGGATATACATGCTGTCAAAGAAGAGGCCGCCAAGATCATTGAAGGCATCCAAGGGGATTGGAATATTGTCCACACAGTCAGTGTTGGGAATAAGCTTGTCGACCAGGGACTGGCTACACCTCGAGAAGTGTTAGACGCTGTCAATCAAGCCCGAGAAAAGCTTCGTGAAGCTGGTTATGATGGACCTGTGGTTGCAGTTGACACTTACGTAGCCACCGAAGCACATCCGGAGTTATGTGAAGAGTCTGACTACTGTGCCATCAACGCCCACCCTTTCTTTGACAGCGCAGTATCTGCTGATGAGGCAGGAGCATGGCTTGAGAACACGGTGAGGCAAGTTCAAGCAGCTTTGTCAACATCAATGAGAACTGTCGTCGCAGAAACGGGCTGGCCAACAGGAGGTGAGCCCAATGGACGAGCAGTACCCGGCTTGGAAGAGCAGAGAGTTGCGATCAGGTCCATCAAGGAAGCCTTCATTCTAAATCCTGAAGATGTTATCCTGCTCTCGGCTTACGACGATATTTGGAAGAAGAAGGACATGGCTACATTCAACTCGGATCAATATTAGGGTATTAACGGTGCCATCTCAGACTCAGACTCGATGCAGCCTAGGGGCCCTGGCTTCGCATACTGGAGTTAAGAAGCTTGAACATCCGTAGTTTCCCGTTTCGCGATTGGTCGCATAGTATTCCTACGTTTCATACAATCCAACTATCTAGTGTCCGCAACCGTGAGTCCGTCTCCTCGAGAACCCCCAATTTCAGAAGTAGTAGAGACTAAGGAGAGATACCATGCTGTCAATGTCGAATGGTCCACATTGTTCAAGCTGCTATCGATCTTAAGTCGATGTATGCATGCATTGCCTGTGCTATTCTCCGACAGTATTCCTATATTGATACACATGGTACCCGTACTCTGAGGGCGTATTTACTTATCAAAGTGACAAGTAATATCGCTAACCTGATTCCATGCCTGTGCTGGAATCCTTGACTGCGCTTCCACGGCGTTGTCTTTCAGTGAGCACATTCTCTGTACCATGAGAAAAAGGCGGGAGAGCAAAGGCCATAATTGCCTTTTTTTGGTGCACCATGGGCAAAAAGTGCCAGAGTCTGAGTTGAGTTTCAGTAGTGTTGCTGATATGGACGTGGTTCGGCGGAGTGATACGCTTATGACCATGGTGCTTATTATCTAGCACTTCCTCGACCACGAGGGAGAGCGCTCGGTCTTCCCCTACCGCTTCTTGTTGATGTCGTTCGGCCTCTTGACGATGTGCCGCGCGTGGCTGGCAGCCGAGATTGCCGTGCTTCTGGGTTCGCCTTCTTCGCACCAGGCTTCGCGGAGACGGGTGGGTTATCGACAAATGAGGTATCGGTGGTCCTAAGACTAGTGAGTAACGCACTCCAGAGGCTTTGGGAACTACGAGTAGAGTCCTATGGCGGTTAACTATACATAAAGGTAGCTTCTGTGTCCGGTGCCTCTGGTCGTGTGCCGGGACCAGGCGATGTTTCTACGTCGAGGTCTCGGCGGAATGATTCAGGAATAGGGCCCTTGGTCAGTGTCAGCCCCCTTCCAATGAATACATGGAAGCGCTTTGAGTAACGGGCTAATACAGACCTCTGGAAAGTCTACGCAAAAGGCATTCATGTTCAATCCGTAGAGAAAGCTCGAAAAGGACTCGGTGAAGCGCGAAAGGCTTTCGTGCATGAGCTGAAAGTGCATCATATTGGCCTCGAGGTCGGCCATGGCGTCTGAGAGCTCGGCAAAGGCAGGCTCGAAGGCGTTGAGCGGGAATGACGCGTCCGTCCCGCCGGCACCTCGTGCAGAGTCGCGAAACGATGATCGTGAGGAGGGTCGGAGGGGGGTGGTCGGACGAGAGGTGCGCGATCTGGAATTGGAGCGCTTGTCCCCCGATCGTGGTGTTTGGCTATACATGTTTACTCGGATGATATGTTTATTTGCCGCCAGAGGGGGGGGGGGCAACTGTTTACATGTGACTCGCCGCAAAGCTCGCGGTAATTCGTTGTCGCGATGCTATACAGAGCTGCGACCTGTTCTTATCTTATCGTGCCCCGCGTTCCCCACCATGGAACTCATGTATCTCAAGACTGGCTACCTTACCCTATAGTGGTATGGCCTTCGGAGATGGATAAAAAAATAAATTCCACACCAGCAGCCATCACTGGTATGACGCTTAGCTTCTGCTATTACAAGTATGTGATTTTATAGGGTGAATACTAGGTACATGATATCCTAATACACTAATAAGCCTCTCCCCACGGAGTGCTTCAGGGGAAGAAGAATCCGAACTTCATTATGGCAAGCCGCAGGGTTATGGCCACAAATCAAAATCATGGCTTGAAATCACGTAATGATCATAGCCCGCTCCATGTAGATCCATTTCACAGTCTCTATTTCATGAGTATTTCATATTGCTTGCCCAGCTCGGATGCATTGGGCCCTGCTAAAGGGACCACAGCCACAGACGCTAGGACGTTACTGACTAGGTCCAGTTGGCGCGGGCAAGGAAGGTCCTCCGCATTTAGCTTCTTTGCTGATTTGCTCACGAGACACCCTGACGCTTTATTACTTGTTACGGGCTATTGTGTTTGGATGGGCTCCTTGTTTTTATACGCTGATTTCTGGTTGTATAAAAGCCTTAGTACCGCTGCCACCTCCTGCATGCAAGGGATCATCTTGAAAGCCGATTCGTGCTCGCGTTTCCATGCGGAACATTGGAAAGAGAGGGTAAACCTATGAAGCCACGGCTGCTCCGTCTCTCGTCAGCACATTTTTCCCGCAGCTGCTCTGCGCCGCACCTCCTAACTCGACGCAACCCGGCATTTCCGCCCCCCGTTGCAAAGAACCTGTCGCATTCTTCTCATAACGGCCGAAATATCCTATTCTCGAACCACCTGGTTTATCCTTTGCGAATCAGTCAATTCGGCCCCTTCTTCCTCTCTACGAGTAGCAGTATCAGTATCACTACTACTCAGACCTACAACCCCGTCCTTCTGCGTAGTAGCTTCTCGACCACTAGCGTTGTAGCCCTCGTCATCGTTGTTGGAGCGGCCTTGGCAGCCGTCTGGCACACGAGCCAGCCACCTCAGACCGAAACCGACGCCGACCTAGAGGAAGATATGTCCGGAGACATTCCAGAGGGCCGGCCCGGCAACTTGACGCCCGAGCAGGAAGAGAAGCTCCGAAAGCTATGGCTTACAGTCTTCCAGCTCTGCGGTGTCACCGAAGGTGGTGAACCGTTGGGTGACCTCTCAGCCGCGCCCAACGATGCGCCAGCCGCCGAAGCCGAGGGTTCTAAGAAGAAGCGATTCGGCCTGTTCAAGAAAGACAAGGAGTCCAAGTCGAATTCGTCAGGCAGCCCGGCCAACGGTGGCGAAGACGACAAGTACGGAGAGACGAAGCAGTACCATGAAGCCCTTGCCAAGCATTCGCCTGAGACGATTCACAAGACGATATGGGACATGGTCAAGCATGATCACCCCGACGCCATTCTTCTTCGGTTCCTGCGAGCTAGGAAATGGGATCTGGAGAAGGCATTAGTCATGATGATCTCGACAATGACCTGGCGCCACGGCGAGATGCGCGTCGACGAAGACATTATGAAGAATGGCGAGGCCGGCGCCGTCGAGAACGAGAAGAATGGCCAAGGCAAAGACAAGCAGCTCGGGCATGATTTTCAAGAGCAAATCCGCATGGGAAAAAGTTATCTGCACGGTATCGACAAGAAGGGTCGTCCCATATGCGTGGTGCGAGTACGCCTACACAAACAGGGTGAGCAGTGTGAAGAGAGCTTGGAGAAGTACACAGTCTACATCATTGAGACGGCTCGCATGGTCCTGTCGCCCCCCGTAGACACTGCTGTGAGTTTGAGTCGGCGCAGGTCTCCAAGGCATCCACTAATTCCATCGTAGACTGTTGTTTTCGATATGACGGGCTTCTCCATGGCAAACATGGACTACACACCCGTCAAGTTCATGATCAAGTGCTTCGAAGCGAACTATCCCGAGTCTCTGGGTACCGTACTTGTTCACAACGCCCCATGGGTCTTCCAAGGTAAGTTGGAACAGTACCCGTAGTGAGACGCGCTTGCTAATACGCGACAAGGTATCTGGAAGATTATCAGGGGGTGGCTCGATCCAGTGGTCGCAGCCAAGGTCCACTTTACTAACAACAAGAAGGACCTTGAGGAGTACATCGAGCCAAGCCGAATCGTAAAGGAGCTTGGCGGTGACGAGGACTGGGAGTACAAGTACGTCGAGCCCGTACCGGGTGAAAACGACAAGATGAAGGATGTAGACACTCGCGAGAAGCTCTTGCAGGGTCGTGCAGAACTCGTCAAGCGATTCGAGGAAGCGACTTTGGAATGGATCCAGAACCCCGAAGGCGAGAAGGGGCACTCCATCAAGGCCAAGCGCACCAAGCTCGCTAAAGAGCTCAAAGAAGACTACTGGAGGCTTGACCCTTATATTCGTTCCCGCTCGCTGTACGACCGTCAAGGCGCTATCCAAGCTGGGGGCAAGGTCGACTGGTATGGAAAAGGGGCGGCCGGACCAGACACCGCCGCCGATGATGTGGACTGATCGTCGGCGCTCATAATGATGAGGAGTTTATTAGCCAGCTTAAGTCTCCCCGCCGTATTATGCTCTTTGTCTAGGCCGGTAAGGCTGTCGATGACTGGATTAAGAGGCTTATGCCCTACCTTGCTGCCGGTGATATTATTGTGTACACAATGGTGTTATGGGTTAAACAAAATACACACTTAGACGGTCTCATTATTTTCGAGGTATGCACGCTTTACTGCTACTAATGTGGAACAATGGCACACACTTCTTCCGACACTCATGAGAGCGTCCCAGACCAAGGAGTGTTGACAAATATCAACAAAAGGTGAAACCCAACGTTGGCTGGCCAGTCAAGCATAACTTTAGACGGAAATTTAGCATAGATAATATCTCCTGCTAAGCGTGGAGATGAAGACATGTAGCATCTTGCGAGGTTCTCCCCTCCCTCCCCATCGAAACCTGCTCTTTTAATTCTCTGCAAAGAGCCCCCAGTCCTTAATGTTGAAGGTGCTCCAGATGCGGGCAGAGTTCTCGACCGCGTCGCCGATGAGCTGTCCTTGCTTCCCGAGTTCCAAATCGACCTCTTCCTCATCGTACTCCCCCTTGATGTGCGGCACGTTGACCGTGATGAGGATATCCGTCTTCTCCTTTTCCAGGCGCAGCAGCGTCATGATGAGGGCTGTGAAGTCGGGGCTGGAGGACCGGTCCTTGGACTTGGGTGTCTGGGTCGAGATGAGGGTATATGCTGGCGTCCCGGGCCTAGAAAGAAGGGGGGAAGAGTTCATTTCACGTCAGTGATCAATCCGGTAAGCGAGGAAAGGGGGGGGGGGGGGGG